>QEWY01000536.1:91161-226925 GCA_006503575.1 Baylisascaris schroederi
CCCCCCCCCCCCCCCCCCCCCCATCCCAAAATTCCTCTACCTCAAATACCTGGATCAAGAGGATCCGATGGCTTGTATTATCGGCAGGATGTGCGAATATTGTCGCTCACAATATGATAGGCAACTACCACTTGTATTTGCATTTTCTCATTGAAACTGTACCAATAAGCTCGTACGCTATGCACCTCTCCAATGTTGATCAATGCTCAAAAAACTGTCATGAATCGTTAATGTTTTACTAATTTAAGCATCACATTACTATGTTGATATGATGGAAATCATTCCCACAATCTCACAATTCATATCGAGTCACTTATTTTTTTTTATAGCTTTTTTATTGTTTTTAGTTGGAAATTATCTGGAAACGAACGAAGCAAAATTGCTATAGAAATAATATCTTGAGGTATTATGAAATAAAGAACAAAATATTGCTTGCTAGATGAATAAACGGATGGAAATAGTGGAACTGTTTGATAGATTGCATCATTAGTGAAGCAGATCCAATATTCGGTAATGGGGCCAACCAAGTAGCCAGAACATTTGGCCAAACGTAGCCGCAACAATCCATTGGCAAACTTATTTGCGAGGAGAATAAGATTCAACGATAGGGGATAAGCTTGATCAACCGAATGACTGCACTTATTACAACGGCAATGTTGCAAAATAAATCCTTTGATTGCTTATTTATTTGACCGTGAAATGCACTCTGATTGAATGAATTCAAATGCCGTAAAAAACGATTCACATTTGTTTCACTTTCCATCCTGTCTTATTCTGTTTTCTCGTTGATTGTTCTTTTCGTTCAATTGTGAAAAACCAGAAATTTTTTCAGTGGAGAAAAAAAAACGTTCGTGATTGAAAAAAAAAATAAGGCGAAAAGTAAATCAATTTTCATTTAAAAAAAAGACAAAAACACATCCAATGGAATGCACTATAAATCATCAGCAACCACACTTGTAATTAAACTTATATCAACGATTCAGTTGTTCATAGACTTGAAATAAAAATATGGATAAAATGAGTAGAATAAAAGAAACGAGAGAACGAACTTATCAAACAGCGTTGATAATGGTGATCCACGAGCATGAGATCCACTTTGGCCATCTCATTGACGGTTATCTTCTTATCAATGATAATTTGCATCCACAATACAAATATAAGAACAAGGCTAAAATCACAACATAAAATTCAAAAACATTGGGTTTCTTCATTCATACGGTTGCAGAATCTTATCATATTTTACTTGAACAACTCCATGTGTCCATCTTATCTAATTTTCCTCACAACATATTAATAATGATGTCATTCCCCCCCCCCCCCCCTTATATGGTAATGCTCCCCTCTCGGTTTCAGCAGAGGTGAAAATTGGTGATCCGCATTGTAAGAGAACGCACCATTAGGTCTGTTTGTTCGTTTTCTTTTTTTGCATATTCCAGCTAGTGGTCGACCTAACGGATTGAAATGCAAATACCCTTGTAACTCGATATTTCCATAAAACCATGACAGAAGAGCTGAAAACAAATGCTCTTTACTATTTGCACTTCGCGTCAACCAGGTTTCATAAATTGCAAAAAAANAAGCATAAAGCAACGGTTAGCTACATATCGTTCACTATATATTTTTATAAGACAATAATCACGTTGAAGTCAAATATTTATTAGAAAACGAATAAGCACTAATTCAAAATATAACATGGTGGTAATGTGGCTCATTGAAGTGGAAAAAATAAAATAATTAAAATTACGTTAACTTCGAATGACAATATAAAGCATTCGTTGAATGTATTATTACCTCTCTTAAGGTCTTCGAGATCAATTTCTTATAATATAAATGAATAATATACAATTTAGCATTATACTAAAAAATTCTCGATGAATTTCCCGATATACCTTCATTTATTTCTTTCCACTCGATCCCGTTCGCAACCGTTTCTATCATCGTTATCGCTTGACGCTTAAAACTAATTTCATTGAGCCAAGGAATATTGATTGGTCTTTGCATATTCGACTTTCGTTCTATCAACTACAGTTCCATATTCTATAAAATTCGAAGCCGCCGGTAGATTATAAGTATATTCAAGAGGAGATATAAGAGAATATTAGAGTGTATTGTGCTTTTTTTTTCTGAGAAAAAAAAACACAGCTACATTATACGAATTTCCTACTACACTTATACGTGAAATATAACTTAATTTTTTCTTTTTTTTTCAAGTATGGAACTGATGATTGCTTCTAGTTTAAATTGCTTCTTTAGTTATTGCGCTTCTCCAGTTTCAAATTTAAGCATTTCATCTCGACTTGTCTCTATTCAATGGCGTTTTAAATCATCGGTGAAATATCCGATGCGATAGCAATTGTGGTTTGTTTTTTTTTCTTACTAAATATTTTACTTTATATGTTTTTTTTCACTTTTATCTTTTTTTAACCTTTTTTAAATTTATATCTTTTTTTAAAATTTTATATCTTTAATAAATAAGCAAAATACGATGCGTTATTTTATGTTTATCTCTTTGTTTTGATAAGTTCATTGCTTTAAACTGTTTTCTTCCTTTTTTTCTTCGATTTGCTCCTATTGCAATTTATTTGATACAAGATGGGTTAATAAAAGAAAAATGCTTAGTCGCAAATTTCTTAAAAGTTTTCGAAACGTTTACGATATTCTTCCGGTTCAAATTGTTAAGCATTATGCAACAGTAATTTTCACATGTTGCGTTTATTTCTTGCTAATGCATAAATCGAACTAAAGAGAAATATATTCGCTTAATCGTTCCATTTTATGGTTGTAGTAAATTCTTCTTTGAACGGGGGTATTTTAAGTTTTTTTTTTAGAAAATCAGATGTTTAAATAAGGAAAGAGGCTCCTAGGTAATGCGACTTTTTATTCTCATCGGTAATCTATTCGTGTTACTTCTTGCATTCTTAATAATTATCTAGTCTCTTAATAGTCGTCTATTTCATCTTTGCTCACATCCACATAATTTCTACTTTTGCCTTAAAAACTTTCATTCTTTTTTTCTTAACTTCGTTCTCTCGGAGCGCCATATTCATCTAAGTCTATACTAACGTTGTACGCATAAAGAACTTTATGTCATTATTATTTCAGTACAAAACTTTTAACATTTTTGATACGATGATCATATTTTCTTTATAAAACTTTCAAAAAAAATTTACAAATTTTAGATAAATGAAGGGTGGATACGGCACTAAAATCGATGCGTTGTCATAAAAACGTTCATGAACACATATATAACCGCGGAATGTTTTTCTGCAAAGTTTGACTCAGATTTAGTAATACCCGACAAACCTCTACGTTTCCTGATGATATTTGTTATACTACTTGTCAGAGTGGGGAGATTTCATGTTCATTTAAATATAATATTGCGATTCTTGAATTATTGCTTTCAGAACATCGCCGAGGATTGCATCGACAAATATCTGGCAGTGATCAACAAAGGATTTCCTAATGGTTATGGTATTTTAGGAATGAGCGGTTTGCTTGAAGTTGATCCTAATAGTTCAAGATCATCGTCTAGGTTTGTTTCTTTATCGTCTCGTTTCATTCATTTACTAAATTTCGGAAATTTGGTGCTAGGGTTTTGTTTGGAATATATAATTAATGGCCGCTGCAAAATCCTCCTTCGGTGCCTCATCGTGGCGCAGTGGTGGCAACGGTCGTTCGATAGCTATGGTAGCGGAGCGTAAGCCCCAGCAGGTCTAACCATGCTACAAAGGTATTGAACTGTCAATCCTACAGCGTGGTCGATTCATACCCCGAATCACCAGACCATGCCTGCTAGAGGTTGAGGACCGGCTAAATTCGAAGAGAGGTAATGGCCTGCTCGCCTAGCCAGCGAGGTGGCGTCATCTAATGGCTAAAACAATGCACGGAAATGGGCCTCAGTACCCTGCAGGGCGATCGAACCACTCTACGGCGGAGCGGACCTCGAGAACCCAGAGACGATTGGGGTAAAACCTGGCCGAGAATGGCGAGGATGAGACCAAAATGGAAATGCATTGTGGCCGCAGCGTGCACAACGTTCGATAATCCGGCCTATCATATAATTAATGGTTCCCTCACGAAGATATTGAACATAAAGTAAAACAAGTAAGGTTATATTGGCAGATCTTTTAGGGGTGAGGAGGAAAAGTGAGTATGATGTATTATTCCTTATACGTTGATTACATTCTATACTTGCCTATCAGCAATGAGCTCACTATAGTTTATTAGCACTAAAAGTTATGGCATTTCTTAAACGTAGAGTTAAAATATTTTGTAGATGCATCTATTTGTTGGAAATTGTAATTTTCATTAGATAATAAAACGATATTGAGAATATCGCTTATTTATTTAAGGTCACCAGTGAGGAGTAATGATGATGAAACACCTGATATAATTAAAGGTAAGTTGAATCTATCAAGAAAAGGCTATGGTAAACTATCATTGCGCTATAAGAACGCTTATGGTGATGTGAAATTGCTCGATATTTCGCATAACACTTTCAAATACGTCAATGGCCTTAATCTCTTCTCGCATTGCATAGAGGTTTGTGTTTGGTTTCGATCGACGTTGATTATGTTCACTTTTAGATACCTCTAATCCATTCGTTCTTTGCGTCCACTACTGAATCTTGCGTTATTATTGCAGGTAGACAATAGTGGACGTTCTTATTACTCATATGCAGTCGGATGGATTTCCATCCTTCGCTTCTGTCGCTGTTGGGCGACTTCTTAACCTCAACTTGTTCTGTTGTTTTGCAAAATTTGTATTTTAAGTGTACCATCGCCGAGCTATTTCCAGCAATACCTACAGGAAACTCCTTAAGTCGCGCAGTATGAGGTGCTGATTCCTAAGACGGTTCTTGCTCAGAAAAACGGCTTTCAATTCTGAGGTGTCCATGGAAAAGAAGAAAGCCATTTCTGAGATATAATCGGTGTTTAGGCGGGGTCACTGAATTTATTTCATTGTGAGGTTGTTTTCAGTGGGGATTATAGACTCAGCCTAGCTGCAGTCTAGTGATGATTGAGAGGGGGAGGCAGTAAGGGGCAGGGTTTATGACACCACAGATGATAACTTTAAGCAACCAAGGAAAACAAGTAGTTGTGTTCTCGGCATGAGACCAGCAGACATTATACTCGAGTTAAATTAATGAGCATCTCGAATGAAAGAATATTTGTTTATATAGGTGCAGGCAAGTTATAACTGCTTGGAACGATTATCGAGTTTTTTGCCTCTTCGTGATGTGCTACGTGTACTTGATGTAAGCAATAATATGATTGCCAACTGTGAGCATCTCGCCTCTCTTACTTCACTTATCTCATTTTGCGCTTCCCACAATCGAATCACGGTTTGTTCATTTCACTGACTATTGATATTCATGGCTAATTCACTGCTAAAGTGACCACCCATCGTCCCATTTTGTCTTCAGATGGCAATTTGCAGATCACATTTAATCAAGGAAAAAGTGCAATTTTGGTGATTGAACGAATTGGCGTGGTACTCGCTTTTGCATTTTTGCCCACCGTAATGGGTATCCCGATAACTTACCCATAGAAGCCGTATGATAGTACATTCGTATTTCAACCAACTACACTGTCCATATGTCCATACAATTCATAAAAGATTCCTTTTTTACTGGCGTAAGCAATAGAAAATCGAAACCGATCCAGTGTAAAACGCGGTCTGGCCAATCACAAAATGGCCACTGTTTTAGTCTTATTCAAATATTTATAATTCCTTAATGGATAGGCTTAAAACACGACGCAGTGATTATCCTATGGTGTAGAATATATCAGCTAAGCTTCGTTAAACTTCATGGCATCTAGGTGGAAAAGCTGGACAAAGGCAAAAATTCAACCATGCAAATTTGTTGCAGCATATAAATATTGGACTATGATGTAAGCTAGATATATGAGAGTTGTTTAAGTGTTGATTGTCGTGGATCAGTGTAGCAATCCTGAAAATCTTCCACGAGATCGATAAATGTTCAAAGATTATCTTCTTCGTTGACTATTGGAAACGTTGATGTTGAGATAATATCACCATAGAAATGGATTATTTCGATGAATTCGCTTGAAAAATTTTCGAGTAATCTTATTTAGAGACGATGAAACGTAAGATAATTGTATTGCCGTAAGATAATTGTATTCAAGAATATTGCATCACTTATTATTGAGAATTTAGTGAGTTTAAATATTAGTAGCTTGGAATTTTTCGCAGTAGAATACGCTGAAGTATATTCTACTCCCGAAGCCGTCAGTGAGTAGGCATCCTCGGAGGCTTCCAACGACAGGGTTTTATTATCAAGGTTCGAAGGCCTATTAGAGCAATAGAAGAGTAAAACCGTTGGGCCTCGGAGGTCTTCGAATGCTGGTTTATTGTTGCCGAAGCCTGGAACGATGTATTGGTGAAAGAAGCCAAAATTTCGAAAGTTTAGCTAAATAGTTTTGCAGGAGCTTCCATTGCTTAGTCGTTTATGTCACTTGACCTATTTGGACTTATCAGCGAACCAACTGGAAAGAGTGCCAAAATTGCGTGTAATAAACACGCTACGAGAGCTCAATTTGAACGGCAATCAAATAACGACATTAGATAATATTTCACAACTACTACCACTGGACATAAAGTGCCTCGATATAGGTGATAACTCGATTGCCGATCTCAGAGAGGTGTTACTTCGATCTAATTTCTTATGGGGGAAAGGCAAAGTTGCACTGGCTGGAATTCATTTAGCCTCTGGGGTCTATGAGTTCCCAGAAAATGCTTCTCGAATGGCTGCAGTGGACAATGTGAATATTTTCGAATAGTGTATTTTCTAATTGCACAAATTTTGCTGTATTTTTAAACTGATGTAAAAGAACTTCAAGAGGGTGTTTATAAGTAACGGAATGCTGGTAGCTAGAACATTGTTGATGGGCATCAGGTGCAGGTTGCTTAAGAATTAATTTGTTTTATTGGAGTAGTTGTTGTTTCGAGTGCATGTCGAGAATATTACATCTAATATAAGGTGGTGGAGGGATATTATTCAGCAAGAATTCCCCTCTTGTATTCCCAACAACATTCAATAAGTTTATCTTTTCTTTCGAATTGTTATACGTGATTTTATTGGGGGATTGTCTGCTTACTAGCTTTTTGCATACAGCTATAATTCCCTATTGTTTTCATTAAGAATTTTGCCTAGTCGAAGACGGATAATACTTTTTTCTTTCGACAATTAATTACTCACAAATTTATGAACTTTCTCTCGTTCCTAGCACTTCATCTTCGTTCATTTATATATGTTTTCTAGTCGGTTTAATTTTATCTCTGCTCATTCAGCTGCTTTTTGAGTTGTTGTAGGTGATGGGGGAAGTTAAAATTTATAACACTTACAATAAATTGCATCATTTTCTGGCGTATGACTGTCGATAGCCAAAAAATTGAAGGCAGAGCATCTATCATATCTACGTTCATTGGATTCATTGGTGTGGTGCTTGAATCCGTGTGTTCGTTCCGAATCGCGTACATTCACCTATCGTCCATTCCTATATAGCTGCTGTTTTGGATGTCTCAGAGTGGTGGATGATGTTGAGTTACGTGAGACGGAAATCATCAAAGGTTATTTCACCATTTTCATTCATTTATTGTTTCAGGTTTTATAACTTTGTTGTATTTTTAGCAACACAATTCTTTTCACATATTGCGTTGTCTTTTCCACCTACTCCAACTGATGTACTAATGCGTCAACCTAACGGAATTTGTTGTCGATAGCTTTTTCCTTCGCAGTTCTTCGAAAATCAATTCCCGATGCAATGTTTCATGAGACCCTCTACTGCTGAAACTTCCAAATCCGATATGGAAGGCCGAAAAATTTCTTCGTTGCCCATGAGTTCTTAGAGCATTTCCCTTCTCATTTAAAGCGATCTCAGTTTGTATGGGTACTTTGTAGTAGTGTCCCTTACTGCTAACTTGCTGTTTTAATTCATGAAATAGACTCCTAGAGGGTTATTCTCAAAAAACCTTAATCTCCTTAACCTTTTTCACCTAATACTTATATATTTTTAGTGTCCAAATCGACATTACATCCCTAAAACTTGATTGAAAAGAGGATCGTTGAATTTTCACTTCGTTCGCAACGGTAATACGAGATTCACAACTCGTTTTTTTAGCTTTCTAAAACAGTTACATTAGTGCTATGTTCATTGTGAACGGGTGGTATCCACGGGTGCATGTACTAGTTCGGAAATTATTCGCAGTGAAAATTGCTCTTATTTTTTTGTATTTCATACGGACGAGTTTTGATTTTATTCAAAGCTGAAGCATTCATGTACCAATTCTAACGTCCAATTATTTTTCAGGGATTTGTTAAGCCTGAAGGTGAAAAATGATATCGCTGAAAAAATTGTTGGAAAGCAGCGCTTTTTTTTTAAAATGAAAATTGTTATATTAATTCCGGCATTTTTGAAGATTCAATTAGATTTGTTCAAAACTCTATTTCGTTGCGGTCCCATTCCCAACGTTCATATTCTCAACGATTGTGCCGCATGAACACTATATGCTTATAGGTATTTTTGAATTCCTCTGGTATTTTCCTCTACCCTCTTTTTCCAATGATATTTGGTTGTGAGGAGAGGCTTTGGATTGCTTATATGAAAAGATGAGTTTAGGCGAGCAATTATGTACGGTCAACAAAACGAGACGGGCCCAAACTCATGCTGAACTATGTGCAATATTGGCAAAGGAGTGTCCCATCGATGTCGATTTCAGCGACGTATCATCACTCTCTTCCTTCGATGATCGACTTATTAAGGTGCAAACACCATCGAAGACTTAGTTATTTCTTAATGGAAGGACTGGAGACGGGGGGGGGGGAGCGAGGGAGGAAGGAGGCAAACGTGTCGAAAATGGATCCACTATTTCATATTGTGGGATAAAGAATCGTAAGGATGAATTCCTCTTATCTATAACTGGTGAGTGTTCTTCTTCTCGCTGCCTTTGATGTGACAGTGGCTAATGTACTAATGCTATTATTGAGCTTCCGAGAAGAGTTATCACTTAGCAGAGGTTGCTTGAAGGTTATGGAAAAGCGTCGCGAGTACATGTCAACAACCACTGATGGTGAGGAAACAACTTCTGTATCTTTTGCGGACTCACTACCAAAGGAGACGATAGGTACACCAAGCTTGGAATTGGCTACCCCCGACATTCAGATTCGAATAAAAGGCGATGAAGTAGAGTCCCTGGCGATGGACAATGGATCGTACGCTCCGATGGGCTCTGGCATCCCACAAACTCCACCTTCCAGGCCCGTTTTATTGTTACTTTCTTAAGATTGTGGCAAAAAAAATCCGAGGGGGCTTTGCAGTCATATGAAAGGGGTTTTGTTGCGTTCATGAACTGCGGCAATTGGGATATATTTGACGGACAGTACCACTCTTTCTTCAACGAGCCTGTAGTATTTGCACAATATCGATGAGATTCAGATGTGGGATCTGAAAATAGCTGATCTAATTCTCGACCAATACGTGGCTGTTACTATTACTTGTTAAAGCTTTAAGGGGCATATGTTATTGTATGTGCATATACGGCAACATATGGTTAAGATTTTTTATTGTCGATTTGTCCAACCGGTTGAACAATAGCGTTGTCGAACTTCGATTTTATGTGGCATTTAATCACTCGGCTACATATCGAAAAGATTTCAGGCACAATAGTCCTCCACCTTCAGCATCTTCAGTGACATCGACTTCGACGTTTGTGCTTTCGCATCAGGAATCGCTAACAGAATCAATATCGGTGGCTCAGTAAGATATATATATTCGTTCTGTTCAAATGTATTTTTTTTTACCACTCTTTCTTCAACGAGCCTGTAGTATTTGCACAATATCGATGAGATTCAGATGTGGGATCTGAAAATAGCTGATCTAATTCTCGACCAATACGTGGCTGTTACTATTACTTGTTAAAGCTTTAAGGGGCATATGTTATTGTATGTGCATATACGGCAACATATGGTTAAGATTTTTTATTGTCGATTTGTCCAACCGGTTGAACAATAGCGTTGTCGAACTTCGATTTTATGTGGCATTTAATCACTCGGCTACATATCGAAAAGATTTCAGGCACAATAGTCCTCCACCTTCAGCATCTTCAGTGACATCGACTTCGACGTTTGTGCTTTCGCATCAGGAATCGCTAACAGAATCAATATCGGTGGCTCAGTAAGATATATATATTCGTTCTGTTCAAATGTATTTTTTTTTTCTGTTTGCTAACTTATCGGCAAACATTTTTGATGTCTAGTTATAAATGAATTTAGTTCAATTCAAAATTTTTGTTCATTTACTTAACGTGTGATTTGAAGAGTAAACATGAATGCGGAGAACTGAAGGCAACATCTCTGGTAAATAGAAAATTCCTATCTACGCCTGTCTTTATGAATTGCGACAAATGGAACTTTCCAACAAATTTCATTTGTTTGAAATCAAAATCTTAGAAATTTTTCGCTCGGAATCGACTATTAGCGATTTAAAGTTTGGATCATTTATGATTGCTGTGTTTGTTTTAGATGAAATATTATTTGCTCTGTGTAAGCCATTTCTTCCCATTTTTCGTAAACTTCAGCAGGTCTTTGCCGGATTGAAAGAATGTAAGCGTGCAGAGGTGTTGTCATTGTTGCGGGTACTTCTAAAACACTTCTATATGTTGTAGAATAAAGACACAAGCGGTCACGAAGAAGAGCTCACCTCGTGGAGCTGTGACCGGAAGACGTAGCACTTTAAGGACGAATCAAAAGTCACTAGGCAGGAACTGTTCGCGTGTGACGGTGGTTACACCATTGCGCCATAATTGCAGGTGGGCATTTTAAGTTAAGAAACCGTACTGTTCACAATTCAATAGATATATGACTTCCGAAGTTCCCTAATATTTATGCGTTGATTGTGACTTAATGTTTATGTCGTGAGGGAATCTTCACGACATATACAGGAATCTTGGGAGGAGGGCATGTAATCTTTCAACTATTCATATATTGTCTTCGATATGTTTTAGCATTTGATCACGTGGTCTGTTTTTTGTGTTAAATAATAATAGTGCAGTTATGGTTACTGAAAAGAACGATAGGAATGTAGCAGTTAGCGGAACATTCGGCTTGGAAACATTTTAGGGATGCAAATATGGCACAGCGATGTATAAGAGGGATAAAGTGCTCATGTTTGCATATACACTGCTCTTAGTAGTTATTTACTGGCTTCTTTAATACATTCGGTTTTTATTGATGAATTACATTAGCAAGTAGAGATGGGCCTTTACACTTCCCTCAGTGTCATTTCTAAAGAGGGATTCGCATGTATGGAGGGAAAGTTATATATGACATAGATTCTCTGGCTTTCTTTCTTTCCTTTTTTTTTTCCAATTATGCAGATTTGGCTTACAAACGTTTTCTTTTCAAGCTTTTTTCAGCACTGGAAGACGACCGATGCGGCCATTAATTGGTATGGAGAATGCAACAACAAGAGAAAGGAACAATGTATTTTTATGTCCTCTTTCTTTGATTTAACTTAACATACGCTCAAAGGAATTCCCTTTTCTCTTTTCTCTCTTCTTTGATTGCCATTTCAATTGGACCATATGCGCTGATTTAAACAATGCTGTCGGTAGTTGTTGTCTAATTTTATTATGGGCTTAGAGTTCAATATTATCGGAAGGAAAATGTTGATATATTTCCAAAGGCATGGTGGCGAGCAATGCGAATACGACAAAAATGGCGCGTTCCACTGATAGAAGCACGTCTAAAGCGGTTTGCAATCGACCAAAGGAAAAAAGATGAAAGAGTTCGAACTCTTGAGGCACATTGTGATCAACTGTCGAAGATCCTGGAACAGCAATCGAAGTGGATGCGGGAATTGAACGACTTTGTCTTGGTTGTTTTTTTTTGTTGATGTTTTTCATCCTTTTTTTTGTTTCTTTTTCCACATTATGTCAGAATGTTTTCGATTGTAGAGCTTAATAAAATTAGTAGTTAGATTTCTTTATAGAATTTCATCAATGCGTACTCATATCAAAGTAAATACATTCACTTCGCAGTCACTTTTCATCCCAGAGTTTTCACAAAACGGGATGAAATTTTTCTGTCTAACCGAATATTCAGTAAGGGTTATAAATTCCATCAGTTACAAATATATGTAAACAACATCCCCCTCATCAATCTTTAGCGATGCGTATTTTGAGTTTTCATTTGCAAATTTCACCGGCTGCTTGTCACTTCATAGGAGCTATTCGAGTCTTTCCTCACCCTCCTAATTCGAGTGTCTGTGTATAGTGGTATTGGATGCGAATTGGCTAACGTTTTCTTCCACAGTTTTTGTCTCATTACAAATTTATTTTCCGTATTTGCTATTTCTGTATATGCTAAGAATAGAGCGATTTGTGCTTGTCTGTACAATTATGTTTCATTATTTATATTATACACATTTGGGTACTCAAAGCCGAAGTTTAAGGGACGACGAAATTTTGTGAGAAATGATGCATAGTTTCAACTTTGATTACTTTTTATTGGAGCGGTTTTAGGCGCACGACTAATATCCCTGCGTCTTCAAGCTCCTATTCTTAAGTCCTCCTGTTGACTACCGTTGCAAATGGCCAAAGTAATCGAATTTTTTAAAGTATGTATCATATTTTGGAAATTGATGGATACTGTCGAAGTTTGTTGTGGACACATGATTGTTTTTTTTATATTATAGACTAGAAATGTAAATGACGCAAATTATTGGCTTATCTGCGCCTTGTAAAGCCATTCAGCAACTCACCATTATAACATAAACTTCGATTTTGCTTAATACCTGCTTCATGAGTTCATCATCCCCCTCCCCATCCATGAGTTCAAAGAGATGGCTATCATATAATTTTGTCCCCTCATTCGAAAACGATATTCCTTTTAATCTGTTTCATATTCTTAGAACGCATCGGAGAAAATGCAATCGCGTTTGGCGGAATATAACGAGAGCTTGCGTCGATGTTTACCGGTGCCCTCTCGGCTTGAATTCTTTAGAGTATCTCCAACTGATATCAATATACAATGGCAGGATGTCGTGCTTCCCCAGAAAAGTTGGTCTTGCTTTTATATTTGCTCTTCCTATATGTTTATTATGCGTTACTTTCATGCGACCTTACAACTTCAGCTAAGCGGAAGTGGAAACGATATAAAGAGATATTTATTCGTAATGAACGCTTTAGTGATTAAAGTAAATTAATTAGTAAAGTAAAATATGTTTCTTAGAAGCTGGAGTCGAATGGCCTTTTTTTTAGAAAATTCGCAAAATGTCCTCAAAATATAGAGGTGGTATAGGTGAAAGGAAGAGTTGGGTCATTTTCCGAATTAGGTAATATCAAGCGATGTTAAACGATCGAAATTTCTTTCACTTGTGAACAGACCACTGACGTTTCATTGGTAGCCGAATGTCGGTTAAAACCGAATGCATTTGAAAGCGTCGGTAGGGGCATCAGATAAAGTGTTTCTAAAATGAATTGTTTCTCTCATAGAAATTTTATTTTACACAGTGTATCTTTCTTCAAGACTACATTTCGATCCATCCCTTACTTAGATCACTTAATGCACAGTTGGGCTCTCCCACTCGGACAATTAGCTATCAATTATTCGGAATCTTCTCCATTGCTTTTATTCTCCACCGACTTGGGATTCTCACCTCGATTCTTATGCAGACTATCGGTTTAGAATCACTCGTTGCAGTTTTTTAATTGCCAGTATCGTTAGTCATGCAACAACACTTGTTTAATTTTGATCTGTGTAAATTAGCGTTGTTTAACAGGGTTTTGATGCAGATAAAGAGAGCAACTAGATGATGGAAAAGCTGCTTGAGAAAGCCCGTTCAAGCAAACACCTTTTGCTAGAGAGAACGAAGGGTTGAAAAGCATTTGAAAGTATTGAGTGTTAAGGTTATGTACTTTATGTGGACGGTCGTGAGTGTGGCACGATTCGTGCCGAAATGAAGAAGGCACGCATTCAGGACCTTGATCCAGAGAAGGAGTCTATGTAAGCAATTCATTTGGTTGTTCTCATATGCTTTTTGTTGACGTGTATGGTGTGACTTTTGGGCAATGTTGTAAATTTTGGGTTTTGTTTATTTCGTGTTGTATTTCGAATTTAGGGAAAACGTCTTCAAATGTTGTAAAAATGCTCGTTGGACTTGTCCACTTTGTGAAGGTAATTAAGCTAGCGAAGATCAAAGTGAATTTTCTAATCGCTATGTGAAAATACGGCTTTTATTAATAATGCTTTCTTTCAAAATGTTATAATATATGAAAAGTATTTTTATTGTTTAATGGACGTTCACTTATCTGATCTACTCAGTATAAAGCTTGTAATAGGTTAGAAGTTTAGCCTCTTATATTCGACAGAAAATTTCATCTTTGCGTTGGTACTGTTCGTTAAAGAAGACGCGCATAGAAACTATAACATCAGAAAACTTTCCATTTTTATGATTAAATCTTTTTCGATTGTTTTACAGCGTCGAGATGCGGTGCATATGTGGCGATTTTGAAGGCGACAAATCTGTGCCACTCGTTGTGCCGCCTTACCACCAGGTACTTCAACTTTGCCACTTTTAACCATGCTTCAAAATATTCCTTCTCAATGAAAACACCATAAGCAGCTAGCGTAAATCTCGTTGATGCTCTCCACTTGGATTGCGGATGCATCGCATGCTGCGTGCATCGCCACCTATTCGTTAACAAAGAACGAAGTAACTAGACATGGTAATTATGCGAGCATTTAAGAGATGTTCATATAATGGGAAAAAAAATGTATTGCACTATGCGAACAGTCGCTATTTTGCTTCCCCCTAGTATTTAAAGAGGCATTAGTACTTCTCAGTTGATTCCTCAATAATGATCTCTGTTTATTTTTTAGGTTGAGCATAATGAACGACGATCTACAATGGTCGAACGTTTTATAAGTAAATCGAATCGGGAAGAATCAAACTTGAATGAATCTGTTGATCGAAATAAAGAGGAGCAAAGGGAGGAGGTAATGCCGCCTGAAGATGGTAATAGCTGACTTACTCATTACATATATCTCAAAGTGTTTCTTAGATCCGCTCTTCCATCTGGTCAAACCGGTCGTCCGTTTTGCATTGTTGCGCTTTAAAAAAAAAAAATTCATTTTATTAGATATTATCAATGAATAGCAGATCGATTTAATATGCAATAAAACGAAAGCATCTTACTATTTACAATTAGCGGGGTTTAGATATTGCCTATGCTGTGGTTTTAATGTTTTTAAGCTTGAAACGAGTGTTGTTTTCTTTCTATGATGCCTCTGAATGAAGAAAAAAAAATGGAGAAACTGCTAGAAGAGTTGCCACAATATGCGCTTTTGTATTCGGTTCGCTTGATCATTCACTGTTATAAGCAGCCGACAATGCGTACAAAATAGTGCTGCCGTATCTAAACTGACTTGACTGCTTATGAAAATATACTAACAATTCGTTCTTCTATAGTCTTAACGGAACGAAGTAAAAATTTCATCAATTTAGTGAAAAATTCTTTTGCATTAATGTTCGGAATTTCATGATTTCATATTTATTCGTGAAATTAGTGTTTATCTTCTCGATGCGTTTTTTTTTCAAATTTTTTTCGTTCAAAAATCATTTCGGTAACATGATGTGTGTGTATGAGCATTTGTGAGTGTCGGTCTGTAAAGTCGGTAGTTTCGACTTGTGGGAATCACCAAAACCAAAATGAAAATATTTTGTGAACACACTGTGATGGTAAGATAGTATCCAGTATTATCTTCCACTTTCGTTCTTTTTCTTCGGAAGTATTTAAAGATGTCGAAAGAGTTGCAAACATTTTCCACCTATCACTTTATAAAAAATTAATCTTTTGTGAGTTATTTAATATTAACTAATGTAAAGGGGCAATGTAAAGGGGCATGTAAAGGGACTCATTCAAATGGTCGAATCAATTAAATTATTCATGCATCAAAATATCGACTTATTTATTGTTTATTGTTCTTTAATATTAACTAAATTGGCCGGTCATTTAGACGGAATGCAAAGGGGCATGTTATGTTAACTCGTTTGATACGTTTTTGCGCATCTATTTACTGTAGACGAGAATGGAGTATTACTGTAAAATTCTCTTTGAACGTTAGAGGTCTTGTCTTGCAATCCACTGTGGATGTTGACTTTGTGTGCTTAATGAACGATCTCCTCATTCATTGAGTCTCTTTGATGTATCATTCGATTATTGATCTCCACATTTTTAATGTACATCTATATTTGCTTGATTACTCAACGAAAAGAATTGATTGGTAGGCAGGCTCGCGTTATGAAATGTGCAGAGATTTTATAAACCAGAATGCTCCATTTATAAAGCCTTTTCTTAATGATTAGCTTCGAGAGGCTGTTTTTCTTACATCTCTAACTGCGGCTTATCCATATTACCCATTGGGAAGATTCTCATCACTCATCAAATCCTAAACAATTTAACGAACCCACGGGAAGAAGTAGATCCCGCTAGCTCGTTCACTTTTCACTAATGCGAATAGATCTGTTGAGGGAAAAGACATCTAGATACGCATCTAATGTTCACGTTGATGTTTCAGTTGAATTTTGTGATGATTGTTTGTAGAGAATAAATAAAAGAAATCTCCCATATCGTGTACTGAGCTTTAAATGATACACAAGATAAAGGGGCCAATGAAGAGTAGTTTTTAAATAGTATATTGAGAACGGCTTTCAGAAAGAACCGAGAGTGGAATAAGTTGTTATGGAGAGTAACCGTAGAAAAAGCTTGATAGTTTTCAGAGTTTGAACTAAACTTTTATCGGAGCTGTTCGATATTCCTATCAACAAATCTCTTCATATTGTATTGAATATATCTTCTGAATATCGTATCTCAGAGATAACGCTCTATTATCCTCAGATATTTACTTTCACAACGATCACCGTTTTTTTTTTTCATTGAATAACGAATCGACTTTGTTTGCGCATTATTCAACATAAAATCGAAATGATGTGCAAATAATTGCTTTATTGTTTTTTTTTTTCATCTAATTTTAATGATGCGAACAATTTTGCATTCACTCAGCATTTTAATTTAAAACATACTACATAATCGCTCTTCAACAAAAAACACGAAAGACTCTAGTGCTTTGAATAATATTACTCACAACACATAAAAAATCTATTATTTAAAAATAAAAAATAATTCAAGTTGAAATCACATACGATAACACAGAGTAATTGTTCACAGTTTTCAGGACCAGTTTCTATAATCATCAAAAATTGTACAAATGATGCAAAAAAAGAACAAAAAAAAAACAAAAAAAAATTATGCTCTTCACTAAACGACTTATTCGCATTCTGGGAAACTTATCGTAATTCTTTTTGCTTAGAAATAATCGCAAAATATATGCACAGTTATCACCTATTCATGAAATCTGTTAGATATTCGACGTATTTTGTGCGCTGCTGACATATAAATGTAATAGATTTCCTTTAGATTACTAAATTTAATTTGTAATGATAATGGATTTGCATAGTTTAGCAATTACAACACTGTTAACGGTATCTTCGCAACAAAAGATTTTATTGAACTGTTTATAGAACGAATAGAGAGCAATCGCATTTCTGCGAATAAATTTTTTCATCGTGGTTCCGATAGTGAAAAAATTTTTAGGCATAACAAAAAAAAAGAAAAAAAACCCGCCCACGAGTCGATTCAACTATTTGATTTTAAAGTGAGCATTTCATATGTTTTATATTCGAATATTTTATAGGCATCTCTATTTGTGAATGCTCTTTGCCGCTATTTATTCATGTATTTGTTATCGCCGCTGCAAAATCCTCCTTCGGTGCCTCATCGAAATCCGGCCTATCAAGTGATCAAGTGATCAGGTGATTTGTTATCGATGAACGATTGAATGAAAACTTTTCAAATTGTATCAATTGAGATTGTACTTGATGAATATCTTAGCATCGAATAACAGGTGCCAACCAACGTTAAGCCTACTAGAAATAAACAGACGGCTTTTTAAATTTAAAAACAAATCAACAAATCACTTTTCTTGTAGCATATCAACAATTTATTGCTTACATGAAGCGAACGTCATGAGGATTCCTCATTGAGCATCTCATTTTCAAGCTCACAAACAGCCGCCAGAAAGCGTCGATACCTAGCGCTTAGCAGACGTGAATGTCCTTCACTGGTTAACCGCAATGTACGAGGACATAAATCTCCTGCGTTGCTGATTCGTCCATCGTCTTCACTAAGCACTTCCTGTCCTATAATCTTCAAGCTTTTAATTTCTTCAGATAAACGATTGTCTGAATTTAGTATATTTGCTAGGTTGATAGGAAACAAGAAATGAAAGAGTGAGCGATCCAACTTTCTCAGATATTATGTTGGAAAAAGTTCCGATTTTTATGTCAAGCAAATTTTATTTCCTAAGCAATTTGATGGAAATACTTCCATAAAGGGTATACGAATAGTCCCACGAAATGATTATACGAACGATTATCGATAAAGAATTAATAGAGATTTTTTTTTGATTCGTTAATAAAAATGTCCATATAAATCATCTCTCTAAACTGCCAATTTCCTTCGTTTTCTAAGCCAAACATGACGCATAAAGCTGATAACTCGAGGCAAAGCAGCTGGTTCCCTATTGACTCACTATGTTTGATCAACGAACACTAGCACAAATGCAATTGTCATCCGAGCAGTAATGATGAACGAAAACTTACCAGTCTTATTGCTTTCGTTCTTCGACTCCCCATCCACAAATTGCTGCTGTGAGGTAATTGTGGGTCCATTGGTAGCTGCAACTGGTGTTCCTTTAAAGCGCCCTTCTGCGTCCGTCAAGAAGTTCTCCATTTCGGAGGTCTCTTTTCTACCATGTGCTCCATCTTCAGCACCCAACTGTAAATCTTTGAGAAGAGCTGTAGGCAGTGTTGTGCTGCCGTTAATTGGTACGAATGATGAATTGGTTGTTGTAGCGGTCGATGATACCCAAGGATGAACGGTCGCCGGAATGTTATAAAGATGGTCAGTGGAGCAGTAGGTCTGTGGTGCCGTATAAGATAACGAACTGGTGCTGAATGCATCTGTTGAAAAGGGTTGCGAATAAAGCGATGCGGTAATGGTGTTGTTATGGTTGTGCTGTGGGTAGTGAAATGTGGCATTCGTACCGCTCAGATGGTAATGGTTTAGTAGTTGAGCAGCAGAGGTGGAGTTGAGAAGGGCGGAGTGACGTATTAACTTCGCAATCAAATCAGTTTCAGCTAGTTGTGGTGGTGACCCTGACGTGACCACTGAGGGACTAGGTGCTTGAAAGAACGGAGCCGATGAAAGCGTTGCGCTTGGCCATGCCAGATGCTCACCAGTAACGTTTGGCAGGATCCCACCTTGATGTAAGAAAGCCCCTTTACCACCATTAGCGGAGAGTTGCGCCGATCCCAGCAATAAGGAGACAAATGAATTATTTGCGTTGGTAGCAAGTCCGGCAGCAAAGGCGCTTGGTGAGATATTCAACTCGGATGCTGTACTGGCTTTTGTCATTTCCACGGAAGTACCGTCTGATGGCGAATTAGACTGAGTACGTTTACTCTGACGATCAATATCCTGCAAGAGATTTCCTTTTCCCAGAGGAATTTCAACGATTTTCAGGTATTCCGATTATGGGACTAGCCACTTTAGCAGCTGCCATAGAGGACTACACATTACTAGCTTTTAACGCTTATCTCTATTATATTGTTGAATAAAAGGCCATTGATGTGTCTAAAATACTCCTCGGAATAACATTCACAATTAAATGTGTCATTTGAAGGAAATAAATTAGAAACTCCCATTTGCTTAACTTCCCAACATATGCACCCTATACATATGCACATATATACGCGATATAAAATCACCAAAAGCTTAGAAAACGTTACCGAACATAATTCAAACTTTGTTAACGAGTACTTTGCATCCGCCTAATAAGGTGCTCGAACACTTTGAAAATAAACGCTTTATATTTGAGCGCAAGGAAATAATATTCGTCGGAAGGGATATAATTGAATTAAAATAGGGCATATGATGCGAACCTCTCGACTGTGCCGTTTCATACTCATCGAACCGAAACTGTTCATACGTGTACTGATACCGTTCACCGATGATGTCTCTTCATTCCGTTGTGGTTGACCAACAACCGTTGTGATTCCCTGGTGTACACTCGGAAATGTTTGCATATGACGATAGACCTCTTGATCGTTTGTCTCGATCGGTATTGATACGCACTCCTTATCTAGAGTAATAATATCGCTTATTGCATACGATTTAAGGAATCAATATTCACATTTCAACATCATAGTGACATAATGTAACTTATGAATTCAACGAACATTCATTAACGCCACCATAAAAGCTTTTAAAAAAAACTCTTGCATTCAGTTTTCATATTTTTGCCATATTCATATCATATTCGACAGATCGTGATGAAAGACGAGCTTCTTGTAATCATCTCCTATAGCCGAGACAAGATTTAAGGCTTGTAAAAATCAAATATAGAAACGTTAAAAATATTTCTCTGAAATTGAGAAATTCTGAAAAATCGCTAAGACAGTAAACAATAAATTTCATCTCAGAGATTTAAGAAGCCATAATTATGCATTAAACAAATAAAGAAATATGCTAGAAAAGCTGGCTGTCACAATATGCGCTTTTATTAGATGCTATTCGATAGTTCCCGAAATTTGAAAGTCGCTTCCAAGAATTAATACTTTTTATTCATTATGGCTCACTAATCTTTGAGGAACCAATCAGGTATCCATTAATATTCCAGAAGTTTGAATTTATTTACCATTTACGTTATTGTGAGATTATTTTTGTGATGTTTTACGATGAATGATGAAATGATTAATTTGAAAGAACAAAGAATCCTCTAACAAACTATACTTCAAACTTATATTCTAATAAGCAGACTATCACTGAAGTTGAGCCAATAAATCACTTTCATAAGCTATTAAAATAATAATTAATATGCAAAACAATGCTTTCATATTCTAATTAAACTGATCTCTTGTAATCGCGACCGGTGTAAAACGCAAGCGGATTTTTCTTCACTTTTAAAAGTCTATTATCACATTCGATAGGGAGAATATCAATATGAAATAGGATATATAAGAGAGTGCTATGATTTACGCATATCAAGTTTCATAACTCCTAGCTCTAGTGGTTATCAAGTCATAACTACTAAATGAGGACATAGGTATACCTACATAAGTGATAGAAGTGAAGACGATATTGTCATAATGCTTAGAAATAAAACAAATATGCAAAAGCTAGCGACAAATATAAATGAATAGTTTCCCAAAAAGGATATGTTTTGCTTAGACGAAAAGCCATTTTCAAAAAATTTGAAAGAATTCTATTAAAATCTCTCAAAATTTCTAAGAAATTCTCAAGTGCTATCGTTAATCAATTTTCACGGAATGTCGTCGTAGATTAGTCGATGATGGACTCCAAAGGACAGTAGCCCTAAACACGTGAATCGGCGTAGCTTGAGTCATTCGATTTCTGTCGGTTTCGAGGGTCAGTAAATTCGATTTTGCGATGATCTCAAAGCAGGACTACACACAGTGCTTCTCCATAGTCTCTGTTGCTGTCGCCGCGCATCGGAAGTGTACATTGACCTCATGTTGTCGTTGGTAGAAGAGCCTCTTTATCGTCATGTGCTACAATTGGTAAACCGAATTCAAGAAAGGGAACTTCAGCCTTATCGAAACCGGCACGCTATGGACGTCTTCCGTCCTCGTTCCACGGAAAAGCGTCCTCATCTTTCTATATCAATGACAAAGCATAGAGGAAGTGAAAGAATCGCTGGCACTCCTCTAAGAGACGGCTATCCTCTCGTTGAATGCAGCCTTATTCGCGCAATAAAATATGCTTAATGAATAAAATACTAAACTACTCAAAAATTTTTAGACGATTCTAATATTTATGGAAGTTGTTCATATTCTTTTAATTTTTGTGCACGAAATAAATTCATATCTAAATATGGGAGAAGGATGGAACGTTGGTTAATTATATTACAATGCGATTGATATCAACCATTAAAATTGCCCAAATCAAGCATGAAATTGGATATGCACTAATTTTAATTCTATACTCTTCGTAGACTTAGCTAAACATCATGCAAAGACGGATTTTCCTTGCACCCATTATCTGAAGTTGCTCATTGTTATTTAATAGAATTAAGAGTCTTTTTTACCTTTGTGATAAATTGTCATTCTGCTCTATTTCGAAGGAAATCGTTTGTGGCTTACAAATTGAACGTATAGTAGTCAATAAAGAAAATGGAACAATAGCCGCAATACAATTTATCTGAATCCTGTTCGGTGCGAAATATTTTAAACCAAAGAGTACCAAAATTTATGAAATAAAGTAACCGAATAGCAAAATCCACCAGTGACGACTGCAAGAACTCAAAGATTTTAGCAGTTCGATGGGAAAGGAAAACAAAAACACCTGCTGTTTGCGGAAAGCTTACTAATGAAACCCAATTCGTATTGTTCATTTGTTAGTTTCACAAAACAGGAAGGTGAATGAGCGCCTTGGAAGTAGGATCTATACTTGCCTATGCAATCTCAAATAGGCATTCTGGTCTCATGAATGACCGAAAAGTAATTGAAGAAAGACTGCTTGAACATTCAGTTCCACGTGATTTTGCAGATAACCAACCGGAAAACGCACCCACTAACGTCCTGGTCATGCATATATGTATGTGTGTGGGTATCCTCTGTTTAATTGTTCTAAGTCGGGAGTCACCGTACCTGGAGGTGCAAAATTCGGTGAATGTAGTCTCCACTTTTGAACAACCGTACTATTACTGTATATTTTTAATTCGCCACCGACTATATCATCTTTCATGCTGGTCTGTCATCCTCGATATCGCCTATAGGCATTTAAATGTTCCAAAAATCTGCATGCGTTTTGCACCGATTGGATCTGCACATTGTGCTGGTCGTTTTTGCTGACGCAGAAGTTGCATGCACAAATTAGGTAAAATATGAATGCGTAATCGCATACGTTTCATTATGTGTTGATAACTCATGAAACTGGTTGAAGCAAACGAAATGCGAAAGTGCATACACAGTGTGAGCTCATGTGGCGCGTTTTGCCACTTATATGCCTCCGACCTATCGGAATGGAGTGAAAAATTGGAATGCATTTCAGCTTTCTTCGTGTACATTTGAAAATTTCAATATTCGAATTGTCGATTGGTGATGAAGGGCGTTTTTTTTTTCAAAGAAATCTGCATCACCAAGCTATTAAAAAATAGACATATAATTGGGCACTGTTCCACAATTTTGCTACCGGCTGATTCGACCTAATAGAACACAAAATGCACTCTATATCAATCACGCTACGCCCTTTCTTGATGCTTCTTAATTATGCATGTAAAAAAGAAAAGGCTATTGCAAAAGCCAAAAAATACAATCGCTATTCTGTCTATGCCTAGATTTCAGTGCGCCCGTTGAAAAGGCGTTGAATGTTAAACGAATCAACTCACCGTCAATATACCTGGGGAACACTCTGAGTCTAGTGTTGCCATTGCGGAAGTGGACAGGCTTCAGCACGAGACCACATTCAGATGTACGTGACCTGTAGCGTCTTATGATAGCGTTAGCCCTCATCGACATCACGTTAGCACACTGCAATTTTATTCAATTCACGCTCATCCGTTTGTTGACGGCTAAGAGGGGTTAACATTCAATGCTTGTAGAGGTTGAAAATAACATATGGGAGCGCATCAATAAACATATGCAATAAACCCGCTATCAGTGTTTTTGCAAAGAGTATTGAAAGATATACGAATGTTATTCTGTTAAAAAGTGCTGATTTCCATAGTCCTGAAAGGATTATTCTTTCACTCATATTGATCTGCTAATTCATGAGCGAGCCTAAAATTTTTCTTGAAACTTTATTGAATATTTTTGGTTCAGTTTTAGACGAGAAAAATTGAATTTTTTAAAAGATTTAATCATTATTTCAAAACGATATTCGCAATGAAAATCGAAAAATTATCAAGATCAGATGCGAATATCACATCGAATATGAAAATATGGTTGAATTGTGAGTGTATGGGAACTTAGAGTGAGAACAATAATCTATTTCTCTCATTATTGCTTCTCAACGTCTATAAAATTTTGCATCTGTCGTCGTGTTTATAGCACTCTTTGCTCTCGATCAAAAGTTATTTAGAGACGCAAAGCAAATAAAATTGCTTTGAGTTTTGTGTATGTGCACGAAATTGCTCTTTAATGAAACGGAAAAAGCATATTTCGACAACACAAAGCATTCAACGTTGTGTTCGTTCTCTATTGATGCTAATTGTTGTTTCTGCGTATCGGAAAGTAACATGTCGTTCGTTGAGTTGTGAATAAACGATCGAGTTAACTTCATCTTTGAACGATTCGTTCTGCATTCCCTCTCAGCATCTATCCGCATATAAAATGAAAAAAAAAACATGTTTGTTCTGAATCTAAATTGGAATTTTATGTGCACAAGTTAAATAAGAAGATATTCCAACTCATTCATCAATCACTATCCTTATCAAAGACGTTACCAATCTTCAATAACATTATCAATACGAATCAATGAGTAAAAAGGAGAATGTTTATTTGAATGACAAATGAAAGTCATAGAAGTGAAGTAAATTATACGTTGATGTAGGCCAAATCAACAATCGAATTTCTGTAGAGATTAAAATTAGCTGCTAAAAAAATGATTCTCATAAAATTTACTAACAGTTTTGCAGTTGCAGTTATTATAGGGGCAACTGCTGGCGTGACCTTTTAAGACCACTTGTTTTCCATGTCCTTCGCATTTCCGGCAAAATAAAGTTCGCACAGGCATCTTTTCTGGAAATATTGAGTCTGAGCCGACATCGTTCAATCGTTTTTATACACTCTCATAGATTTTCACTTGCAATGCAAATTAGGCAGCGTAGTTACAAGTGTACGTTACGTTATGTGTGGACGTCTGTGTGTTCGCGTGAACGATAACTTCATGTAGGGGCCGATGAGGCTGCCAGATTTGATGGTTGATTGGGATGATCTAAAGCCACTCTTATCCCATCTTTAAAATTGTTCTACTAATTTCAATGCAGCTATAAACGTTTAGCATCTCAAGAATTCATATGAATTTTGCAGTCGATCAGGTCACAAAATCCCTGAAGAACTCAATTTTATGGAAAATTCGCGTCATAGGTAGGTATGTTTAAAATATGAAGGGGATTTCACGTATTCTCATTATTTCTGTAAACTTTTTAGAACATTTGAATAAAAGGAAAATTATATGAGTTCATATCTCAATAGCTGTTTAGGCACTCTTTCCACGCTTTATGTTTGTGTTGTTCACTGAGCTTCTCAAATTCTTTGATCTTTCATTAAATATCACATCGGCAACCTTTATTATCATTGAAAGTCAACGCGCATTTAAAGTTAGTAATAACCAAGAGAAAATACATCGTTCTATGCATTGCTAATTTACGAAAAGGATGTTTCAACCATGCATTGCGAATAAAATTCATCTTTTTTTTTTCGTGGCTATCTGAAGCAACAGCAAATTGTTTTCTACTAAACATCCGGTAACAAATGAAATTTCACATCTTTAATTTATTCTTTTTTAAAGATTTTCTCGAAGCTAAAGGAACATATACCACCAAGAGCCGGTTGCACTTTTACGTTGTCCACTCCAACGGTTTTTTCCATAATTTTTTCCGTAGAAACATTTTTTGGATCGGCCGGCGCAAGCACCAACGGGCTATCGCGAACCTGAAGACCACTGATAAAGCACCATGGTTATCAAGATGGGATTTTGAGCGGAAAATGCGAAGCCAAAAATATTCTCTATGGCAAAACGACAGACTTTTGCACTGTTTTGTGAAAACAGAATTTCAGGGTGAAGAAGGATTCAATATAGCGACCTGGTGTCTCAATATGCCGAAAAACTGAACTTAATAAATTCAAATATTTATGCTAAGAGGATGTTCGTTCGAAATAGAAAACGCAAAGAAAACATGATTGGGTGAAACAATTACTGAAGAGATGGAAATGTGAAAAGTATAGAAAGAAATGCTGTTGCTTCATACGTTGGATCAAGCGTCGCCGTTGATCAGTGCTCAGTAGAAAATGGCGATTAATGGCTAGAGAAGTAAGGAAATAAAGTGAGGATAACAATATTATACCTCGTCTACAGCCAGGTCGACGTCAGATGTAAGAAGTTGTGCCTGAACGACAATTGGTGGCTCGTTGAACGAGAGTGTAACCGGTGAGTTGTCCTCACTAAAAATATTTCCTTTCATTTATCAACATCTATACTAATATTTCTATATAGCGATTCGTAATATTAAAAAAAAATCACTCTGGTACAGACAGCAACACGCATATGCTTTCATGCACGTTAATACGGAAATTTATGCCATTTTTAGCAGAATATCCTAATCACGGCTGATTTCGTTTGAACAATAATCTCATGCTCAGCATGCATTCGTTGTTATGGTTGATTGCTTGACGGCTTCACCTTAATAAATATCGAAATAAACTAATCTTTGAGATGCTATTTGCAGTGGGAATTATTTGTAGCAAAAAGAGCGAATATAATTGCATTCTTAAATCTCTACTACTCTCTTCAGTGGGATAAAACTATAGAATATCGATTAAAAAACCGGATATGAAATTTTTGGTATCGATATGAGGGAAGTGTCAGAAATGTTGACATGTCATGTTCTTCGACGATCAGTCATTCACAATAAATCGCTGCTTTTCAGAAAAAAACAAAAACTGCGATGCAATATTGCAACTATATTTTATGAAACAGTTTATGTTAATCCTCAAAAATAATTCTGTTCTTGTCAGGATTCCAAACTTCCTAAGAGAACATTTTTGCTTAGAAAATTCTTCAACTGTATAAGGAAATTGATGCACTTTTACCATCTGTATAATAAAAGAATAATAAAAACGAAGAATAATAAAAACACGAAGCATTACTTTAAATTACTGGTTAAACATAGTGTCCACTCAAAATTGATGTTGTTCCCTTTTTTCCCAATTGGATCGCTGCGAAATGAAAACCCATTGATGTGAAATGTTCACAGAATATATATATAATGAATTCGACAAAATCAATGTGAAAAATGGTATATGAAGTCATCTGAAGGCAAATACACGTTAAATCAGCCAAATTTCATAACTCGCCGCAAAAATAAACAGAAAGATGCGTGCATGAGTGTAGGTGCGACACCACCATATTACGCCTTGCAAATGCCAAAAGTCAATCCCAGAAAACGCACACATATAAAAATCGGTGAAAATGCAAGTAAATCCTGCATTATAAAGATTAGAGGAATGAAGCTTTTGGCGTAACACCAAGGTGGGAAATCTTTCAGACGAAATGATCACAAGATTGAGGCCAAGAAACAACTCGATCGAACAACACTTTCGAGGAATGTGGTTAGTTTACAGCATGATATCTATTAAAGTCAGTTTTCTTTAAAAGTTCATTTCAACAGACTACTAATTTTTTTAACAATCTTTATTAAAGACTGAAAAATATAATCATCAATGCAACAATAATTAAAACAGTTAGTGGTACTTGATAGTGAAGAGGAAGATTAAAGCTTTTGTTTACAACAAGCATTAAAAGTATAACAAAAGCATAAGAAAGGATGTAAAACATTGAAACATTCAACACGCAACATTTTTGAAATTATAAAGAATGAACTGCTACGATAACTGAGTTTTATCTAATAAACGTATCAGAGATTATAGGTTGCATTTCTAGTTGGATGGTTGTGTTATAATTGCACTCCATGCTGATTCAATTCACCTTTATGCAAAGAAGCGAAGAAATGTGTTTTTGGCGTATTGTGATTAATTGCTGCAAAACATCTCACTTTATATTCGAATTGCGTAAAAATAAATAACCAAACAGTGACTCTTTGATCCTTATATAACGATTTGAAAAAATCCAACTTTAATAATTTGAATTTCGAATGGCAAACAATGCTGCATATTTCATGTGAACCTCAAAACTGTTTATGATTTCTGATCAATATTCACTTGAGAAATCGTAATGAAACAGAGCCGTTTCATCTGCCGTAATTTTATTGCACAAATATATAATATACACAATTAAAATGTTGCTGAACTGCTTATAAATTTTCTCCTCGAAATTTTCGTTTTTTCGAAATAATCTGCATCATATCTTCAGAAATTCTTCGCATAATTAGCTTTATTAAGATTGTCTTTATCATTGAGAAGAGCGCCCCACTTTCTAGTAAATTCTCAAAAAGAGTGAGATTAAATCTTCACTCATTTTCTTTCGTTTTGAGTTCGATTTTGAGGGTCAATGAATTTTTTAAATGGCTACACATCACATAGCTGAATTCTTTCCACATCACATAGCAAAAACATTTCACTTCCGGAACGGTTCAATGGCATGCTAATTGGAGAGCTAATGAGAACACGTCATGAGATGATCAATTTTAGTGCACAAATTTCAAAAAACAAATTGGAAAGAAGGCATCACACGCAGATTAACTATCAGAAGTCATAAATCATTATTTTCGGCGCCTCTAGAACTCTGTAAAAATTCCGAGATAATTCACACAAATAAAAGAGAGTTAGTTATAGAATTCGCGAAGGGTCTTCAGCTGAAATGGGAGGAGGGAAGTATTGTAATTGAAGAGATTCAATAGTAGGCTGGCGATATACTGTATTCGCAGAGAATTGAAATAAAGGAGGCATATTTGACACAGAGAACAACAATAAAGAACATGTGAAAATAGGTCTACAAGGGGCGTGTTGATTAGTTTTTCGATATGAGAACAACATTCGGCAATAAGTATAGTGAACTTTCGGTTATTAATTTCGCAAAAGCTCTCTTGCAAACATTTTGTCGCTTTGAAATTCGATGAACAATCTTTCTACATTCTCTTTTCAAGTGCTCTTCTCATCGTTCTTTGCTTCAAGTTGTCTCAACTCATCATGAATTATTCTAATGGCAGAAATTCTACTTATCTGTTATTTATAATACTTTAAATTTAAAGATTGACTCGTTGTGGGATACGATCAGATTTCACTGCATGAATATTTGTGCTATTCGTTTGGTTATGGTGCCAGCTCACTGTAAAGATTTCGGCATCCATATTCGCCGTGTTCGGATAGATCCTCGAAGGGTGGGTACGCAAAAGATTATGCAAATTCAGTCGCACTAGAGGCCTCTTTGAAAACAGTACACGATTATAATTCCACCAAAGAGTTAGACTCTAGAAGTTCGCAATGACTAAAGAAGACTCTAGAAGATCGTATTCGCAGCAACGAACTCTTTGCCACATGCAACATGCAAGGAACAGATACCACAACTACTAAAACCAACCCGACCTCTTTTGGCTAACCCATAAGCCGCACATGACTATGTTGTACGACTGAGGACGCAGTGAGGTTTATGAAAGAGGGAGGAATTGCTTGAGGTATTTCCCAGAAAAATTATTCGATAAGGCCTGGCCATGTATAACCACGCCTACGACATGCTGATTGGATGGCTCGCATACTAGCTATAGTCTCCGCTGTGCTATTTGAGCAATAGCATGGGGTAGCAAAAAATGCATGATTTAGCCGGTTTTACGATGTTCGGAACCATACGATCTGAATCGATGACTCCTACCGAGCGTGTTGGGTCTGAAGTAATTCAGTGAATCGTTACACAACAGCTAGAAAATTGCAAAGTTGAGCATCGAATGGAAGGCTATGTGTATGAGCGTTTGTTGTGATCAGTCGATCTATTGCAACGGCAAAACGTACTGGATGCAAACTTTTCGGCCTGGTAGAATATGCTAATTTTTGCAAATATGTATGAAGCGTGAAATGGCAGAGGAGATTCGCAGTAGCTCAGTAACGACGGAGGCGATATCACAGTGGGAAAAAGTCGATGACATTGAATGGAAGATTTGAACTAACTCTTCTGTGTATTTCATATACTTTTGCAGAACTTGCAAATCAATTTTGCAAAGTGGTTTTTGCCACTGCAAAGCTTGGCTCTCTAAGTCATTTTCTAATAACGAATCAAGTTGGGCTCTTTGCACTAGGTGGTGGTGGTGAGGAAGGACTTCCTTCCGCACGCTAGCCTGTACCGCATTTATCGAATTTCGTAGTTGTAGGTCCAGATACTTCATAATTGTATCACCTCTATTGGCAAACACACGCATGCATAAGCATCTATCTATGAAAGCTTTAAACCTGAAGGGCAGATAACTGTTGCCGAATTTGATCACGGTAGAGATGGATTAGCAAGCGAGGAATTAAGCTGCTAGGCAGAAAGACAGATAAGCACACGTAGAGGCAAATGATTACCATAATACATCCAGCAAATGTAGATTTGAAAACGTAAATGAAATGAATCCTTGATAGGTTTGCACAAATGGCTGCATCACAGAAATGTGAATACACTATTGCACCTGTTTTACTATTTGTTATGAAAATGCTTTGATATTGGAATTGCAAAAGGGCATAGTGAGCCAACTCATCTGACGTACCTTTCTATATGGTATGCTTCAAACAATTCTACCTTCGAATAAAAAGGTGAATCGCGACTAGTAGGAAATCCTAACTTTTCACATAGGAATGCCCCTATAATTGTGGTGGGCTGATAATGAGACGGCTTTTTGGTGTCTACGAGTGTTAGTAATAATATTAGTTGATAACAGCGATAGTAATAGGAACTTAGAACTCAAAACAGAAAAATCAAAGGAATAGCAATTAGGTGGTCTTCTCAGTCGCTCATCGCTCACGAAACGCCGTTGTGCAAGCGTGCTAGCAGTACATGGGTATTTATTGCATTAGATTATGCATGTAATCACGTATAACAAAAAGAATTGCGCCCAACTGAAGAATATCTGATTGTATTTGATCTATGGTATATGCATTACATAAAGGCAGGACATTGGCAAAATATGGATGTTTTACGGCCAAACTGTGCCACAATTTCTGCCTTGAGAATAATTCCGCTCTCTGATAAGAAATATTTTCGCTAAATTTGGAAAATTTTCAACCCATAGTGATGTTAATGAGAATCTGTATGGCATTCTCGATGAAATAAGATGTTTTCACGATCGATATGCTACTTCATTGTGATTCTTGCGACTGCGCGCGAATGCAACGAAAACAAAGAGTTTGCTGATCGGCCGTTCGGAAATTTGGTTCATAAAGATATCAAAGTTGTACGTCTAGTTGGCGTGAAAACAAGTGGCGGGCAGTAAATTGTCATAGATTGCAATGCGTCAGCAACCATTGAGTACAAACGCATCCCTAAGGTTCGGCGACTATCAAGCAGTGACTTCGACTGTTGAAGTGTGACGTCGCTCTTGGTGGTTGGTGGTGTTTCAGTAAACTGCGTTGCTCGGTAATAATACTTAAGCGTAACGTCGTTTAAATTGCTGATGTTGAAGTTGTCTTTAGGTGGGAGTTGTATCACACATGACGTCACTTTTTATTTTCTCTTGAACCTTCTTAGGCGTCGATGGTTGCTGTTGTGTATGTACGAGTTGTCACTGTAGTTGTCATTGTTTGCTCATGTTGGGGGCCTTGTCTGTGATGGTGTGGGCCGTTGTTGCTGGGTAGGGTTATGTTGATGCGTTTGTTACGTGCGTGCTTGCCGTCGTTTTTTAATATCTAAAAATCGTAACAGAGGTTTACTTACCCATTTTTGAGGTGGGTTCACATGGCAGCGCCAAAGTGCAAACAACAATGTGCACGGCGGAATACCATGCTAAAATTAGAATGCGAACCACCTCACAACATTATACGGTATATTATTGTGTAATTGGCTGAGGCAAAAGGTTGTAATTGGTACACGCAAGGCGTCATCATCTGGAGTAGTGCGCAAGGCGGCGAGACAGCGTTAGGAATATGATCGGGAATTCTTTCCTCTAATTACTCTCCTAGTTAATATTGTTGATTTGTTTAAGATAAAAACTAAGGCACGTAATCAAATGTTCTTTTGAAAATCAGTAGTCTTTATTCACCATAAATAACTCAAAAAACATTTCTATTGAACTACTCGAAATCAAAATTTTTATGCATTGCATAATCGTTCAAAAAAAACTGTGAATTACTTTATTTGACTTAGCTCATCAAATGAGTACGGCTAGCGATAAATTTTTAACACGCAATAATAGGACTTCAAAAATATCTTAGCCCATTCTGCTCTTCTTCACTCAGCAGATGTAATTATAACGTATCATAGGAAATATAGAGTAATATAGAAATTCCATTATAAGTTGTTTACCTTACCTATTTTCACTTGTGCAATAGAATGGTTGCTGCTATTTTAATGCCCTGTATATTAAGACAGCATATGCTTAGATCATGTCATAAATATTAAACACACTGAAAGTTGCTTCGAAATGTTTTACTTTTACAGCTGCAGAAAATGAATTCCCTTCATGAATTGGTAAAATTGTAAGAAAAATGTTGTTGAGAAAATGGAATAAGATTGATCAGTCGACCATAGAAAACAAATCAAAAGTTATTGTAGTGATAAGATATTTCACTTCTAAGAAAGTTGTTTCTGTAATTGGAGCACTCAATGCATTCATTCTATAGGAGCTCAGTTTCATCGGATACATTCTTTCTGCAATTCACGCGATTTTTTCCTTCCTTTGCAGAAGATAACATCCATAATTCAAAGCCAAAAATTTTCGAGGCGATGATTTTGGTCCACTTAATTGATATGGGAAAATTTTGGTGGCCTTTTCTCGCTATGGAAAATGCATTTTAGTTAAACTCCTCCTCAGAAATTAGGGTCTAGCCATGGCATTGCCCAAACACGTTTCTGATGTTATCACGTCAACCGTGCATTTTTGCCGTACCATTAAAAAAAATTGATAAATGGAAAAATGCGTCATCTCCCAATTAAGCTGCATCAAAATCACCAACATATAGTTAACATGTTATTAACTAGTTATGTTAAACGGGTGTATGCAGTTACCATATCTTTGAGTAGTGATTAGCTTGTTATAATACAGAAACAACTATGGATCCAATTTTAGTGATTTAGATGAACAATATCAGCGACAGTGTGTGGAAGGTGTGTTAACTATGGTTGGCATAAAACATAGAATACCTAAAATCCTCACTTTCACTCAGTTGCTTAATGCTCTAAACTTTTGCGTCCATTTTGTTGATAGCGTCGCAAAAAAAAGCTGATTTCATGCTATCGAAAAATGTAAGGCGAAAATTTGAACAATATCAACCACCAAAGTCAAGCTACAATCAAAGCAAGTGAGATACTTAAAGCATAGTTTAAGATATCACTGCACCCGATTTTTTCCAACTTTAACCAATAGTAGACTATTTCTTTCACATTGAAATATACTCATAAACTTGCAGAAAAGCGTTACTAAGTTTGACTGCATTAAACTGAATTTACAGGTATTCAAAATAGCACCCATAAGCATAGGTAAAATTGGTGAATGAAAGGTAAAATTAGCACATAGGTAAAATTTGAAAGGTCAATAAAACTTGCGACTAACCTGTTCGATAAATTTTATGATTGTGCTATTTCACTGGTGAATGAAAGGAAACGATGGGTAAATGATCATTTTAGTAGAGGAACAAATTCACGTCGTAATATATGCTTCTTCTTGTGCAAAAATTGTTGAGATAGTATTAGACGAACTGAAGCAACTGGCACTCGGAGGAACATCTTTCTTTTCATTTGTCTTGACATTTGCACAACATGATCAGTGAGGCAACTTTCGACGGCGCATGAACGATTGCTTGTTTGCAAGAGTTTTATCAGAACGCTTCCTATCAAAGGTTGAAAATTATTGCAGAAACGTTTAATCACGCGCTATTTTCGGGAAAGCGATGTAGATTTCGGATATCCAGGACTCATAACGAGATTAAGGCTTAGGAATGAGAAATATACTCGAAATATTTATCACCGAATCAAAATTTCATTTCTTCTCGGAAGGAATTTTTCAGCCTCTTAATAAATATAAAAACTCGAAATTAAAAAAAAAATTGCTGAGCATATTTCACTCTTAGTTGGTGAAATAATGAGAATGGAAGTGCATATCGCACCGGGCACTCCGCCACGTTTCTTCTCTTGTTTTTAATTCGGGGTATATGCGATATATTCTATTTCATTGGTAATTTCCAACTCACTAGTTTCCAACTAAGTGAAAAGTTACAACCGATGACTTCGTTGTTGAATTATTCTCTACGACAGATAGGTTTAAAATGTCAAGACCAATCTAGCATCTCACTGCTAATAAGCATTTTTCGAAGCCTCACAACAATTCATATTCGAAATATTGCAAATAGAGTGAACAAACAAAAGAAATCGAAAACAGATATTGATATGCAAATAGGTATTACTCAAAGAAACAGTTTTTATAAAATGCGCATAATCACATATGAGGGAATAAAATGATTCGGTAATGGGCTTTAATTGATTTGTTATTGATTACCTATAGGTGCATTTCTTTTAAAGTTTCCATTAGCACTCATCAAAGAGACTACATTATTTAAGCGATAAACAAATTTTTTATGGATGATAAAACATAATGATGATGTCATCCGTTCTCAAAATTAATTTCTGTTAATTTTCAGTTCTTCTCGCTCATCGAGCACATATATTGCTGTTGTCGAAAACTTTGCGATGTTTTTCTTAAGGAACAATTCTATGGGAATTGATCAGTATCAAAGCACAATTTCATTTAGCTAATTATTTATTGCTACGAGTTCTTCGAGATTCTGAAAAAGCTTTGTTTATACATTATATGCACAAAAATCCATATACATATTTGTCCTTATATATTTGTATAGCTGAAAGTGTTTTCGTGTAGACAAAGGCATCAGAAGCGTTTAGGACATGATAAAAATGTGTAGATCTGCGCTAAGATCAATATGCAAATGAAGTTAGAATTTAGATAGTGTACAGATATTGCTCGCTTGTTCGATTAGTATTCTATGATATGAATCGAGGATAAGCCAATATCGTCAGTTGAATTCTCATCTGATGCTGCGACTGAGCTGCTTAAGTGATAGTGCTTCATCACTTTATTGATCATATGTGTTTGAAGTTTCATTCGATTTCTGCTTCGTGCATTAAATCACTAGGCGTTTAATTACTACGTCAAAGATACCATAAGAGATAAGCAAAGCCCTCTCTGCAAAACATTTAAGTTTAATAGGAGTTGCTTGTGGAAAGAAGGTTTCTCCAGTCTAGGCTGTACCCAATGAACTTCATTGTCATAGATCTTTTCCGCTTTTTGAGATGAAACTACCGCAGAAAAGATGGCTGGATAGATGCACATACATTTCGTTGATGTAGCCCTCTTCTTCACGAAAAACTTTTAGAACGCATTCAAAAAACATTCATTTTGTCATGTCTGATCGGAAGAACGGTGATGAAATGCAGAACAATTATAGACGTCTAAGAAAGGTGGAAGGGAACCAATGATTTAGCTGTAGGTATTATGTCCACAAATTGCTCATCAGACGTGCTAACGATGATTCGATCTGTCAGATAGACGAATTTGGAGATCATTTAAACCATTGATTTATATTTGAGAGAATCATAGTGATCATCATTGCTTCTCATTCAATGAATTCTTGTTCCATCGAACACCGCAATCGCTCTATTCTATGTGAAATAACGGATTGAGTTAACAAGCTATGACATATAGAGCAATAGCGATTCTTTATTAGTGCGGACTTTCGCCAGAGGAATAAAGCAATTAGTTTTTTTGTTGGGATCATAATTTGCCGGAAAATTGATAGATTTAATTGATGTCGATTTTTGTTTTCAACAAGCAGCATCGTTGCCTAATGCAATAGAGCGATACCCATTCAAAAAAGTTGCGGCAAATTGGGAATCCTGCTGGATAGGTGCGGTATACGAATTTTCACATATTTTTTTCGCAACAAACGACACATAGATATGATGACACATAGGTGGAAAATTTTGATATGTAAAGCATATATTTTGCACTAAATTGCTCCTTTCACTCTATGCAAAATTTCTATGGGATTGTCAAATTTCCATACATAAGTCACTCCGAAATCACAAATAGAATTCCGAGAAATTCCACAAACAATCCATATTAGTAGTGACTGAGACAACGTACTTAAGTTGATGTATGATATACAATATTTCTTATACTTGTTAAACTATGCGGCGTGCAGCATAGCGTGGTTTTTTGACTGCAAGTCACCTTATGGTATGAGTATACTTTAGAGTGGAAAAGTATAACACAATATGTGCTATATTATAGCACGATATGCCTTAAGAATATGATTGACTTGAAACATGATTGACTTCAGTGGTGACTGAGAAACGATTGAAGATCAATGAAATATAAATCTTGTTTCCGCTGTTTTATTTTTTAAAGACAGTGAAAAAGTTGAATAGATGGCATTATTGCGAGAATAGTAGAGATTGCTTAACGAAATTACTGAACCAAGGCAAAAATTTACCCGAGTAAAGCGCCATATGGGGTGAGGATTATAGATATTGGAGGTTCTAAACGGATCGTATATAAATCACCTTATTCCCACTATTGTCAACATTATTCATTTATGCCGTCAAAGTTGTTTTCATTGCGCAGGCAATAGCCAAGGCAAAATTGTTTCTGCAGTTTGAGAGGCATATCATTCTCAAATGTTTTGCATATTTGATACTAATTAATTGAGCAATCGCGTTTATATTTATTAATTTTCTGCTTTTTATTCTATAAATTTTGGGGAAAGAGCGTTTCGGAGGTATATTATTTGTGCATATGTGTATGTGCCTGGTTGTAGCTAGTCACGATCGCCCAACTATCTTTGCAACAAGAAAAATGAATTTATGTGAATTAGATGATTTCATCACTGAAATAACTTTTGATCTGTAAAGCGTAACGACTTATCGTGAGTTCGCATCAATATTTGGGTCAGTTTCTCTTGCAACGATTCCAACTTTCAAAATGCCCACAGCAAAAAGTAGCACACACGAAACAGCTTTCAATACTTGCTGAGTTTATACGTACAATCCAAATATGCTGTATTAATATAACAAGTAGAGCGATAAACGAGATGAAATTCTAAAGCGGAAGTGGATAAACTAATGGTTGTGTAATATAGAGGAATTTATCGGAGATAACAAAATGTTCTGTATTTTCAATAATAACACTACCAAGATTGACGCAATAGCAATAGTTTGATAAATTAGGGCAAATGGAGCGAGTAGAAAATTTGCTGAAGCGCTATCATTGCTTATCAAAAGCATCACCTACCTTTATATCGTTTGATAATGGATGTATAAAATGAAAATATTTTTATGCTTATATAAAAATAAAGACATGAAATTAAACAAAAATATACAATTAAACACAAGAAATACACAAAAATAAACGGCTTTTATATTATTCACTGCACTAACAACATGAAGGAAAACATTAGAATAAATTGGTACTATGAACTATGCAAAAGCAATAGCGATATTTGCATAGAAATGCGGTGGAGTGAAGTAAATGAAATAAAAGGCGGAAGCTCTATAGTGACTAAATGAAAAACTCAAAGAATGGAAAGGCCATGGAATATATTTTGGCTTTTCATAGGCACTAACTTAATCGCCCTTTCATTCGATAAGCATATCACTTCTGCTCCCGCATTTTCAATACCTCTTATATTTTTATTAATTTTCGCTTTTTCAATGCTCAGAGGACCCGTTTATGAGTTGAAACGGTAATATGACAGCAGAATCTCCTATTGTTGGCAACGCCTAAATCATCCCAACGTCTAAATTACTTCAGATAAGCCTATATTGAGATCAGTTCTATAAGTGCAACATAATTATTTATATTCTATCACATCTCTTCTTCAATATAGAAATTCAATTATGCTGTAGCCTTTGCAGTGTTATGTGAATTTGAATATTAAAGCAATGAATGTGTATATGATTCGACTTATCAAAACTTCAAATAATGATGTTCAATCATTGCCGTAAATGTTGTGCGCTAGGCTCTCACCAGTTAGCGAAAAGTAAAGCACAAAGAATAGTTAGTTCGACCATATTGCAGAGTTGCTGGTATCAGTTTAGTACTGTGCAATGTTTTATGTCTTTTTAAAAAAAAAATCAATGATGACGAGGATATTGCCATTGAATTCTAGTGCATATCATATAATGAATATGTGTAGCATGAAGTTCCTTTACCAATATCTCACTCTTTATCTTTGAAAGATAAAACAATTCCTGAAAAAGAAACCCACATACCTTCGAGAACTGTTTACGCTTATTCGAAATCAAGTAATACAAGCTATGCATCAGAAGATTGCATTCAGCAGATCTAATATGAACACCAATTTCTGATCAATTCTCAGAAATGTCTTAGTGTCCACTTAAGAGGCGAATTGTAAGACGATGCATGAAGGATAAGATCTTAGAATGTTTGCTTGTCTACAGTAGTTAAACGATAATCGTTCTAAGAAATGCGCACTCAATTGAAGCGACCATTTAAAAGATCCATCAACAGCTGGAGTGTAACTAGGCTTATCGGCCAAGATCAGTACAATTTTTTCATTGACACATAAATTGATGTTGGTAACCACAACCGAATGAGTGATGTGTGGAAAAAGAAGCAGTGTAATGATCAAAACAGAACACCACACGTAATGTTCCACTCTTCGTTACATATATCTCTAATTTTCATTGCTCACTCACTTTCAGAAAATTTCATACAGGTCTACGATACTAATTCTTGAACATATAACTTCAATTTATACCATTAATCTTTAATCGATTGAATATATAAACGAAGCATTTTGGTTGATTTCAACTATGCAATTGCCACAAAGCATGAGAATTTGCTTGTGAGCGTTATTAAAACTGTTGGTAGTTAATGTACTTCAGTTGAGTCAAAACACCGTTAATGTTTAAAGAAACGAAATTATTTGGAACAGCAACGAAATCTTCTCACCTCATATCGTTGTCTTCCTTCCCTTCTTCAGATAAGTTGATTCCAGTAAACAGTTGATGCTGAACACGACCTGTTCTAGAGTAATCGGTGATTCCAACTGAAAGAAGTATTAAGGTTGCACATGACTTCAACTAATGAGCACGGCAACACTGTTAAGATTATACGTCGAAAAATACGGTTTGTTCGAATGTTCTATTTGAACCACTAATAGCGTAGTGATATTAACGAATAAAAGGTAAAGGAACAACGTAGCGAATGTGATTCAGATGCTGTGAAAGCCAAACTGAGATTGTGCTCGTTCAATTTCATGCTCCGAAATAAATGGAGTGTTGTTGAGACGATAGCCGGATGCTACCTTCCGGAATCGACATCTTTGCATGCAAGGGGGTAGAAACACCATCTTCTCAGCAAAAGAGTTCTTCGTTGTGGATACTCTCCTATCCTCAAGTGGAAAGATTTCGGTGAAACAACAGGACTTCAATCGTAGAACGATAGCCCAATAGTAGCAACTATCAAAATCTAATTCTCGCTCATCCATGTTATGAGTTCATCACACACGCCTGATTCAACTCCTATTTCTTGTTCATTGAATCGCTGTTTTTCAATGCGCTGAAGCAAATACAATATTACTTTTTGATAGGTTCTAAGTCACTAAGGTAATAGCAGTAATATACAGTATCTTCTCTGACAGCAGTGATATGAATTATACAGTATCTTATAGAGATGTATTCATTGCAAAGAATTTATTTCTATGCATCCCTCTACTGAAGGTTCCATAAAATAAGCCCAAGTACAACTATCGGAGCGCCTTATGTTATGCAAAATAGTAATTGATACATAGTGGGGAAGAATTTCAGGTAGAAGTGGCCGAGGCCGAACGCCTTTCGTATAAATTACACCGAAATCATCGTGGAAAATCGAATAAATCCAAACAAATGACAAAATGAAAAGTGTTTCGAAAGGAAGCCTTATTAGATGCAATCATATAAACGCTAAGAAGCTACAATGACCACGATTACTGAAAGAGCAACTGGTAATATCTCATGTTTTCCGCTTAAATTGACAAAACGTTTCGCATCGATTAAATAAGTTAAGCGATTTTCACTGCATATGCAATATCTCTTTTCAACAAAACCATAATGCAGTGCTAATCCAATTTAAAACTCTAAAGGATAAACTCGCCGAATCGTCATTAGCAAATACGTCACAACGAAACGGCGTCATCATTGCCTTTTCAATTGAAAGTCAGGAGCGCTCACTCAAAACCTTTTTCACAAACTTAAGTGTCCGAGAACATTTAGTCACTCATGCGACGAAAGACTTCAGGTTTTAATTTTCGAATAGCAAATAAAAATGCGCATAATATAGTAAAATGAAAAATTGCTTATATTTACAAACGATGAACCACGCCAAATGCAAGAGGAAATAGAAGGCAAACAGCGAGGAGACGATGAAAGGTGAAGCGTGCAGTCAATCTCAGACCTGATGAACTGTTTTGCAAATGTATAGAGATTGCTTGTTGAGCGGCTGGCGGCAAGGATTGCTCCGTTTTTTTGAACGATGACATGAGGAAGCGATATTTGCAGTGTTTTTTTTTTGAAGCACTAAGCGGCGCACAACTGGCATGTCCAGCGGGCAACTTCAAAAGTCACACACAACTTTTATAGCGCCTTTTTCGAAAGTCGCTGCTTAAATGATATTCCTACCTTTCGATCTTTGCATAATGGAAAGTGATAGTGATATCGATAACCTCGTACCTATTCAACCCTTTGTTCCTTTAGCTTTCCTTCATGTGATGATATTTCTTAGAACATTCATCTTACATTACATGTTGGAAATAAGCAATACTTTATAATATTCACTAATAATCACTCAACCAAAAATAAGCATACCACTGTTCATTCAATGGTGGTTTAAATTTTGGTGGAGAGTTGTCTCTGAAAGTCAACTTTAGGAACTTTTTCTTTGATCTCACAATGTCATATTGCGGCTATGTACAATCTTACGTTCTTCGATCACTGAAACTAATGATGCATTGAAATAATTTGACGATATCATATATGACGACAAATCTAATGGACCTGAAAAATTCCGATGACGCTAGCAAATGAAGCACTTTAAAAAAAATCGATCTTCAAGTTATTAAGCGTATCCAATTTTAACTAACATGCTTTAAGCTTTTTATCACAACAAGTGTTCTCTGATTTACTCGTAGACATTCGATGAAACTTTTCGGTGAACAGTTTCGATGATCAGAATGTAAAGAACGAGTTCTCAAAATAATCCTGTAATGGAGCCCAAAATGGAGTTGTTATTTAGGCATACTAGCTTTGGATGCTTTTGCATCACTAAACTCGTTGTGTCAATATTGCAAACACGAACGAAGTATGTATCTATGAGGGAGTTCGATCACGACATCCATCCTTCGTTCTTGCTATAGTCTACTGTAGCAGTAAGCTCCTACAAAGCATCGAGGCAATCAGCGAAGCGATTAGTAGTTGAAATGCGAATTCCTTCTAGAATCGACCCGAGAACGCAAGGTTCTAAATCCTTTCTGGATGGTTTCTTTCGACGTCAGCGATCGTTCTGGATCGCTTATGACGTGTAGATCTGTTGTTCGGTTGCTTTAAGTGATTACAGTTCTAAGTGAATAAGGACCACATGATTACAGCACAGCTTGCATAGAAATCGGAGCAGCTGTTCATATTTCATGCAGTTTTGCTAACTACTGTATTCTTGAACGCTTGCATTTTATTGGCATTTCAGACAACAGGAGATTGAGGCAGTTAAAAAAAACTGAGTATATCGGCCATTGTCGAAAAAAAAGCGACTACCAGTGTCAAGAAACTGCACGAATTTATAGAGATGAAGTTACATGCGTCTCGTTGTGCGTACGAATTTCAATTGAATTGTGATTTTACGCATGTACGTGTGCCATTTTCAAATAACGCTATAGCATTCTAGCATAAATAATTTTGCGTAACTCTTTATGTTGTTTTTGTAATCGTGACTACTACTTTTTATGACCGTATATCATATACATTCACTTCTTCAAATTAGCGCAAAAAATGTGCAAAAACATAGTGCCACATGTCATATGTACCAATGCGGCAAACAATTTACGCGTTGCGAGCCCGGCTGTACAGAAAAGTAATGTTCTGCTGCCAAGCAGTTTCTTTATTATCGGCTAGGTTCAGAAGTGTTACTCAAGGTAAATAAAACGCAGCTGCAAAGAACGAGGCTTGAACATCGTAGATAATGGCACCGTTGTACAATAACTTGCAAGAACTTAGAAATTTGACATGATACGTGGCCGTGACAATACGATGTGAATATTCACGAAATATTTCATTTAAAAAAAAATTTATAAATCATTATTGAAGGGAATGACGCTACAATCGAATTGAGATCCTGAATATTCGCATTTTCCAACAATGTTCAATTAGTTTTGTTTCATCATCTCAGCATTGTAAAATCAACTTAAGTGATGGGAAACGGAAAGAGCGAGTTAGCGCGAATACATCTATGCATTTGTTTAGTTGCATCTTAAGTGCATAGTAGGGGTTGAATGAGAAGTACAATGAGGTGATAAGATAAGCAAGTACATTGAACATTACAATTTTCGATGAATCGCTTTCTTCGAAGGTGGTCATATGTGCCATACAACGTTTTCTGCACTCATAGCACTGATGTTCGTCGTTCGCCTCTATCACTTACGACCCTCCTGGACAAAACTCTGACCATTTCCATCAAAAAAAAAAATTGTTCAGTGGCATTTAAATTTGATGTCAATATTTGTCAGTAGCATATTGATAGTTTACAGAATCCTTAGAATGTTTGTGCGCTCGATTGTAAAAAAAATTGCAACGAATTAAAAATTAAGTAAATGCTTTGACGTTTGATGCGTAGTAAGTAATTGCCGATGATATGTTGTTTAGATAGTAGTTACTTCTTGTTGAAAATCAGAATTTCCCTTGATGAGCATAAAGTGCAAAACTTTTCTCACTCAATAGCTATTTGCTTATTTGCCTATTCGACCTAAAGTTATCTATTAAGACATTTCGTTCGCTTCGTTATGATATATGGATTCACTTTTTATTACGAAAACCTTCGTAAATATGTATGTTTCTAATGTTTCTTTATTAAGAAGTCATTACGATTACAGTGATAGTTCATAAGCAGATATACTTAGATGTGGTAGACGTTTACAACAGGTAAAACACTTGAGCAAAATGGCAAAAATTTAACGATCATCACAGTAGTTATTAAGCAGGTTCCAACTCAATAGATTTAATTGTTGAACAATCACAGAGATTTAATTTTAAAATTTCCATTTCATTTAATCAAATCGTGGACTGTTTTGATGAGCACAAATTTCTGACAATAGACATCTTATAGAAAAAACTCATAGATTATTATTTAGAAATTTGAATGGATTTGATGTGACCATAAAATGAGATGGCTTATTCGTTACTAATCTCGTGAAAAAACAAGTGATGACAGAAAAACTTTGATCTCTTTAAGCTCAAAAAAAAAGTCAGATATATAAAATATTATTACAATGCACAAAGTAATAATGCAAACTTTTTGAGGGAAAATTTTGCTTTTGAGCATAGTGATATTCTTGAGATATTTCAATTTCTTAACTATTCGTTTATCCATAGTAAGAGGAACTTTTGAAAAGTTCCGCTATGCCATTCTAAGCATAATTCCATACTGCTTTAATTTTGGGATGTTGTGATTTCTTCTGTTAGAATATCAACAGTTAAAAAAGGTGGAAATAGCAATAAAAGATGGAAATAAAAGAGATGGGAATAAATTCGCTGTTGAGGTATCTTTATTGAGTCACAGAAAAAAAAAACGAACTTCGCAAAAGAATAATAATGCGAGTTATTTTCGAAGTTCATAAGATGTGAATAAGCATGAAATGACAGCAGCCACGATATGCACTTTTCATCTCTTGCTAAGGTGACCATCATTTATTGCCAGCAAAAGATAAAAAATGATGGAAAATTATTGCATATTTTAGGTGACAACTCGTGAAAACATTTTATAGAAGGTTCGCTTTTCCCACATCTCATTAAAATGAATGCAACATTTGACTAAAATTCCTTTTGATGTTAATGCATCGGCATAAATTGCGCCATAGAATTTATTCCAACGTTTCAAATACACAAGTAAGAAATCGCAGCTTATATATATATATATATATATATATATATATATATATATATATATATGCATATATATTTCTAAGTTTATATGTAAGCTTGGGAACGGCATTGCAACTGTGTACTTTTAAAAATCAACTTTTTAAAAGCTCATAAAAATTGAATAAGGGGTTTTGGCGCTAGCAAAAGGTTTGTAGGCATCTACGAACTTTAAAAATGCATATTTGTGAAAGGATATACGAAACAGGGTTAAGTGTTCAGAGGAGCATAGGGTGCGGTCAAAAAAAAAGAGGAAAGTATGCACATTTCTCTGTTGTCTTATTCAGACGTTCAGATGTTGATTTTTGTTTGTCACTGACATCTGACACTCATATAGACGTTATGTTACAAAAACATTGCTTTTAGACGAACTGCAGTGAATTCGTTTGAGTAACTAAATCTGAGGCAATAAACAACTTAGCGAAACTTGAACAAGGCGGGATATCCGTAGTTTATCCCTCGCCAATGCATCTAATCATTTATGACCTAATTGTCCCGATCTAGGTGATCCTCTTTGAACTGGCAGATCCGTTATATTCATCTAGTTGGCTTAGTTGAGTAAAAAGCAACAATGTGACACATGGACAGCAGGAAATCCAACAGAGATACTCAATGCAGCGATCGAGCTCACAAGAAATTACTTGTTGTTGTACGCTTTGGTCCTCTCATTTGAAGAATTTCCCATTTTTGTTTAATGAATATTGCTGAAGAAATATATCATTTGGAAAGGTAAATAGATTACTGGAATGCAGTAATGATTGTGTTCTTCACAAACCACTCACTCATTTGACATAAGCCGATTGCTCGAGCTGTGTCAGCATTAAACACTTACATATGTAATGGTTCCAACTTGTGGCTGTTGGCTCTTTGAAGAGATTTCAAATTGTGCTCATATGTTACTCCCGGCTATACACAAACAATCCGCAACATGAAATCGCAGCATGAACATACTTATTTATCTCAAAAAATGTATTTTTTCGAGCACGATGTTCCTTAAAATATACTACAAATATTGATGACTCAATCATTGATTCATTTGAAAGTTGAAAGAACAGTCAAGTTTGAGATTTGTTTCCTAGGCTTGTGATTATATCCGATTGTTGAAGGTTAGAGAAAATGCTGCTATGAGTGCTATTTAGCGTTGAAGAATGATTGAACTTTAAAATTTTGAAGTTTTCGGAATGTGATAGTCTATGTCGACGAACTCCAATGCAGCAAAATGTAGCCTAATATTTCATTAGCAATAGTTTTTTAAAGATGCTCTCTTAGAGCGGAAAAATGAAGCAGCATCTCCAATATCATTTTGAGCACCGAAATTTATTGTTACAAAAAAAAAATTAAAGCTTAGAAATGTAGATAATATTCCTCTCATAATAGAAAAGCGTCGAGGAAACAAGAGTCGCAATGTTTAGCGAAGAATTTCAAGAGAACGCTTCACACACGATGTGTCATTTTTTTATGGGATTCGAGCAACAGTCTCTCTTGTTTACGTATTCTTAACGCAACTTGTGTACAGTTTAGTTGCAGGATTACTGTAAGCACTTAATGTTCATCTATATAAAATTACATTTGAAAATATTTGTAAATAGTGATTAAAGAAACAACAATTGATGTCAAGAATATCTATGAGGAAATATGATTTGACATAATTAAATCCTCGAAGACTTCAAATATTCTCAACTCTTCTCTGCTTTTTCACGTTCATTAAAGTGTACTCTTTATGCATGCTTTTCTTCAGTAGCGGCTTTCATATTGGCATTAATAAAAATATTGTGGCCCTTATAGAACTTGCACTTAGGGTCCCATCAGAATTCATTAATGAGATTACTGTCTTTAATGGCACATCTCTATCGGGTCGCAGTTAAACGATTGATCAAACTGTGAAACGACAATGAGTGTAATGCTTTAGAAATTTTGACCATAGGAATGCTATAATTGATTACCGCTTCGAAATATGTGTTGACTATCACCCGAGATTATGCACACTTTTATCTCATTTCGAGGAGGAAACCTAATGCAGTAGTTACTGGCATTTTGATAAATCCCAGTTGTGGCTATGTAGACAAAGGATTTCAGAAATTCACAAATATGATGAATTAGCGAAGCCTATTTAAGAAACATTTTATCTAAGAAAAGGAATCACATACATCGTTTGGATGACATATGCAAATTCAAATCTGATCCGAACTCATTAGGAGCGAAACTTTGAGAATTTTTAGGGTCAGCCCCTCAGAAACCTTTGAATAAACGGCTCCTCCTCTGGTAGATTTCGTTGGCTCTCATAGCTTCGAAGGATTCGTTGGTAACCTAATAAGGCATATACAAGGTTATTGCTTATATGTAGCGCTCCATCAGAAGTGAAATAAGAAGCGTTCGTTTGAGAATGAAAACTATAAACGAGGGGAAACTTTCTAAAAGACGAGAATGTTCGTCGCCAAAAATTTAAACATAGGGAAAGTCTGAAGGTTCTGGATGCGTACTAATCACAGACAGAATTAACATAAACACTGCAACAAATAAGATTCAAGCAATAGAGGCCATATAGAATTTTAGTGCTAAGAAACTGCGTGGAATTTGAGTCATCAAGGACAGCAATAAAACTTTTCTCTGGAAGTAGTGATATTTGGGCATTTGTCATTAAATTCTTCAGGAAAGACCTAAGACAAAGACGTCTGTCTCCAAAAAATGTGGTTGGAAAAATTAGACGCAAAACCCGAAACATTGAAAAATTTTGAAATAATCGACTGCAGCGGCCGTTTATGAAACAATTGGAAAACATTCGAGGAGGCTGCTATGATATGCAATTTTGCAATGCAATCCATCATGCTAAGTCATTAACAATGGATTCAAACTGTGAGTTAATAAAAGTTTACCCGTAATCTGCATCAGCTAACAATGTCTTACAATTCACTTTCATATGGAATCGCAAAACTTCAGCTAAAAAGTTTGTTCTAGCCACATCTGACAGGTCTCAGAAGAAAAATTAAGTGAAAACCTCATGACTGCTTTAAGTGTCAATAAATTGCAAGACGGTGACCAGTCGGAATGAAGCGCCGAATTGTAATCCAAAACATGTAGGAACATCATGTATATTTATTTACAAATGAGGGATAATTTGCAAACGCTCGCTAGAAACGAAGTAACCGAACAGCAGATGGTGGTTGACATGAAGTTCCCATATATCGCTTAGAATCGCTATAAGGAATCCATTTGGGAAATTTAATGACTAAAATAAGGATGCAATCGTATAACGTTGAAATAATTAATAGAGAATATGTGAGAATAAACGAAATTCGATTGATCTTAGCACCGCCTAGTGCTTGGAATATGCAAATATGGGGTATAAAATTGAAAATATATCAAAGGCGAACTAGAAAAACGATTACTCCATACAGTGATTTGAAACTATCTCGCAACTATTGAGGGTAAGGCTAAAATCTCGATTTAAATTACATATACCGATCGTACGGAACGGAATTTCTGCAGATTTATTGTTGCTGTTTAATATCAAAATGGCTAATATTTGTTGGCAACGCTTGTCTGACAGGTTTTGCATATTCCGGTTGAAAATCATTTCTGGCGATTGCAAAAGCGGAATACAGGAGCTGCGACATTATGCGCTTTTGCAATCCTCTCGTCAATGCAATCCATCCCACATCTCACCGATCCAAAACTCGACGAATTCAATTAAAAAAGCTTCTTTCGAAACTGGTCATTTAATGTAAAAATTTGTGCATATGGTGAAATGTATGGGGCAAATTATATGCAACAAATTTTGTAATTCTAGTTCCGATGCCACCTCAGCTGAAACTAGGGCGCATGCAAAACGAGCATAAGCACAGATATGATGTCACCAAAATGCGCGCTTGCAAATCATTCAGAAAAGCTTACGGAAATTATTTGTAACCAATGCTTCTATGAGTCCAATCCAGGATCTTCCTTTGTTAATTAGCAGTTAAGGAAGTGCAGCGGAGGAAGAGGCAAGTATGCATTTTTTGCAACTCAGACCTATTGAAGCAATTGGGTGCTTAAATGGTCGAGAATAAACAAAAAAAACATTTTTTTATCGAGTTCTTCTGGGCTAGCGACTAAGTCAAGCTTCAGCTCACCATTGATTGGTGATGATAGTTCATTTGCAATTTCCAAGTTACATTTCATTGTCAAGGGCACACATGAAAGGCAGTTGAGTGAGAATTCAGTTGAAAGGGGTTCACACATAGTAGGTCATACCAATCAACTCCTACTGTTATGCATCTCACTGCAGGCCACTCCTATAGCAACTAAATATATGCAAGAACAAGTACCAAAACGCTGCAAAAAGACCTAGAATGCTGAATGCATGATTCCATCAAACATACTTGCAAGACTCAGTAATTTCATAAGAAAGATTGACACATTCTTCACTAATAAACCTTTGGCGCTGCTGCCTTTCTTCCTCTTTCATCTAAATTGACCACTTTCTTCCGGAGAGAGCATTGGTTATGAAATTTGGCGAATCAATGTTTGCAGTGGTTATAGGGCAATAAATAAATAATTCAGTAGTCGCATATCACTCTAAAGAACAGAATACCTGTTCAAAGAGAACAAAAGAAAAAGTCGAATCATATCGCATTCTGTTCGAAATTCTTTAATACGAGATGGCAAGTCTAAGAAAATAGAGTGCCCGCTGTGCACTGAGTGAACAAAACGCTCTCCGTGGAATAAGTACGCTCGCTTACTATACCGTAACGAAGCCAGCAAACAAGCCCTAAATTCCAGGTGGCAAGCGAGAATGCTTCCACATTGTTACAACCAAGTTTCTGGCTACTTTGTTTCATTAACTGAAAAACAGCATTCTAACCACTTCACTTCCTTTCGTTTGCCTTTGCATTCTTGTATTTGTGCGCCTGCATGCCTTTAGTTGTGTGTCCGTTTGTTTGTCTGTCCATCTAGTAGGTTCAACTAACCAACCACATAGGCAACAGAAATGAAACTAGGGAAGTACGATTCGCATCGTCAAATGATCTCTTATCTCCAAGTATGTTCATATGGTTGGATTGAAGGCAGTTTCAAGCATCATGGAACATGCAGTTCAGGTTTCTTACACAACATTGAAATATATATATATATGAGGATCACCTATTGCCTAAAATAGTTTAGCACGATCCTTATAAGCTGATGCATAAGCAAGCTTAAATAGAAAAGAAGAATGATCTTTGACGCAATATGACCATCAAGTAAGACACACTTCACACTGCAATGCTGATTTCGCAAATTATAAGTTCAGCTATAAATGGCTCATTTAAAGAGCAACGGAATTTTGCAGAAATACTCTTTATTATCGCCTTCTCTAATCGAACGAATTAACTAAATGCCGAAATGAGTGGATATTAGCGGCACAAAAGTTTCATTTTGTATAAAAAAGGACAGTTCTCTCATGAAACATTGCTTAAGCACTCCACATCACGAACAAAATCGGCGGTCATCAAATGTAACTCTGAAATCATCGTGCAGTCCTCTAATGGTAAGTGATCAGATCACTTATAGAAAAAGAGAAGCATGCCAAAGCATTTGCACCTATATTTGCTTCAGTGTCCTGCACAGCTGACTTGCCTATTTGCTAGTTACCATCAAAAAGTAAAAAATATTAGACAATGCCTTCACCTTTCAACAGATCCCACCACTTCTAAGACTTCTATATAAAAATACATATTCTTTTGCAAATATGAATTTAAGAGGCAAATCAAGATAACATATATGAACGCATGTGTATTGTGGGAGTGAGTGATCTCCTTAGCCTTGAAATAGTGAATATCTTGCCACCGATATTCGTTTTGTCATGCCGTGGAAAGAGGGGGTGATCTCTTAGACTGCATTCCATGTCGATCCGTTAGAAAAGTTGTGGATATTGGAGGATACCAAAAAGATTGAAATCATTCTAGGGTGATCGGATTTTCATTTCACACAAGGGGAAACGCCAAAGACGAGTCATTTATAAATGACTTGCATGAGCAGTCGGATGGATTAAAACATGTAAACAATACTACATATAGTTTATTGTTGGAGGTTATTTACAAAAGTTGCCGTTAAGCATGTCCCTTCATTTGCTTTCCTATTCAACCGGTGCAAAATGTGCGCAAATTTTTTTAAATTCAAAGGTCTATGGTACTTTCCTAAATGAGGGGCTAATGTGGCACAAGGTGCAAGCGGCGATCGTATTCCCTAAATCTTGTAAGTCCAACCTCAGCGGTCTCCCATATCGAAATCACGGCCCCGTTATATAGAGACAGAAACATGCATATGTAGAGGCGCAAGCAAGTGCAAAGACAGAGGCATAGGCTTGCGTATACACATAAGGGATTTATTTGAGATAGGAGTTCAAAGTTAAGAGTTAGATGCTTAAGGTTTGGCACAAACTGATGAGCTAGGTAAATTGTGGTTTGATGTTCTTGTTTTCCTTTAGCGAACATGTGTATGAAATTAAATGTCTATAAACATCAAATTTTATTCTACAAGGCGTGCACAATCACATAACGGATATTCATCTTGCATCGACATTTTCGAGATATCCGCCATAAAACATGCTCGGATAAAAGTGATATCGAATCCATACTGAATGAAATCAGGCCGGATAATTCAACAACTAAGTATGCAATTCAAACAGCTGGCTAATAAAGAAGCTAAAACTGTTGGGAGTATACAAAATATCATTGAATAATAACGACATGCTCTGGTACAGAACTAGTGGCCCCGTTTTTGAGGATTCTTTTTGATGCGTTTTTGCTATTTATTTACAGCAATCTTGAGAAACTTGCTTTGCAATAGCACAAAGATGCATTATATCGACAGCGTTGGATCGCGTATACCTGTGTGTGCTTATGTTTGTCTGTCTATCTGTCCTACAGCTGGAATTTCGAAACTATCAAGTTTGGAACTATGGAATTTGATTTCATTAAAGCAGGAGGTATAAGATGAAAAAAAAGCTATAGGATGACCTCATATACCACACTTCATGGTGATCTAATAGCATCGAAAGAAGTTGTACACATTTTAACAAGGAAAAAACTTGCCCTCATTTTAAACTCGTCGATTTTCCAATCACGCGCCTGCTTACAAAAAATGAGCCTTTGTGGTGAATCTGTGCGAGCATTACATTCAACGAAAATTTAAAGCCCAATCAAAATTTTCAACATTTATTTAAAATTTCTAGGAATTTGAGAGGTTTTCTCGCATATTTGTTGTTTAATGATAAGTCATCGAACTATTGGTGAGTTGAAAGGAACATGAACGCAGCATATCGTTTCGCTTCTTCCGACACTCTCATATATTTGTGCACTATTAGGAGGATTTCAAATTTTTATTATTTCCTGGCAAGTAAACTCGCGTTATTAGCTAATACGAAACTATTGCGTTACTAATTTCTTTGTGAGCTAATTGGAGACTTTGTGAACGACATTCAAAAGCTAGATGGTGTAAATCGCTTGAGTACGCGCATTTTTCTCCTCGTTCGACGGCATCTCAGGATTTTTTCACAGCAAAAAAAAACGATACAAACACGAGAACTTTGAAACAAAAAAACATGATGAACAAACATTGTAAACGCCCTGCTAAGCGAACATTCCAATAGCATTTCAATTAATCTTTTCTTTTCCTGATGGCAAGCACGAAGGTCTCCTCTGAAGAGTTTGACCTGTAAGTCGATGGCTATCCGTCTTAAAGCACTGCAGCACGTATTAATTTTTCATTCGCGTTGCATCTTAACATCATCTGCAAAACAATCAACTCTCTCATATTTTAGTAGACAAATTGAACCTTCCGCCAGCATTGAAAAGTTCTATCATAGTAAATATCGCATCTTTTCTCATTTCTCCATCGATATAATTTTAATGTTTCGACTTTTATCAAATAATCAAAAAAAAAAATCAAGTATAAAATCGCAATATTCAATGAAAATTTCATTCTAAAAATCACATTCTGTGATTCCTTTCTTTCTTTATATCTAATCCTATAAGCGTTGCTATGAAATACATTTATCTTAGAAAACAAATACTGCAATAGTGATCTAATTTCAACTTTATTTGCAGTTTTGTCGATGCGTTCACAAATGTGTTCATTAGTCTGTGAAATGGCAAAACTTTATGACGAAGTAAGTGATTGTATGTATGATGGAGTTTTTCAAATTCTAAGCAGCAGCTAACTGCCACTAAGGCAATCAAATCGTTTATCGAAATGGCGCATATAAATTTTGAACACCTCATATTTTCTAAAACTTTATAGCGCTTTCGCATCTCATAACAATCATCACGGTTTTTTTTTCTACATTCTTCAAAAACGAGAGGGCATATTAGCCAAACGAGCATCGCAACTACTAAAGCACAACCGGTGACTAAAAAATGAGAATAATATAGAATGGTACGGAAGTTTTCAATAGAAATATGAATATCCACGGTTAACTCAACAGAGAGTGCATAATTCGTCTGGAAGGTCTTATCCGGCAAGCGAAACGACGAAACGCATCCAGCTTACGATTATGGCAATAGGAACCTGTTTTTATCACTGCAGCAATTTTTTACTCATACAAATTGCTTTTATATTTTCTGACAAGCTATGCTTACGGTTTTGAGTATCGCTTCAATTCGTCTTCAAGTGAAATTCATAGATGCTTCATATTTATATCACCTAAAGGACAAGTGGTGCGCATTGCCCTTACACAGCGTATTCCTACTGAGCAAAGCAAGAGAAGGTCGCTGCAAGAAATTTGAGAAATTCAGCAGAAAATATGGAAAAAGCTTAATTACTTATATGCACGGGACTTTTTAGTACGAATGATTTGGTTGGGGAAATGCTGAATTTCTTCAACAGTGCTAAAGAAAGTTGTGCTCAAAACTCATCGATGTCAGCGTTGTCGAATGCAATTACTTCTTTAGAAATATATATTCGCCTCTGTGGCTTTCTATTCGCTATCATTTACCTGCTAAAGACGCAATTGAACTGCTGTATTGTACTAGGCCTGCACAACAGAAATCGTGTTCTTAGATGCGATGATATAGATGCACTGAAGATTCGTGTTCACCTTGGCAAATGATTTTCGAATAGCTATAGCCAGTCTTGAAAGATGCTTCGCTCATAGTACTTTAATCTAAACAACACCTGTTCTTCATTGCTACCACAACCATTAAACTGCAGGTTGGAATGATTTAAGTGATGTGTTATGGAAGCTCATTTATATATTTTCTGTCGATTGCGGCACTTTATTTTGAGAACAACAGCTGTCTTACGCTCATTAAATTCTTTATCATTCGACGTTTATATGAACCTATGCTCATTTGTTAATGTTATGCATCTACAGGTGCCTCTCTTTGCCTTAAAAGAAATAAGAATCAGAACATACGCGTCACCCTGAGATTGGAAAAAAATATGCATGCACATTTTTCTTGCATTTTATTTCATTTTTATGTAAACCTTTAATTCTTTGCTAAAAATAAGCTATAGCAGGGTCACGTCTATGCATATTTTGTGTTAGTGGGGCTTATGGTGACGACCTATTTCCTTGTTTGCCCGATAGCTTCAGCTCATTAATCCCATAATGCAAGATAGGTTCAGCGCGTGAACTATATCAGCCATTTAAGTTATGAGATTTTGTGGGCAGAAACAATAACATTAGTGTTGAGCCATTCTAAATTTCATTGTGATTCTATTACCTGCCCAAAGGGCTACCGTTACTCAAATTAGACGTTAATTATCGAATCAATTTTACTCTAGAACGAATCGAATTCCACTCAAAAACGATTTCTTGAAGTGCTTCTGGGGTTGGCACGAGTTACGCAAAAAATGGGCTATTAGTCATGTATAGCGGCAATATTTTCGAGCTTTCAATGCAAAATGATTTAGCTACGCGGTCAGAAGTGCATAAGTGCATATCGTACCAGTTTCTGTGGCTTATCTGTCCATTTGCTTCTTATAGAAATCAACTGGAATTTGATGGAGCTTAAAAATCCTTGGAAATGAATAAAAAGAGATACTATAGCCCATCCTTGTCCACTAAATATTGAAATAGCGAGCATCTAAGATGGCTGGTGCTGCCGATATCATAAACTTGCTTCATTTGCACGTATGGATGCTAAAAGCGCTACTGTAGGATCTATGGTTGTTAGGTGTAGAATTTGCTGTCTGGTTTTTCAACCGAATCAATGCAATGACGAGCCTAGTCCCGATTCGTTAAGAGACCATCTAACTTGGCGAATTATCTTCATGAACTTGAAAACACGAAATATTTAAGAGTCGATCATCGGAAGATCGACGGCGCAAAATGCATTGCTTGGAGATATGAACGGTATCATTATATAAATATTGATACTAATTGTGCCAATTTATGACACATCAGCCCAGTTTACTATCAATCGTCATATCTAATGACTGCTGACATTGGCGAGGAAAACAAAAAAAAATTCATTTGGTTCTTTGATACGCGCGGATCGGAAAATCACCACATCATTATAGAGGAAAGTCCTAAGTTAGTTATGAGCTAATGGATATTTAGCAGTCATATATAAATGTTAGCGGAAATGCAAACGAATACGCAATTGAAAAAAATGGTCACATCGATCTACGGCGTATTACAGCACAAAAAACTCTTCAACAATTGCGCAACAAAGCACAAATTAATTAACCGGAAATGAAGTGGAAGCAGAATCAGAATCTATTGGAAGTCGAATTTCACATACAAAAGATATAAAAGCAAGGTTTATATTCACATAAATTTATTGTCCTATTATAAAAATGCAAATTAAATAAAAGGTATCGTGTCATGTGTTTGCATGAAGCAAAGAGATATTCAGATTTTTTAACTAATGAACGCCTAACGTTAGGAAATTGTCTTGCGTTCCTCTTTTCCTGCATATCTGCTGCGTCAAAAGGATACGGTATCAACTGCTGTTTTCTAGCGGAAAATGTGTTATACAAGTTTGCAGGTAAAAGAAAGAAAAGATTAAGAGGCGGAAAAATCGAAAACAAAGTTTTTGCATAAAGCAAACACGTCGTAACATCGCCGTTTCGATGGTTTTTTTCATCATGAGGCAACTGCTGCACGATTTTCGAGCCCACGACATCGTTGATATTGAAAACGATTGATTGCATCGTCTTTCAAGTAGATTGCCCTTGGCGCTCTGAACCGTGAATAACCGAAGAATGTTTTCTTTTTTTTTTTCAGAGCGACTAGAAACGCACAAACGAGGATCTCATCTCTCTACTATATGAACGAAACTTCTACAGAAATGCTAAGCAGCACCTCATTTAGCCAACAGCATCACAACATTGGGTATTCTTTTCGTTGCTCATGCTGATCATGCAATATATTTCACTCACATATATCTACCATAAAAAATGTCCAATAATTAATTTTCTATCAGCGCCATTTGGGTTGTTCGTTCATTACGTTGGTTATTATATGTCAAAGTTCATGTATTATCATGCGCTATGGCGTATTATTGTACACACAGCTAAACGGTTGAGTATTCGTTTCAAAACTTTACAGCGTCCCACAACGAAACGCGCCTTTGCAAGTAAACGTAACATTCATTGATCAATGTGCGAGCAGATGATAACGAGGTTGGTTGGCCCTACTGACAGCCGAACTCACAACGTGCGACGATCAAACTTTCAAAAAACGCATTCAGTTGCAGCAGACGGCAAGCATTAGCCGAGATAAGCGGAGAACACATTGCGGTCCCATCAACTCTCATACTGCCCTATACAAATTGACGACTTGCCGCACTTTGTCTGTGCAAGTTTTTTATGTGCGCCCTGAGGTCACAGTTCAGCGCGTAGCAACTGACTGAGCACTTCGCGTTTCATATCACCCTAGTAGTTTTTGGGGATATAAGATTTATGTAGAACTCTAATTTTCGCTTGCGTTAATTAACGTGAAAATAGCACAGCTCACTGCCATGAATGAAGGAAGGCTTGCACATTTATTTCTGGTAGTAAACTGTCATCTGTTCAATAACATTTTGCGGGTAGTTGATTCCATATGTTGCAGTAATGCGCATGAAATGTTTCTATAAAATATTTGGCGGTTTCCATGCAAATGTGAATAATCTTATCGAAGGAAATTCTTTAAACTTTAAGTCTCTAGGGGTGTGATAAGTAAAAGTAAGAAAACATTTTGTAAACGTAAAAAAAATAAATGAAAAACAATAAGAAACTTCCTGGAGGACTAGGAAAAATCTAAAAGCCGAGTGTTTTGCTCAAGAAATTATACTGTGCTCACTGGTGGTGTTATCCTCTAGCTTTACAACGATGTTGAAGTTCTCAGTGGTGTGCACTGTGGAAAAATTCAGTGTTCAATAAATCATTAATTGACTTTGAAAAGGATGCCTACGAAAAAAAAAGCATTTTTAATGCTAATAATTACCCTTCTTCGACACAACTTTTCAAGAACTATCATTGCCTATGGTGGCAAATGAAAACTTTGTCCGCAATAGGGCACGAACTCGGGATCTTCCTATTTCCACGCAAATGCTGTAACGCCTCCTCGATTGCTAACATCCTAAATCGCCATCTGCTGCTGCGTTCTGAGTGAGATCAAGTAGGCTCATCATAAACATCAATCACAATAGAAATTTTACTTTTATTGATAGCTTAAATTGACTTATTGAGCGTTGAATCCCAATTGCAATGTGCACTTCATTAATGCCGGCATATGATCATAGCTTATGTCTTCATCGGTAACAATTAGTTCTTACAGTGCCGTTAAGAATGTAAAAGTTGTATATCTCATTCAATCAAATGTTATCAGAGACTTGGCAGCTCAATTTAAAAGTGCCGATATAACAATAATGTAACTGCGAAAGTTTACTACATCGAGGAATGGAATACCTCAGAAAATGAAAATCCATCAATAATCCACCTAGATTATGCAACATTTTCCTATTTATACTGTACTATTGTCCACTTTATACTGTATACTGTACAGCCTAAAATAGTGCGCTGATGAACAGTGGCCCCTAAGACGAAAGCCTTCTTCTTTTTCGTCCATGGATGCCAGAAAAATAAAAGAAAATTTGAGGAAAAATTGGAGCAAATTGACAAATTTTCGGCCGTCATTCATATCAGCGCGAAATCGTGTAAGCAATAACCAGCTCACTAAACGATGACACCCGAAACTTCGCCATGATGGAACAATTATGGTTAATAATTTGGAAATTGTAGCTTTAGCAGTAATCAGGAATGTCAAATTCATCCACGAAGGCATACCTTGCCACTGTACATGTAATAGGAGTCCTCTCTTGAGGCCGTGCATTTGTTGATGAACTTTTCTAAGGCAGTGGCAAGACCACCAAAAGCGAATATGAGTTGCATCACTGGCATAAATATCAAAATTGTGGACAACGAGGTGAAAGTTTATAAGGCAGCGAAAAAAAAACGAATGATATTAGAAGATCATCTATTGTTCGAAAAGCATTTCGTAAAATTTTCCAAATGTTCGATGGAAACTTATTGTCACCTCAGTCTAGGGGCATAACCACAAATAACGGTAAAAGTTACTGGCATATATGTAGAAATGAACGCGCATGTAAATAATTCAACTCTTTTCGTCACTTAATGCAGTTGGCACAGATAAGAACAAATGTGATAAGCACTTTTATTTTAAAAAAATTCACAATTTAAGAAAATTCAACCACCTACACAACTTTCAACACTTGTATAAATTCGTCAATGTTAAGAGCCTAACCTAGCAGAATATCTCCAAAAGAGCTCAGAGATGGAAAACGTGTAAAGGGGTGGGATGTCTAAGTGGATTACTGCATAGATCGGCAAAGAGCATAATATCTGGCCAATACTACTTCTATAAGCCAAACAAAATCAACGCTGAAAAGAAAATAATTAAGCAAAAAATAAGCCAGTAACTGGAGTGCCATAAAGTGGCGAAAGAATGCATCAGTGCTAGGGCACATTGCAAGCCAATGTTTATTGCTGTTTACTAGATCGCAACAATGTTTGTACTAATAAAACAGTCATATATTGCAAATTTCAAGGTTTTTGTAGGGCAACTCTATGATTTTGTCATGTTTGTATATTGCAACAGGGATATGAGGCATTAAACTATAAAGGAGCTATTATGAATTGTCTGATGAAATACCGAATGTAAATGAATATCCTGCAACACTTAGGCAACAGAACATGATAGCATTAGTTTCCAAGGAACTGAACGGCGTCGCAACGTAGCCGAATTTTTAAAAAGTTCTTTCCTCCCTTTCCAAGGAAAAGAATGCATCAGTGCTAGGGCACATTGCAAGCCAATGTTTATTGCTGTTTACTAGATCGCAACAATGTTTGTACTAATAAAACAGTCATATATTGCAAATTTCAAGGTTTTTGTAGGGCAACTCTATGATTTTGTCATGTTTGTATTCAGCCATTCATTTCATTCAGATCAGTTCGATACAATCTTCTTTCATATACTTTGAAAATTTATGTCCAGCGCCGCCTCACGCTTTTAAGCTCCATTCAAAATTAGCAGCCTCACTGCACGCCACCCATGCGTTGTAAGGGCCAAAATACTGCTTTGTCCGCATGAAAATGTCAACCGGTTTTGCAATCGTGCTAGGTCTAGAAAAGTATTCGGGAGTATATATGCATATTTCAACAAACACTTTGCAACATTTTAGGGAGTCAAGGTATCCCTCATCAAATGGCGGAAGTCCGTTAATAGTGGGGTTCAAGAAAAATATTATCAATTAAGCGAAGTTCCTAAGGCTTCAAACAACCCAGCAATTGCAACAGGGATATGAGGCATTAAACTATAAAGGACGCAACGTAGGCCAAATTTTTAAAAAGTTCTTTCCTCCCTTTCCAAGGAAAGCTTCCTCAGTATCCCCGGTCGCAAACGGAATTCGTGCTTCCCTCAATTCGGGAGCCCTCGAAATTTGAGTCGATCTTCCTTCCTTTCCTCAACGATGAACAAAAATGCTTGCATGAAGATGGAGAGGTTTATTTGCAAAACAATTAAAAGATTGCCGCTATTGGCGTCCTTGAGAACTGCATCATCTTAGTGTTGTTATTTGCATCTTCGATCATATGCCATTTGAAAACAAACATTAAAACATTAACAGGATTCGTTACGTCGCACTTTTTGAAAATGCACCCCAGAAAAGACACACCCATCTCTCGAATAGAATGCTAAAAACAACACCCACCAATCGAATAATCTTCGGTCAAAACGCAGTTTGGACTAATTTAACCGTTTCTTTGTTAAACTGCACATGATAGCATCATCGTGTCATAATATTTTAATGCATCGTTTAGTGAAAATATAATCTCAAGCATTATTCACTACGTTATTGCACATTTGATCGTTTAAAATATGACAGCTAATGATTTCTTGAAGCGTTTAAACGGGATTACCTAAAATGAGGATAGTGCCTCCAATTGCACTAAAAATGTTTTCAAACAAATATTGATGGCATTTCTTCAATGATTCTCATCGCTCCACGAGCGCTAACTTTTGCAAGTATTTTTTTCGTTGAACGATCGCCAAAAATGCCAGTTCTCGAATGTGGCAAAATCGATTTTTGTCACTTCTCATTACGGTAGCCATTATATCTGCTCAAATGTTGAATGGTTGAATTCAAATTTTGGACGGTGGGTAACCGTGTACTTCCCAATAATTTAGGCAACATTTGTTGCAGTTTATTTAGCATAGATGAGTTTAATATGTTGCATCAAATGAATCTAGGTTTTCGGTTTTTGAATTATTCATCTCTGTCTAATTACCTCGATAATCCTTTCCCAAGTTGCCATAAAATTTTTCAAAACCAAAATCTTTCTTTTCATTGCACCGATTTTAAATGTAACAGTGAAACATATTTGACCCAGCCGAATCATAAAATTTTTGAAATAAATAATTTTCACGTCTTTCTTGAATGCTTCCGCTGGATTGGCAATCATCCAAAATTTGGAATGAACTATTATTACAGTAACTATAATTTTAAAAAAATGGCAAAAATTAAACTCAACGCTCCATAGAACGATTATTCATTGCGACAATTAGTGAGAAAAAATGCCCTCAAAAATTCACACACTTCGGACGAGGAGTGCTGATAAAAAGCAACTGCAAAGTGCACTCTCAACGTGCAGACAAACAATACCGAGAAAATGTCACCGATGACATTTTGGCATCGCTCAAGCTTTAAAAGCAATATTCCTTTCAATTTCTATAGTTCCATAGCCGTTGTTAGCAATTCAACAAGGGAATACTGCAAAGTGAATAGCGAAAAGCCAAAATTCTTGCTATTTTTTGCACATTAAAAATTTTTTAAAGAACATCACCAAAAAAAAGTGATCAAGAAAGTGAAAAAATAAAAAGCATAACTCTAAATTTCTTTCATAAAAATTACAAAAATTTGTCACATAGGAGGTGATTTTCATAAATTGAGAGTAAGAGTTTTTTTTGTCGCTGAAAAATTCCCCGTTTTTATTAACTTTTTCCGTATTCCCTTCTTATTTATTCTTATCACACCTCGAAATTCGCCTTAAAAAATCACTGAATCTTGAGCGATGCTATTCTTGCTGAAAATCATGCTAATAAGCCTTAATAGCGAATTTTCGATGCATTTCTGAGCGATCGTATGCAAGCTAGATGCATCCAATGGACGACCCTATGAACCTTATGAGTACGTTGGCAACCTTTCGACAAAACGATGGCGATGTTGCCATCAAAGGCGACAGCACTGTATAGTTCACAGTAAGTTGGAAGATCCTGAGAGGTCATACTGCGAGTACAGAAGACAGTGGCCATATATAATTCTCCTTGTTGCATTGCATCTCTTTTTAAGCATATTGCAGCTATCAAATGATGTTTGCTACGAAATTTGGTTGGAAATCAACGCGCAATGATTGATTGCTCAATAACAAATATTCTGCAATGAAGAAATTCGTTTTGAGTCTCTTTTGGATGAAATAAATTGTTGCAATAGTAAGAGAGCAAAGTTGAAATACGAGTTCTCTCACAAGTTCATAGTGTCAATTTTTATTTACTGTGAAAACGATTAATTCAGTTATGTAATGAAGCAGTGAATCAATTTCTGCTTGTAGAGATGTGAGAAAACCTAACAACTTGCACGAAAAAGTCGATTCCAAAGGTTGATCTAGTCAACGTTGGCGATGTGAGTCACCGCATTCTACGTCGACGATGCGTACAATTGTTGCATTTGCATACACAACCTCAGCAACACTGATTTTTAAAAAGGTAAATAGATTTGGTGGCTAATGCTGAAAGAAATTCTCTCTCACTAAAACGGATTCATACTGTAAATAGAACGCTTAGTAGGGAATGACCACCAAACATGACAGATCAATCGAGAGTCATCCCATTCACATGCATCACACAGATATTTTAACGAATAGAACTTGATTTTTTTATAATTAGCGCGTAATTAAATGCATTTTGTGCATTCATTTATCTTGTTTAGCATGAATTCATAAGTATAATTCCTTTGCCCACTTTGACCTCTATGTGATACCATTAAAAGTGCGGAAATCACTACCGTAATACAGCAGGAAAGATTTTTGAGGATGGAAGTGCTGTGAAAGATTTCTCTAACAACCAAAAATCTTTGCTTTCCTTCATTTCTTCCTCCCCAATCCCCCCACCCCTCCCGTTCCCCGTTCCTCTCAATGGTCAGGCCGAAACTATAAATTATCGCGAAACACGTTTTTCTAAGTCACCAATCCTCAAAATATTCGTATTAAATAAGACGGCGATTGGTGAAGCATACATGGGTGGGAAAAGGACTGGCATATATGAAGTTCATACCTGGCATCGGCTCTGCAGTATCCTACACCAATAATATGCATCAACGCGCAGGAGCACTCATCATAGGCTTTCCAGTGTGCTAATGCAAGTAAAAGCGCTAGAAAAGACAAGGAGGCAGATTTAAGTCTGGCTCTAAAATGTCGTGAGAATCAAAGTTCACAACATGAGATTCCAATTATTCGTAGCGTTCAATAACCACTTCAGAAATGTTAAGTTTCCTTTTCTCTGCTTAGGTTACTGACAGCTTCAACCAACTCATTTCGCAAAACCGTATAATAGCAATACCATAACGTTTCAGGGACACAGAGGTTAGAACTCATATATATATATATATATATATACTCATATATATACTCATACATATCATACGAGAGATCAACCAATGCCTGCTGCATGCAAATTAGCTGACGCATCCAACGTTTTCATTAATGCTGTCGGAGTATAACAAATCACGAGAAGCATTGCAGCATGCAGCCACTTCGCTCATACGTCTAGAATAAAAATATATTGTGCTGCAAGATGTTTTTGCTGTTGACCTTCTACAAAAGCATGCTCCACAGTATGCTCTCGTAACCTTTTCTCTCTATCATATAATTATACCCGAGATTTTCCTATGATCATATTACTTGAAATGCAAATCCGCATGCTAACTTGCCACTTTGACTTACTATAATATCGCCATCTGAAGGTCAACTTTACCCTATTTCAAGAGCACAAAGGAACTCATTAACATCTTATTCTATAGAATAGAAATTAGTACAATCAACATCGTTATCAACAGATCTGCATCAAGAAAAATGCGCGTTTAGAATAAACTGTGATGTATTTACTGAAACGCGAATTATATCAACCTTCAAGGTGCATTTGGATAGTTATGACCGTTATGCCATTAGAAACCTCTTTCACCTCCTCTTCGTCTAGGTTTAGTTCTACTCTGCTCTCTCGACTATGCGAGAGAGGCAATATGGGCTTCTATGAAGTGGTATTTCACCGTTGACAATCTTGCACATTTTTATTTGATCTGTTTTAATTATCTCACGAGTGCATAGCGATCTCAATTAAGAATTCGTACCATTTTCCATGAAAATCTTAGCAACAGCATTTAATTCATTAATGTCCACATACAGTATAATATTAAGAAAAATGCAGCGATGATTCACTTGTCCCAATGGCAATAAAATACTCATAATAAGCTCATGGGGGATTACTACGTGAAAGTTTGTAAATTAAATACGAATTAGCAAACTTTTAAATACCATTCAATGGTTTTAGAAATTCCACTCTAGCGCAATATAGAAAGCGATCATAGCTTAATCAACTTTGCCTCGACGAGTTATTTACTACTGTTGATGGTGTTACTTCATTAATGACATTGTTTAATTACCACTCACATCCGGCAACAGTAAACTCTACGCATTCACATGTGCAATGCAGCGCAATAAGTGGGAAGTGAAGTTGCAATTAGGTTTTGAAGAAAAAAAGAATGGTAGAACAGGTGAAATAGAGGCAATAATTGTAGAGTTGATAGGGTGTCATCGGTTGGTGAATGGTGAGCGGTTGGCATGATAACAAGCGTACGTTTGATATGGAATCGGTTCGGCGCATTCGAATGCGAGTTGTCTATGCCAAAACCGGCTTGCAATAACGGTGTGCATGTGCTTCTGCCATTCATACGAGCACCCAAAGTGAACCCCGATCAGGTGCACACATACCTTGCCTAATAGCATCACATCATCAGTATTCTCAAAGAGCCTCAATTGCTTCATCGTTTGTCTTTCATTGGATCGGCTTCCGATTTTTGCTATCGATGCGCACTGCGACATGTGTTTTCCCACTTGTACAGACCAATATGTGCAATTATCAAACATATTTACTCATTCTGAGAACTCTTCACGCTTATTCAACAGTAAATATCTAGAGATGATATATAATGGCCGAACATTTGACTCTGAAGTTTTTTTTCCGATTTGACAATTTAACGGAAAAGAGAAAATGTTCAAAATGTTTGGAGCCCGATTCCTAAGTTTAGAAATTAACAGCCACATTTCACAGATTATCAAATAAAATTAGGTGAACTTCGCACGTTTTGCTCAATGTGTGAAAGATTTCCAGATGGTTTTGTTAGAAAATGCCAAAACTTACATAAATAAAATGCTTGTATAGGTTTATTTCTAGGAATTTAGAAAAGATATTTTTCTTCATCAAAATTTTCCTCTTTTTGCAAATATTCCTCATATTTCTACTGAGCAGCAATGATTAAATTTTTATTCTCCACGTGATATCATTGAATGGCTATTCTTCCTCAACAAATATCCTCGCTACATTTGCATTCCATGAAAAAAGAAAAAATGCCTAGAACAAAAAATTATTAAAAAAAAAAACAAAAATCCTACGTGTGATTGAGCGACTATGTAATAAGTTTATCATTTCTAACTTCTTAGTGAGCACTGAAAATTGGTCGAAAAAGCCTCGTCGTCGACCCTTGAGGCATTTTCGCTTAGTGATTTCATTACATCTATACCGTTTATCTGCTATTATAGTGAAGTTTTCGTTAAACCAATTTTTACGATCTTTTTGCGCTATAAAAGCATGCGTTATTCATCCTATGGGAGTGCGTTATTTGCACATCTCTTTCGGTGATGTCTGCAAACCATATATATTCTACAAATGCATTCAGAATCTTCCGCTAAGCATCCACTAAGGCAATCTAGAAATGCGATTACAGTATCATCATAAGACTTCCGGCTATAATACTGAAGATCGTCTGTCTGAATTCGATTGGACACATTTGAAGCAGTTATCATGTGCAGAGTTTTTGCACTTTCCTCAGATAAATGGTGCGGGAAAACAACGGAAGCTGCTCTAATCATATGGCCAGAGGGTTATTTGTGTACGATTCAAAGGCTCGAAATGATGAATTCATGGATAAGTTACTGCAGAGATAATACGATTTCTTAACGAAACATGTTGGAGAATATAGAGATAGAGATTGGGACTGCATATTCCGATGCAATAGTATCATTGGTTTTAGAATATAAGGGAATGAATGAATGGCCACTCGAAAACGCTATGAAGTGATTTAGGAGTCTTAGCGCCTCAATGGTAAATTTTCTTTTAAAAAAGTAGTACTGCTTTAAACGGAACTGCAGCAAACCAAATAAATCAGCTTATAATGACACCAAATTTCTGCATAATCAAAAAAAGAAAAAAAAATCATTTCGTGAAACAACTTAATACGAACCTGGTTCACAAAAAATAACTCGATGAAAAAAAAATGTCAATCACAGAGAGAGAAACCTGCCAAGATAAAAATTGACCGTAAGTGAAAGAACTTTCAAAAGAGCCAATAGGTTATTGCATTCTCAACAAATGAGTTCATGAAATGCAAAATAGCTGATGAATTGTTTAATATCTACAACTCGCTGTGAAACTGTTGCACTCGCCAATAGTGATCATCCAAATGTAAGCGTTGAATTGCGCAATTATAAAGACAGAAAAACGAATACACAAAATTTGTTGAAGACGGCGAAAGTGAGACAGCGACTGCAGAGTGCAAATGAAGGTAAGCCTAGTAGTATTTGCAGAGATATTTATTCAGGTGCACATATAAAATGATGTAAACATCGGACAGAGGTGTATTCACTATGAGCACGATTTGTTCATGCCATCTACGATTTAATTCGATGCCGATAGGCTCAATGTGTTCACGAATGTATGTAGAACGACCGCTTATATGGCACATGATCGGCTTTAGCGAGGATAACAAGGAGCACATCGGTATGGAAGTTTATTTTCAATGATGCCATCAAATCATAGCCAACAGCTGCTGTCGTTCGAAAATACACTGAATCCGTTTGTAAAGCTATCTTTTTCATTCAGTAATGTGAATAGCCACTTTCATTTCATCTTTTCGCTAAATTGTTATACAGTTTGGTTAAAGAGATTTAAGTAAAAGCACATAAATACTTGACTTTGTCAAAAAATGCTTAAAAATATGATTATATGAAAAATGATGTTTTTTTTTCAATTACATACTCCAACATAATAAAACTTTTCTATCCTCTAAAGAGAACTTATGGATCAACACAAAACGCTTCAAAAAGAGAACAAAAACGACAATCATGAAACAAAATTTTTTTTCCACTGCAATAGATAAAATTTCCCAAGCGAAGAAGAAAGTGAAAAGTCTAAGCCCTCGCTGCTGAATCTGGAGGATAAGAAATTGTTCGCCAGACATTGAAAATAGACACATACATTTCGATAAGGGTTGAAAAAAAGGAGATAAAACTTCTACCCTTGGCCAAAAAAAAACCTATTTAACCGTTTGAGCTGATCGAACGAGAGCGAAGACTTCAAGGGGCCAAAGAAAGATTCAATTTTTGTATTGTTCAAACGGTGGTGAAAATTTGTGAGAAACTATTTTGAGAAATATGAGAACAGAAATGGCAAGCTGATTTCACATTAAGCTTCCTCTAGAACTTAGGCAAAACGAACCATTGTGAACAAAATGAAAGCCATAACAAACACAATATCATAAAAGCAACTTCGTTGCGGTAAATCGAATAGTTCGGATCGCTGAAATCCTCAAGAGAGCTGAATAGAATAACGTTAAAAAAACTGGCTTTTACCAAAACTACGCTCAATTATTTTTCGATCATTTATTCGCGCGGAATCAAAGTGTAGTTACCAAATAAGTGATCTGTTATGTGAATATGGCCATCGTGCCAAAATAAGAGTTAGTCAACGATTCAATGTGAAAAGTGAATGTAACTTACAGAAACACTGCTGGCTTCTTCTCAACACAGTTTAAAAGTTAAACAGCGATAAAAAAATACGCATATACATAAATATACGATGTAAGCGTGCATAAATGACGTATTGCTGTGCTGAATGCAAAACTGCATAAGAATGATGTAAAGATAATCTACTTTGTTGATCGCTTCAAATGAATACTGTTGAAATTGTACGACATCATTGCATTTGTGGACCTGCTGCAGGCAGTGGAATGTTATCGCTAGTGATATTAGTTAATAGCAATCACTTAGAAATTAGCCTGTAGCTTGAGCTTCCTGAAATTTGGTCATCAACAAGTGTACAACCTCATCAATGGCAATCGGCTGCATGGAAACACGAAAAACAAAAGTTAAATGACCGATAGCCGCGTCAAGTTGTTTTATGAAATTTTCATGTGCAATTGTATGTTAAAAAGTTGAGAAACCCCCAAACGATTAAGATTAGAACCTATTTGTGCTTTTCTTCGCAACAATTCAACATAAGCCAGAGTGATACAGATTTTAGACAGCAGCAAATAAATGTTGCCATAGTTCTATGAGTAAAAACACCTCAACGAAAGCACTTTCAAGACGGCCTTTCACCGTTGGTAGCCAATAATAATCATTCACTACTGTTCAAATTTTTTGACTTTTCCAACGTTAAGTTTTGAATTTTCTTACGATGAAAGAAATTTACAGTTTTTTGGAATTTGATAACGAATTTGTAGATTTTAGCAGAAATAAATTGAAAAATGCGAATAGTCGAAAAAGGAAAATTTAGGTTATTCGTATACCACTAATATATTCTAATGATTAAGCGTCGCCAGTGCACTATTGCAAGGTGTGTTAAATGCATGCAGTATATGTTAAGAGCATTCGAAGCATTATGAGATGTTTATGAACAAATGTTTGAGTTGGCCAAGTTTTGCTTCTCGACGACATTTTCTAAATAGCCATAAAAAGTGAGAGTATGACATATCAGTAACCAATAGAAATGGTCAAAGATGACGAGCATTTTAGCATCGATTGGTTGTTCGTTTAGTGAGAGGGCGGACAATTAAATCAGTAATCGCTTCATAAATCAGCAATTGTGTGAAGTTAGTTGAATAAAGCAAATGAAGAAGAACCTTATTTCAATGAGGATATGGCACGAAATTATTTGTGCAGCCGACTTGGACAGACAGACAAACATCTAGCAAGAAGCATATTGTGAATTTATTCATAGTTCGCACCGATTCGCTCTTGTAAAATTGCTCATGATCTTTTTCTTCTTTTTTTTCATACGGAAACGCATAAAATGGATATTGCCAACTCTGCTGAGACATTTTATTCGATAAAATGTGATTTGGAAAAAGGAATGAAAATTGTTCTCATTGAGCGATAAGTTAAGAGCTGTTAGGGTAGAATTTCCAAATAATAAACTCTACGGGAAAGGCGCTTTAAATAATCGTGTCACTCTATGATACTGATAACTGCAGTAGAAAAAGAATAAGCTTTAAAAGTTTATTATATTTGAATATCAGCCGTGAACGTTTTGTGATCGATTTGTTTCACTATCAGTAATGAGCTCGTGATTAAATCTTTTCAGGTCGTTCCCTTATTTAATACATACCGTTTCATGTGCTAAGCACATGAAACGGTATGTTTCCTTTTGCTATCACTGCTTCCTTCAAAAGAACACTACTGTTTAAAAAAAAAGAGAGAAAAAACTTCCAATGTTTATCACTCTATGCTCAACGTCATCAACATATATGGAGAGTGTTACGTTCTATTTGATAGATACGACAGGTTTAAAGTTCATTGTGGAGCGCCTGTGTGTTTGCGCTGAGATTACCTGTAAGGACGCATTTTTGCTCAGCCTGAATCAATATGCTTACCTCTGGCCTAATAAAGTTCAGAACATTTGAAGTAAACGTAGTTTGCATATTCCACCGATTTAATGGTCAACCATCAATAGAATCTTATATGCATTGCGCAGAAAAGATAGTAGCGATTTGTTTCGGACATAATATCGGAATTTTTGAGAGCAAAAAATTCATTAGCAATCGTGAATTAAACGCACTTATCAGGAAATGCAATCGTCAGCAATAATGCATATCATAAAAGTCGATAGTAGGACGTGCTAAATCGCGTTTTATCTGCGACGTGCAAATGGAAATAGACGCTGATGCATAGTGTATATTTAGTGGTTGGCCACCATTTCGCGAAGGAAGCTATGTATCGTACTATTCCGATCAGAGCAGTTTCGTTATGCATAAAACGAGGAAATGTTCTATCCGAATGCCAACGAAATGACAAGAAAGTACGAAACTGCAATAAATGCCAGCGTTAAAATGATGTAGGATTTACCTTTGAATGATAAAGGCTGTGCAAACTTTGAAGCCACTACCAATAGCATGCCACTACTAATAGCACTAACCGAACGAATACGGTGATTCTGCAGAGACAGCTTGTTGGTTCATGGAAAAAAGCGCAAAAAGCAATGAAAACTACAGATATTCCTAACTTTTGACACATTAGGGGAACTGAAGAGATAGCACTGTTGTTGCAAAAACACTCGCAAACGGCATTCGTCATGCTCACATAACAGAACATATGAATAAGAATATATGTACTCTGTAAATAAATCATATTCAACTTGAGCACTACCACGTTGTCCATATTGCTTATCTTTGCCTTGAATCAATGCACTCCACTCACTATACGATCGTCATATAAAACTTCGTTGTCATTGAATTGTTACCATCGACCAACAAAATTTTCTGCCGCGATGCTTAAACCACAAAAAAAGTAGTGTTGACAATTTTTGCATTTGTCGCCGAAAGTTAGATTCCATCAAACCCCATGCATGATGCAGAAGGTCTGCTACTGAGGTAGAAAGAAATGCAGATTGCGTCAGCCGCTTCAACTGCACTTCAGCTCAAGTATCGCTCAAATGTTCTTGGTCTTCTGAAAGAAGAATTTGACTTTGCTGATGCTCTGTAATAGCTAAATGATCGAAGCTTTATCTTAAAAAATCTTCAATGGAGTGCACAAAAGGGTGACACCGTAACTGTATTCACCTGGAGTTAGCTGCGAAGCGGTGCTCTCAAGTTCTCACAGGAGGATTCACTGGAATGACTCGTACGATAACCTTATTACTTCGTAAACGTCATGGCTTATTCAATGACGGTCTTTTGAATTTGTTTGCGAGCATTAGCAATACCGTCGTTACCGATGCCATCATAATGGAGCCCATAATGCTAATTGCCTCGAACAGATATTCTGCATTTTTTGAAACGCTCAAATCGCATACGTCTTCGAATTGAGTCCATAGTCTCATCACAGAATCTTGCTACAACATTTGGTGAGTCCCTAAAGTTGTCTTGACAAGTTTGGAGAACTTCGTAGGATATCTTTATTCTTTCAAGTTCTTATTGGTTAAGGTTTCATAATTCATCGTGAAACACCACGAACTCAGCCTCACAATAACGCATACGATCGAAAGTTTTGAAAATTCAAAAAAAAAACTTTGCACACCTTCGCGGTGCGATGTTTGTTGACATCAGCATATCAGGCATTCAGCTCATATACCTAATTCACGGATCAGGTCGTTTTTAGTGTATTCTGCGTTCTTTCTCGCTTAGAAAGCGACGAGTGCTGCTTAAATGCATCTTGAATATTATAGACAGATTATAATTCAGTCGGAGTGCAATTATCTCAGGAAATCGAGATACCGAAAGAAAGAACGGCAATGTGAGAATCGGCATTTCAGGTGAGACAACCTCTTATTGGCTAAGGCTATTTTCTCGGTAAAGCTTCGACTGGCATTCCATGAATGGTACTTTCAGGTGCGATTGTAAGAAACTTATTAGTTGAGTGGAAAAATTTCATACCAACACAGAATGCATCTTTATGAAAAGGTGAGGCAGCACATGTTAGAATACAACAACTGGAAACGTGACATAAAATCGAATTATCCATTCATATTCTTTTATAATCGCTTATAGCTGGCATACTTTCACTTAGTGCTTTCTTCAATTTCAGTGACAGATGAGTTCACACCACAAAATTGCCATATCACTATCTCATATGTTCGCGACTCAGGACGTTATGTGATGTTCTTCATACGCAACCAATGCTAGTGCAATTTTCCATTTCTTTGTTCCATCAATTATTCATTTAAAATTTGGCTTTAAGGCTTATTGTGACACTCAAATTTCTAAAGGGAAATATGCCACAGTTTGCGATCGACAAACCGGCAGCACAAATTTGCATAATCCAGCTCTGAGATAATTTGTGCACATCCATCGAACAAAATATGCCACTGTTCTTCGATCTTTGGCTGGTTGCCTATCACTAGGCAATTTTGAACGACTTCGACTGCGGTGCTGAATTGTAGCGCACGTGAAATGATCTATGAAATGATGCGATTCACATGTCTTACATGTCCATAACAATGACATTTTCCTATCTGTACAGCACAAAAACTGTTTACTTTGCAGGTCAACTTTCTTCATCAAAACCTTTTGAGCTGACGTGAGTGATGTTTGCGAATGCATTCGCTTTTTGTGTGAACGTATTCCTGCGTTATACAAAACATTACAAATATGATCTCTTATGGTTTTAAAGGTGAGTGACTTGAATTATCATTCAAGTTTAAAGCTTCTTCCCAATGCATCTGAAAACGCTCGGTACAACATTAATGCATTTCCAGCATCTGAAGGAAACTCATACTCAACTTTGATTAATTAAATATTCATCTTTTCTTTTTTAATCTTCAATAAATTTAAGGCTTCTACGATTGGAGAGAAAGGCAGAACACTATATTTTGCCTTATAGAATGTATTATAAGCCATTAAAGGGATATTAAAAGAAGTAAAATACGTTTCGAATGAAGAAAGCCTTCTTTATATGCAACTAATATTAGCAGTGTAAAAAATTCAACTTTTGCTACTAACAACGGCTCGTAGGTGGACATTAGAGTCCTCTCAGTGCATTTTTATGCACTGTCGGAAGATCGATGTAGGTGCCCAGCGACACCTCAATATTTCTTGTAGGAAAGCGATATGTGCTTAGCACTAGAGACCACGAAAAAAAAATGCACTGTTCACAAGCTACTCGCAATTTCTAAGAAATATCCACCTAGGCTATAAGCAGTAAGAAGTATGTGGAAACTTCATTACGATCATTTGAAATTGCTCATGTTCTCGGTGCGCGCATAATAATTTTCAATGACGCAAACAATCGCTGAGAAATGCCTATGAATCTAACGAAAAACTATCCTTACAAGCATACCAACAATCATCTAAAACATCTTATAGATGTGGCACATCGGCCTAGTTGAGTGATACACAGTGCGTGCGATATCAGTCTGCACTACGTTATATAGAAGTTAGAATTTAATATAAAGCAAATAAGCAATGAAGAATATATAGAACTCCTACAGAAGTGCAATAAACAACGAGCATTGCACAGTGAAATATTATAACTGACAAACAAGATAGCAAACTGCCTCTGTTGATTGGAAAATATTTACTATCGTGGCAATGAAACAGATCATTATTGATATAAGACTGATCTCATCGTTCTCTTGTTAATTTTAGTGGCTCCAGGCGAACGTTTTCTGCAACTGTTTATAGATTCGAATAATCTTCATAGATACAACTTTATCGCAGCATGAAATCGATTTCAATTAATTACTATTGTATAATACAATAGTATATTATAAACAGTTTTTCTTGGACGAATGAAAAAGTAGTTATAATTGAGTAGCTTACGGAGGGTGAAGAGGTTATAATCAATGTTTTATACTGCCCTATCAGCAACAAAAATTCACTTTGCGCATTGAAGCGGTTTCCTTTTGCTTAAATTGTAGGAAGCGTTTGAGGCCTATATAGAACACACCACTCTTCATAATCTGCACAACTCAATGATGCCATCTATTTAAGCCGTTTAGTCGCTGACGGCACAATGTTATCCAACGATACGATTTGCCGAAAAGCTTTCGGAAATACCCCATTGAAATGCGAACATATATGATCTATGGCGTGAAATCATAATCAGTACGGATCAGTTTTTGATGAAACAAAAAGAAAATAGATGGAGGACGTGATAAGGCAACAACAGACGTTATAGTAAATAATATAATCAAATCGCTCCGAAATATGAATGGGAATTTTTGATTTATTGTCGCAGATTTCTGAAGAACTAAATGATTGTCATTAATATGGAAAAATTACAATTTGTTGCATGTGTGAATGTTTTTATGATAGCTAATTTCCTCTTTAAACATTTAATATGCATTCAAAATGCTTTTCCGCTTCATTCGCTAGATCTTTGAATGATTATTCTCAAAACGAGAATCAAATCATTAGCAATGACTCAGATTATTCTAATAATGCCTGACATTTCTGCGGGCAATCGACAGAGGTGAGTTACCCACTTTGATGTTGCACCCCTTCAAAGGTATACCTAATAAAATCAGATCAGAGAGTCCCATTAACAAATCGAGAAATGCCTCTACGCGCAAAAAGACAATGCAAAGGAAAAAACTGCCACAACGTTTCGACGTCTTAAAACATTGCTGGGTGACGAATAGTGGATGGAGCAGCAAAGAAGTGTATGAATTGGATATAAGAGATTGGGGGAAGATAAGAGGGGAAAGGTGGGGATTGTAGGGTGGGTGGGAACAATGTGCACTTGTCCATTCCTCAATTACTAGACCATTTGGCTCTCGTTTTGATTGTTTTAGCTTTTTCCCTCGTAGCTACTCACGTCAATATTTTTGGCTACAGCATTTCTGGGTTGCAAGACCGAAAAGCAGTATTCTAAAACCCGCCAAATATAACTATAGTTGAAAACCTCAGGACTTCTATTTATAGCATCGTCACTTGCGTGCTTCCAAAGTAAATGAATTTTGAAGCAATATTTGCAGCCCACATAAATGAACTCATAGTGATCCTCACTTGGGGATCATAATACTTACGCTCTCCGCCTCTCCTTCTTTCCCCTTAGGATACTTATTCATTGGGTTGCCTGCCAGATTCTCCTCTTCGAGTTCTTAGCAGTTCTTTAGCGTTTCAGTATTCGCAAAGGTCAAACCTTAATGAGACTGTGTCTGCCGGAAGCTGTATTCCGGCAGCGTGTTAGTTGAAAGTCATCGAAAAGCTTCTAATAACAATACATTCAGATAGAGCATCCGTTGAATGATTCAACGAAAGTTGAGCGAGTCGGATAGTGAATAAAGAGAAGCGGTTCGAGTCGACTATGGTTATATGTGATCCTTACATTTATACAATGGACACCTCGTATAGGTGGAATCTCACAACGAATCGGACTTGGACATTTGCTTACAAACGCTCTGATGTTATAAAATATGGCGTTGTAGCAATCTTCGATGAGCGGATAGTAGAGCTCTTTGACATTCAAAGCTGGCATAATGTCTTCGAGATTCTCAGAGATCATCGTCATGAAGCTTGACTGTATACGAGCGATATTATCCATTGAAAGCAGTGAACGCAACGGAACACCAAATTTAGTGTCTTCCTGAAGGATGCCATTTTAAGAATTCGATAGATGTTACCCAACCATTATTCTTACTGCTAATCCTCTCATGAGTCGATTAAATGACTGAACGCAATAACCAGCTTAGCTAAACATAAGCTTAGTGCTGGTGACAGCCGATGCTGTGAATTTTCTTCGTAATTTTATACGGTGAATTTACGATGAGTTGAACACTCTCTTCTAAAGTGCAAATGTGACGATTTTACAATACTCCAGTGTGAGAAATGTTTAAAGGATGTTCCTCCATTTTGGCACAAAACCATTTTGTCACCCTCCCCGTTTCTTCCTCTCTCTCGTCTTCCCTCACAAGGTTTTGAATCGATTGACCCAATTTGAGCGAAATGACTTATTTCGTGATAGGTGACCGAATATTGTGAAAGGCGAATATTTTGAATATTGTTCGATAAAATATTTCAACAAACCTTTGTTAGATCGCCTCTTTCGCTCACTAACGGGTGCTGAAATAATCTTTCATAACCGAATATATATTCAAGACAAATATTTGAAAACTAATGCAATGCATCATGATATAATGCCTTCTATAATCTGAAGAAAATGTGAGCACAACAATGGTGAAGTTGGTTCCAAAAAGTTTACAAAAAAAATATTGAAAAAATTTGGATTGTGAATGCGATCTTCTCTACATTTGAGCTAAAGCGACTTTTTCCTGTTATTGCTGTTGCTTCATTCTTCCTTTTCTTTTTCAGTCATTAATTCTACCATATATTCGCCGGGAATTCTAACTGTAACTTTTCCTTTTCGGATTTCCTAAAAAGCAGTTCCTTTAGCTTCATTTACTAGTCTTTAGGTTTCCATTTCTTTTTTGGCGCGAGGAGACAAGAAAAGTATAATGAGTATTTCAAACAATTTGTATTTGACGTTTTGCACATGTATAAGACTGTAGACGTGACCACACGCTTGAAAACTTTCTGGCACTTAGCACAGAGATGAACTATCGCGAAACGTCGACATATGTTTGTACTGTCAACATTTTAAGTCCATTACATCCGTTAGAATTAGAAGAAACTGTAACCAAGTTTCTATTGTTTTTGACACTTGCGAAGATGTGATACAGATATTCTGGCTACTGATAGAGTAGAAGTTTCATCCCACTAAACATTGAAGTAACAACTCCTAAAACATATTCGATTTCTCTATTGAAGCATAAAGTAAATTCAGACTCTACGATACTCATAAAAATCGCTACAGTGAATTTTCTGAAATTGCAAGTAACTCTTATTTTTTTCTTAACGTTTTTTCAAACATTTCTGTAATTTGTAATATTGCCAAATATCTGTAATGATATTCACAAAATCGTTGGGAAATAAGCGTGAATTATTCTGATGAACAATGAATGATAAACTAATGAATAATGTAAACATACATTAACGTCGAAATACCATCTCCGAAAATGAAGCATAAAATTGATCTCATATGGAACATGATAGAGATTATGATTAGTTTTCATGACACCTGGCCAATGAATCCATGCGCTAGCAATATACTTTGGATCGGCGACGTACTTGCCATGCTCCCATTTATTGCGCACAACAGCATTTAATAAAACATCAGCTAACGAAAACCTTGCTGGCTTACTTCCTAAAGTTTTCATTCATTCACTCTACACGTATATATTAGTACCAGCATTTGCATAGCATCCAATTAATTTCGCAAAAAAAAAGCTTAAATCGCCTAACATTTAGGTAAAGTTTGAGGGAAAATTTCTTCCACAAAATAAGGATTCGGTTTCGTTGACGAATAATGGCGAAAAAATATTACGAAAACCGTCGCTTTTGGTGGATCCATAATGTTATTTAGTGGCATCAAACATTATTAAATCTAGAAAATTTACACATTCCATTTAAAAGTGTATTAGTGGAAAGAATACAAAATGAAAAAGTTAAACAATACTCTATAGCGCAAAGATATGGAAGAGATGAGAGAAAAAGATACAACAGTAATGAGCTACTTAAAAATATAGTAACAAATCAACAGCATTCTAAAAGCAGTTAACAATTCACGAGTCGTGATCTCACTGCTGCTGTTTGGTCCATAGCTTTTTTATCCCTTTTTCATCGAAATTCACTTTTCATTGTTTCGAGAAAGACAGCTTCGAGGACGAGTACATCGAAAAACCGATGTCAGAGCTTTTCAGTGGACAGGAAAGCAGTTGAGATGGTATCAGTGCTATCAAAGCTTACAAACGAAAGTACACTTGCCTTTTTCCTAAAAGTGCTTTCTCCTTCAGAAAAGCCAAGAGGCACACACAACACGGCACCCCATCACACTCAAATGCATGACCATGACACTACATTCCCCTCCTACCTCCCCTTCCGTTTTCGCCCACCAACCCCTCCCCTGCCCTCCATCACACACAATACACTCCCCTCATCTATTCCCGCAGTCATATACATAATTTGTCCTCCTCATTTTTTATGAGATGGCCTTTGTGCCGCGCAATTTAAGCTAGAATGCGCTGCAAAATCTGCTGCAAATATTTTATACCATAACCGCAAAAAATTGACTGCAAAACGCCCTACCTGTATATACTTCAGTCATGAATCGCTCATAAATAAAAGCTGCTGCTCTTGTTTGCTCTCGTAACACTTGAAACTCCTCGAAGTAGGTAGGCCCTAACTGAGGAAAAAGAATATCATCAATATCAGATATAATTATAAATTCGGCCGAGTTCTGCAACAATTATTTTCAAAGCTTTATGGTGGTGAAGCACCGAAAATATAGGACTGAAATTTTTATTGCATATTGTTAATAGGTCATGTCAAATATGCAACAGCAGATGCGCTTCAAATGCTGAATTCTTTCATTAAACGGTATTCTCTTCCTAATGCATGCAAATAAGTTCTGTTGAAAATGAAAGCATACACCATTTCAACTTAACAGAGTGCTTAGCGAGTCAGTTCTTCACAGTTTAATAGAATTCCTCCTTATCTAATATAGTTCGTGCTTAAGTTCTAGTTGCCTATGCACTATTTCACTTATTATGCGATACAATTCAAGATTATCCCATTTTTTGTAAAATTATTGTTGAATGAAGATGCAATCTGTGATTGCGCACGAATTTACTACGGCTCTAGCCGTACATATGGAAAAATCAGCCGATTTTTTTTTTTTAAACTTTAGGAACGCAATAAAATTTGGACATGCATACCAGATGCTCTACTCCTCTGTTTTGCGAAAATCAATGCCAAAGTTCGAAATAAATGTGGGAAAAATGTTCCTTTCACCTTATAATTGATTAGGCAATCACTATGTGCAGCTGCCTGATTTCGCCAATCTAGCTCCAGGTTTGGATCGTAAGCAGTCTCCACATCGCCAACGTCGATACGGGTCCATTTCTCGATCGACACTACGCCAATTTCTTCGTATTTCTGCAGTAAAAACTAGAATTAGCGAAAACTCTTCCAGTAGAAACATTACTTCAGCCATCTGTCAAAACTTTTACTGATGGCAGTCTGACCTAGAGGCAGTTGCGGCTACTGGTAAGGGCAGAAGCGACAAAGGATTTGATCTGTGAGCATATGAAAGTGCTTTAAACTCCATTCCGGTTTTGCTAAGAGCAGCCTCCACAGTGGAATTGGAGCTGAGCTTAAGTGATTACTGGTCTCAATGAGTCAAGCCTCGTCTAATTTCCGGTGCCATTCGCAAATGCGGCCGCCATAGAACTTCACTCAAACCTTAGTGGCTTGCAATGAAGATGAAGAACAGCATCGGATAATGTGGTGAGTCACTGTAAAACGGTAAAAGAAAATGCTGTACAGTGTTCCGCCATCTTCCAAACTTTTTCTAGCAATCGACCCCGAAAAATTTGTTCTCCACATAGTATCAAACCTTCCTCAATGCGAGACATGAAAGCAAAGGCTACGCTGATACAGATGGTAAAAGACAAAACATAAAGTGATCTGAATCAATTTTTTCGTGCCAAAAACTTGGAAGAAATTTACTGAAATTGTTTCACACGAACGAATAGTCAAGTTTCGCAAAATTCTCAAGCGAAGTTGCTGCGAAATCCACGAAAACTTTTTCTTTCAAAATTTGGCCTATTTCCTCATAGTAATTTTCAATAGCGCTATACAGAGATTTGATCTTATCACATTTTGTGCCCACATCAACAATTATTATCTGCAAGTTTCTCTCGAGCAATCTCAAATATATGCACAACAATAACGAGCCCTCACATAAAGGATGTCCATAAGTGATTTCAGCATACTACTGATATAAAACACTTGCATTGATACACCGAACGCTCTGCGTATCTCAAGTCCAGAAAGCAATAACTGCCATCGTTCGTTAAAGAATAATGGGCTGAAGCATGCTACAACGTTGTGTTGTTCCTTCACCGGATGTCGAAAAGGTACCTATGATTCATATATTATTATATTTATTGCCTTTAGAGCATGGAATCACAATTTGATGGAAATTAAACAGCTTGTAGCCGAGAGGCACGCCTAAATCACCTAGGCTTGTTGAAAAGGTATCATTTCTACCGCTCAAAAAAATAAAGACTATATTTCCAAAGTTCCCAATCTCTGGGAAAATAAATTCGTTAGCAGTTATGCACTATCTGAGTAACATACTAGTGGCAAGTATGGTAGTCAACATAACAACTTTCCCTAGCTATTAGAATATTAAGCGATTGCCGCTTCCTGCAACAAACACATCAAATGAAGGATTACAAAAAATTCAAATATTGTTTTCAAAAACTTTTACTTACGACGTTACTCTATCAAAAACTACAAAAGACACATATCAGTTATTTTTAACTCATCTTCTGCACAGTTAACTCTTACTTATTTTTAACTTGAAGCAGAAGCTACTATCCAAGCTCATATATCAGCTCTGAAGAGACGAGATTGTTTTTCTCCAAGCCAATATCTTTCATCTTTTGCGTCAATCTTTTACATCACCTCTTACATCTCTTGCCTTAGATTTAGGCACTAAGTGTCTTAACTGTATTCAACAATGACTGCACTCATCTAATAAAACTGTTAAATAATAAGATATAAATGTGCACCATTGCCATGTCACCGTATTCTTCGGTGCTTTTAATAGCGAAACTGTCGAGATATTCGGCAACAAAACACACAGCCATAAATAATGTCCATTTGCATTCCCTGATAGGTGCATATGCAAAGTAAATTTTTGCTTGAGTGAGTAAGTGATGCGTGTAATTCGTACTCATGCATGATAGCCGAGATTCACCTCGGAAACTCTTCTCTGCTGTGAATAAAATCACCAACATGTTGTTTTGAATACTGCAATAAACACATATCATTCGATTATTCATTAATATTACATAATTGCTTCCTCTAAATAAAAAGTAAAGGCAATAGAAATATCATTCGATTATAAGTCACTGTTAGACACTGCTCATCACAAAATAGAGCATCCTTAAACACTAAAAAAATGCTGGATGAGAAGAAAAACGATTAGATGGCAGCTGATAATTTCCTTCTCGCTGAAAAATAGCCGCCGCATGTAAGAGCTCGAGGAATGCAAAATTGCGTGACCACCGTTCCCGTCAGCCACAATGGACGACAACGACATATGTGTGGGTGTAAGAAATAAAGCGTCAATAAAATAGGTTGCTATTCCGAAGAAGAAGGTCATGAACTTCTGGAAGTAGAGAATAATGAAATGCAACACCTCTCTCCTTGAATCGACTCGCGATATGAGGAATTGTTAGCGATTGGAACTCCTTTGCTGCAATGCGCACATATTTGAAAACGTCACTTAATCGACACTTTGAAGAATTTCATAGCAGCTGGCAAACGAACCAGGTTCTTTTAGTGTTATTCGTCGGTTCTCAAAGTCACTTTGATCGTACTCCACCTCTTGCTGTTTTTTCATTCACTGATTTCAATGCACCTTCTTGTCTACTTTCCTGCTCACCGATGTATTTCCTACTTTCTCGCCTTTTAAATTTCTTCTCTGTAGTCATTTCTACAGTCTCTTGAGAGTATTCAAATACACCCATGTTTGTTACTTTTCATTTGACGATGACTTTGGTTTTTTTTAAAAATTCCTCTTCATTATGAGGCGTTTTGTTTGCATTGAACCTGTCATGTACCACTATTTATGGTCTCGAAATTTGCTTCACTATAGACATACGGATATCCAAAATTCTCGCGCAGTTCTTTGTCAGGCTCTCTTTTTTTGCGCTATTGCGAGCAATCGTTGTATTTAGTTGCACCTCGCACTGCAACTATCAACCATTTCATGTCCTACGTACTTATATCAAAAAAGAGCTGCTCGTATCTCTACGCTTATGATGATCACGTTGGTTATATAGGTATAGTTTCGTGCATCGACCATTTCTAAGCAATTAATCAGTGTTGACAGGTAACCATGCAATGTGACCACTAATTTACGCTTTACGCGATTCGCATAAACCTATATGTTCTATTCATTTTGGGCTATACATAATTCATATATTTCTCGTTTCTATGTTCTATTCATTTTAGATGCATCTATATGTTCTGTTCTATTTCTGTTGTTTATCTTGGCTCTCCGCAGCTAAAAAGAAAATTCCATTTCAACTTATCGCAATTCATACTTATAGAAAATAATGTTTTCAAAAACCATTAACAGCAGGAAAAACTCACATGAGAAATTTCTCGAAATAAGTCGCTGAAATGATGGCCATACTTTTTGGCACAACATTTTCATCATCATAAGAAATATGCCACACGAAAAATAGGACGATAATTATTGTAGCAAAAAAGGTGATCACCTTAATATGTCGTGAAGTATTCATAAAAACAAACGATATTCTGCAATCAAATAGCTTTACATTGCCAGCTGGAACAACTATTCGAACATGAGACTATGCATTGCTTATGCAAGCACATATACTACTACATACGATAGCCTCTAGAATTTTCTAAAATTTCTCTAAAATCTGAAGGCCGATTTCCTGACTTCAAGTTATAACCACTGTTGAATGTCTACAATTCTTTTTGCAATTTCCCACAAATCATATTGTTTTGCATAATAATAGAAAATTTTGCAGCAATTTTTTACGGCATCTGCGTCGCTCGAGCGTTTGCTAATGCATGTGAGAAAAAGTTCCTTTATCCGCAATGCTTATTACAGTTTTGCAAAAGGGTGCTATAGTTTACTGAATTACAATTTTCCCATAAGTCATTTTTGCAGGTCAAACTCGTTGTGGCTTTAGGCGTCACTTAATGGTTGGACAACAGCGATACAATGCAAAATTTATTACGCTGCTTCAACATGAGCGAGCATGAAAGACGATCACCGCATGCAGATGCGGTGCGTCGACTTATAATACGTCTCGAGAAATGTGAGGTTGAGTTCGACGCTATGGATGTTTTCCTGATAAAACAGAATTAACGCCTTACAAACGATTCAGATGTTAACCACAGACGGACGACTATTCAATAGAAATAGGACTGGTTGAATAAATAACTACAAAAAGTCTATCACACAATAAGGTGCTTAATTTTAAACTTTTCCTGACTGTAGTGAAGTTATCTGTGGCGACTTCTCAAAAAATTAACCTTTCATATTTCTCATTCCATTGCAACAGACGGCCTAAAATTCAAATCTGTCTATGCTTCCAATGTATTACACGATTGCAGCTGCAAAAAACTAGCGGATATTTTCGTAAGGTTTTAGCTTCAGCAAATTCCTAATGCCAAAACAAAATTGGGCGAGAATATTTACGATGCGATACTTTGTTGTTATATAAGACTACGTCGCGCAGTTATTCGATGTTCAGAGTTGCGTAAGTCTCATTTTAGAAGGCTTTCTAGGATATCATTATATATATATATATATATATATATATAAATGCAAGTACGACTGACTCGGAAAGACAGATCCCTCATATATATCACTCCTATTGCTTACAGTGCCCTTCTTGAGAGCTGTTAATACCTATATAAGTGAGGTAAATAATCGTGCTTAGTGATATGATTCAAACACTCCTATCAATATACAAACTTGAGCTTGTGTATTCGACAAATCTTAGCCTGCAAACTATAGACATTCTCTTACTGAAATATTCCTCAACTCCAAATGAGGTTTTGAAAAGAATTGTTGAATTTCTTCGTCACTCGATTACTGTTCATTCAAAGCATTTTTATTCATCGTGAATAGAAGAGGTTGAAAACTACGGCAAACCTAAATTCATAGAAAAATGTAAAACGACGATCCAGTAGAAAATCGCAAAAATAAAGTGGATTTCATTTGTCTCTTGAGAAGTGTAACCGAACGACAGACTGATAATATCAAGCAGGGGAATTGCAGCGAAGTATACCGCCTCACTGAATGCGATGAACGCAAAATGTGCCCTCATTCCACCCCAATCTCAAACAATATATCAGTTGATAGATAATAACAATGTGACCCACCACCGAACACTCTGAACCGACTTTACATCATATATGACAGTTTGGAAAAATACGATAATAATGGCTCGAGAGCGTATATCTTTCAAATTCCATATCGAATCGATACCTCTTCAATTAGTGATCGTCAGATTGGCACAATCTATAATCCAGAATCATTGCACGATTCCCTCCTTACAAAACTTGGATACCTTATCCACTGTAAAACCTCCATAAGTGAACTCATTTCCATAAATACCTATGTCTTATAAGCGTATATCTGTTGTTAATGTAATATATGTGCCTTACTGTTGTGGGTGAAGATGACTGATTACTAGATCACTGACTACCGTTGATCGCCTTTTTCGATCATAAGTAGAAGTGATCGATCGATGATTTTTGCTGCTTCACGCTTCATTCGACTGTATTTGAAAGTACTTCGATGATGACCATTGTCATTTCATCTATGGTGCATCAGTGCCGAGTGCGTATACGCCTCATTGTCGATGGGCATGTCTTCTTTCATCGTCATGTGCAGTGATTGGCTAGATCGATACGGTCCTATGTTTCTATGTTTCAGAAGTTTTTTATCGAAAAAATTCCTAGTTTTAAGAAAAAGAGGGAAATGCGGCCATTTCGTGAAATATGCAAATAATTCACTTTGCTTTGACATAGCTGCTATAAGAATAGCTTAAGCATAACGTTATCGCTACGCTACAGTCTACTTTAAAATTGCTTTCTTGAAAATCTGCACAAGCAAATTTTCTTGTGCATCATTTCTTCATTATATAAGAAGACATCACTCAATTGTGTTGTAGGGGTAAGCATAACGAGAAGAGGGTGTCTCATTCCGAATTCACCCATTAAAATTGATAATTTTCACAAGCAAATTTTCTTGTGCATCATTTCTTCATTATATAAGAAGACATCACTCAATTGTGTTGTAGGGGTAAGCATAACGAGAAGAGGGTGTCTCATTCCGAATTCACCCATTAAAATTGATAATTTTCGCGTCTTCTATCCATATCCTCCTCTCTAGCTCCGTCCCCTTTCCCGCTGCCCTTTCCAAAAAGATTCCTGCAATTGAGGAAGTTGGGTAAGTTATGTGCATTTCTCAAGTTCTCTCGGCTATTAGAAAGTTGTGAAATGTTCCTTCCTTTGTTTTGTAAGCATCGGCAATATGTGCTTCACGAACGTAACAGAGTTCGTTTTTCGCTCACTTGCAGAACTATTGACCTGTGAATACGATGATACTCGCATGCCATCGACATATCTTCTTTGCGTTGGGTAAATGCATCGCTCTCTATCCGATTCTTTTTATAACCGTCTGTCTAACGGTTGGTCAGCTATAGTTCTTAAGCCACATTTATTACAGATGTGAAAATCTGCAAGTGAGCAGCTGATTCCTATGAAATTGCATAAGCGAATTAGGTACAGGAAGAATATTATAGTGATTCGGGCGAATGTTGCGGCTATCTGCAGTTATTCACTCTTTGGGCGATTTCCTAATATAAACTCTCTGAGCTCTTTTTGCCAAATAATTTTATTAGAAACCACTTAGCCTATCATTAGCCTTCATCGAGTCTTCCTCGTTGCATTCATCACTTTATTTCGCGTTCTCGTCACCGCATTATCAAAAATCGACGCCTTAGTGCATAATTCTTATGAATTCCTTTATGAAAACGAAGTTCATCTAAATGAATAAATGAAACGCTTAAATTATTTTCTTTCAAAAAATTTATGAATGCTGTTGATATCTATTCTATTATTGGGGGCTACCACGTCGATAGATAGTTTTGCGTTCATTTTCAGTGTTCAGTGGTTCCTTTTTTAGATCGTTAGGCTTATTTCCGAAGAGCGACATGATGTGCATTAAAGCGCAAGAAATTTCCACGTTAATATGTTGATGTTGAGAACCGATCACGATGATTAATTACCAGCATAGTTTTCGTTGCTGAAACTCTAATCGCCTGAATCACTTAATATGCTCACTGCAGGGGGATAACCCTTACTTGCTTCTTTATCAGGCTGTAATAACCCTTACCTGCTCCATTATCAGGCTATCTTATCTTTTACGCACATGTCCATGTTACAGAGCTTACATCTTTGCAACGAGTTGTAGTCGTAAAATTAACGTATTTATATAGGAATAAGGAAGAACTTAGATACACATCAGCTAACTTTTCACTTAACCTCATTCAAGTCACAAAAATATAATCTTTGATTTGAAGATTTAACTTCATCAAAAACAAGATTTCCTCACATGTTTTTATACCGCTTCAAAATGTTTGCAAAGAAATGGCTATTGCACTTTCTTTTAAACGGTGGAGGAATAAAAATGAAAGATCTAGGAAGATAGTTTGCGAATGTTTTTAAATCGTTTTTCAAATCTCTAAAAAAAAATAATCCAGGCTGGCTCTATCCACATTTTTTTTTTTTGCAGATAGTGCTAATTGGTGAAAGCACTGATGGAGGTTCCATGCTGAGACAAGAAGAATTCGCAGCCATGAGGTTTGAAATCGAGCGCGGCTTGTCTTTGCCTATCAACGAGCATCGTCCAGCAAATTTACAACCGACAGGGCCGAAGAAGGCGTTGAAGGATTATGTGACTGTTTCTGCAGAGAGATCGTTTACACTTGTTGGGGTTAGCGTTATTTCTACTAGATGCCAACGAATATAGACTAGTAATTACGGCAATTACAGAGCGTACTGCAATATATCTGAATGTGCTAACTTTTGATGACGAGCTTCCCTTTATATTTCACAGTTTTGCGCTATTACAAGGTAAACCTGTATTAAATGGGAATTGTATTCAAAGTTGAGGGCAACTTTTGAGATGTATTTAATTATCTTGCCATTATGGTCTTTTGAATTGAAGGATTGTCTCTCATCGCCAACCTGCAGAGTGCAAGTCGGTTTTCCTTATTCAATGCTCGATGATCGAAGAGTTTGGACAGCGCCAATAATGTATGGTGTGGAGAATGGATCTGTCTCTACACTTCTTTATCACATGTTTTTCTTCAATCCCGATGCTGCTGTAATAAGAAGGATAAAGGATGTCGAACTACGATGGAATAGATTACTTCAGGTTAATTTGTCTATTCAACTGAAGCGGAATTCTATGATGTTTGGATTAATCCAGAATGTTATAGAGACCGAGTTCTGGTCGAGGATAGATGAAGTGGTCAGCAAAAGCTTGAAGGGACATTATTGTTACAAAAGGTTGAGGCCATTTATGGTCGCCAATAAAATAAGCCAAAATTTGATAATGTTACTCATAAAAATGTTACTCATAAAAGGATTCTTTGCAGAAGAGGAACGCACGAAATACATCGTTAGTTCAGTTGCATTTGTTCGGAGACCAAATCGTTGATGATGAGATTCGACAAGGAGCAATCGGCTCCATGCCATATTTTCTTATTGGTGCAGCACTTATGACTTTGATTGTATACGCCTCTGTGAGTCATTATGACAAGGTAACGAATATTTGTCTTTTATTTCAGTGATAGAGAGGGATTTTCTTTGTTTTAATGAGTAGTCGCATTGAAACGTTGCTATTCCAAATGGCAAAACGTTTTATCTTGTCTTAAATTTGATGATTCATTTATGCATATCTGTGTGTTTGTATAGTGACGATAAATAAAAGATGAAGTGATGAATTGCAACATTGGGATGGAATTTTTAGACGAAACTTTACTTCACTATAAGATAGGTGAAAGAATTGTCTGCGTTACCAGCAGGACTTCCTAAGAAAGAAAGATTTACCTATTTTGTCTTCTTTATTTTGCTCTCAGTAGGGAATCGTGATATAGGTAACGTCATGTTAAATTGTACCTTTCAATATGGGCACATTACCTGTTGAGAGCAGGAGGTTCTTTGAAATGTTACATTTCTCTATAGATTATTACGATGTGTTTTAGGGTTTTATTCCAGCCGCCGTTCTTACATTATGGACAATATTGTGTCCACTTTTAGCGGCAACGATGTCAATCTCTTGCTTCGCTATTATAGGAATCCCTATCAACTGCGTCATGTTGGCTCATTTTTCATTTCTATCTTAAATTTTTCTTAATTCATTGTATATTTTGTTAATACCAACAATAAATTTCGTTTTTTCTACTTCTACTTGTGAGTATATTATAGGAATCTCTCATATTTCTTTTTTGCGACTGATGAAATTCTGCACACGTCTTTCTCACGAGTTTCCGTTTTCCGTTCCAATCTTCATTCATAAAGAATATCACCGCAAAACTGTGTTTAGTCGTTACATGAGGTCAATTTCCTCAAGTATGCACTAATTTCCAATGAGGAGAGGGGGGGAGGGGGGGGAGGGGAGGAACATTAAGGGATAATGCTCGATCTATGAAGAATGTTCTTGGAAAAAAATGTAGGGAAATAAACGAAATCTGGCATTGAAGTGTTGTTTATATGTCACATTTTTAAGGTTCCTAATGCCATTTTTGGTGCTTGGCGTTGGAGTGGACGATGCGTTTTTAATGATGCATAAATGGTTCAGTTCAAAAGAGACCAAACGAGTGATACGTCTCTGTTCGGTTCTTATCGCTATTGGCCCTTCAATATCGTTAACTTCCTTGACGAATGTGTTGGCATTCTTGGTTTGTGAAATGCTTCAGGAAACTTTTTTAGTTATGAGGTTATAGTGGCTGATTGCTTTTTAATATGCCATTGGGCAGTGGTTTTCGTATACTTTTTTTTAAATATCGTAACACTTTCGAATGGGAATAACATCTCTGTGTTAACGTCGCTTGAAGTCGACTAGAAAATCTTTCCGATCAATTAAGCAACCTCATGAAGTGTTTTCCAGTCGCTCTTTAGGTAATATTTTGCTAAACGTGAAAGAATATTTGTGCATTCGCATGCAATTTGCAGCCGCTTATTATTCTTATAAAATGTGAGGACAATTTTAACGTCTATGCCTCGTTTTTCGGATATGCTTCATTCATATGCAAATTAAGCTTTTTTGTGCGATCAAGCTTTTCCCTAGCATATATCATTCCAAACTGCTTAGCTGTAGAGGATACGTTGTATGCGAACAGTTGAGTGGAAGTTTCACCTTTACCTCCGTATTACCTTATAAGTTTGTTACTTTTTTCAGTTTATTTTACTTTATTTAAACACTTACCTTAGCTTATATAAACATGAATCATTTACAAATCAAATAGTTGTTATTTTTATAGATTGGCAGCCTATTGTCTCCACCTGCTGTGCGGACGTTCTGTTTTTGTACTGCATTAGCGCTCGTATTCGATTGGCTCTTGCAATTGTTTATGTTTGCACCCGTTCTTATACGTTTCTATTCATTTCCCACTCCAACATCCGTCATTACTTCTAAGAAGTGAGCACATAATTCCTCGTTATTTACTTTCTTTTAATTGAGCAAAATTTAAGAGAAAGTAGGAAATTAACTTCTAATAATAATGAACTTTCTTCTTCATTGTAAAATATTTACACTGAAACAATGGAGATAGTTCAATGAACGCGCTTACTTACATTTGCTCGAGTGATTCATAAATAAATTTGAACTGATGTTATTAAACGATTCTGCAACTACTCTATACTGCAACCGATGAAGTAGTGGTTAAGACGAAATTTGGTGGTTTTAAGAAGTGCAAAGATAGAAATATTACTTAATAAAATAATTTTACCTGTGAGCCTTATTTACCTGCAAAGAAATAAAAAATTTACTTTTAAAGGTATGAATCAGCATTCGCTAGCTATGCGAAATGGATGCAAAAATCTATTATACGATATTTACTTATACTGATGCTGATAGCATATTGGATGGCTAGTGGATATTTTGCGTTTCAAATGCGCGAAAATTTTTCTCCGGAAAAGACATTCGATACGAATTCTTATTTGGCACAATCTATCATTAAGAATGAAAAGGTTCGTTCTATTTTTTTACATAACAGCGAAAAGATTTTCTTATATAATAGTGAATACTCTCTCATAATATTGAGAAAATGTGAACAAATTTGCATAAATTACTTATTCGAGAGTAAGTTACTGCCACCTAAGCGCTTCATCAATGATGCGTAAAGTATAATAATAGGAGCTCTTTGCTTTAATAATCTGTAAAGAAATTGCTGAAAAGAAATTCGAAATTTTTCGGGAAAGAAAATGAATTCCACCAGCAGCGATAGACGATCATCTTACTAACTGACATAATGTGAAATTTTTAACGATGTCTTTACGCAATCCAAAATACCATCAATGAGTTTATCTAGCATAAACCTAATATTTTCATGTCCCAAAGCTTGAATTAATTCGTTCGTTGTTCTGAACTTTCCAAAAACTTTTTCTCATTGCTAATAAATTCCTCGTATCGATTAGTCGATCAGTTACCTCCATGAAGGTATTCTCAATATAGCATTTTAATTTCTTCTTTCAGATGTATTTCGATCATGAGATGATACGAGTGTTTTTTACTATGATGCCCGAGGACACACACGAATTGCGCTATCGGATGAAACTTATTCGCCAAATTGAGTATCTATGTGATAATTACACGACGTGGATTGATGAGTACGATATGATATACGGTAGGGATGAGAGGCAAACATTGCAGGACCATTTTGCGAATATTGCAGCCTTCTTTGTGGATCGTCCCGATTTCACCAAACTCATTGAATTCGATCACACACGGTATGGCAATCCTTGATTTTCTATGCCTTTTCCATACAACGGAGATTTGCAGATCCATCCAAATGATGGGTGCTAGCAAAAGCCCAAACTGTGCAATCAAACGTTTTTTTCGAATTTTCATCAATTAACCTGGCAACACGCCATAGAATAAATGCGAGCCAATGAATGGACAACCGATAAATGCATCACAAGTAAATGAGCTCTTACAGAAGTTCGCTTTGACTGTTTAATGGTCTTTGCATAACAATGAACCAATAAAATCACAGTTTTTATTACATTCATCATTTCAACCTAAATGATCCGAAGTCTTAATGGCGTGATTATTTCTGAGCAAAAACTTTATCAAAATTGCATCAGCAAAATTAATCCGGTAGCCTCATCTAGCAGAAATCAGGAGTCAACTAAAGGCTGATTAGGAGCTTTTTCGCAAAGCAATTCATTGTTTGGTCGAGCATTATGTAAGCTAGATTCCCAAATTGTTTTCTTATATTGCGTTGTGATTAGATTCCATTTGTGGATCCTTAATATCTGTGTTATCTCTCGCAATCCCCGATGCCATTCTCGATATAAGTGTGAGTTGTTCGATGATGACTCAAATGATTGTTGATTAATTTCCGACCCGAATGACATTAAGTCTATTAAAATAAACTAAGCAGGCGTGTGGTTCTTTATTTCAGCGATGAAACATTTCGCGTGAGCAAGCTTGCATTCGATATATGTGTGCATGGATTCGGTAATTGGCGAGAGCGTGCATTGATGGTGCGTGATTTGCGATCACGTTTACCTGAAGGCTTTTCCATACACGTATTCGATTCGTCTATCTTTGATCTCATTTTGTCATCGCGTGAGGCTGTCATCAAATCCGTTTTAGTCACCGTACTCTGCATGATTATGTTATGTGCACTTTTCATACCAACATTACGAGCCACCTCTGTCGCTGTTATATCAGTTGCGTCGATTACTATTGGTGAGTTTTGTATTCTTTCATACTTGAATATCATAAAGGCGCCATAGATGCGTGCAAAGAAGCGATGCAATTGTTTGAAAAGGGGAATTTAAAAACTTACGCTTTCGGTGCTATGCCTTCGGTGCTGCTCGTTCAGTGTTATATGCTTACAGTGAAAGTTCTTTCTAAGCAGTAAAATATTGCAATGCCGAGATAAAAGGAAACGGCGAAGATTGCAAAGAATGTTGCACATATTAGGGGAATTTAAAAACTTACGCTTTCGGTGCTATGCCTTCGGTGCTGCTCGTTCAGTGTTATATGCTTACAGTGAAAGTTCTTTCTAAGCAGTAAAATATTGCAATGCCGAGATAAAAGGAAACGGCGAAGATTGCAAAGAATGTTGCACATATTTCCACCTGATTCGCCTAACTTCTGTTCATCAGTTTCTTGTTGGCTTGCCTGTTCATTTTCCACTCTCTAAGATGTTTGCTCGGTATATTTGTATCCGGAATGTTGCGCAACTTAGGCGAATTCCGTGGCGATATTAGAATGCTTTTCTGTGGCAAACCTCTTGAGAACAAAGATTAAATTTTAAGCCGAGAAGTTTCAGTCTTTTCCCAATCTTTCCCTTTGCATAGAAAATTTTTGACGTTTGCTTGCAGCAGTCTATCGCGTTCATAAAAATGTTAATCTTAGGGTTTGTCTTGCATTGTGCAAAGCTTTCTACTTGAATTCGAGAGCACTTTCAGCAAAAAAAAATAAATTCCTGGTGTATTTTTCTTGATAGCGTTTTCTGGACAAGTTCTTGTTTTTCCTAGATGATTTCAGTTTCTTCCTGTTCTATCCGATGACAGTTGGTTAATTAAGGCATGATTGGCGGTTTATATTTATGGGGTGCCGATTTGGATACGATGGTGATGGTTGATATCGTTATGGCGATCGGAATGACTGTTGACTTCTCGGCACATATCAGTTATCTTTGCTTTGCAAACGGTCCCAGCTTACGCGAATCCAATAAACTAGCTGAGGTTGTTCAAGCGGTTGCATTTCCCACAGCACAGGTATCACCTCCGTTCCACTCTCTTCCTACACTATATACCTATATTTTAACCGTCCAATCTATGTACCTTTTTTTGTCTATAGTGAATCATGGAGCTCGCGAATTCAGTACAAGAAACTAAATGGAACTAACTGCTTCTATTATTGTGATATCACACAGTATTTTCACCTATGCACTCTTTAATAGTTTCCTGTTTTACAATGAATCGATTTACTTTTACATTACGTGCACCCACAAAGTTACCTATTACCATAAATTACCCAACCTTCGGTAGCTGCCATATTCTTTGATTATTGAGCTGTCCAGTAGAGACCATATTTTCAGGCAGCGTTAACGACAATGGCTTGCGTTGTACCATTGTATTTCTACCGTATTTATATGTATGTTACGTTCGCGAAGACAATTATCCTCAGTGCAATGATTGGTTTTATTCATACGGTTTTTGTGATTCCTCTTCTTTTGTCGTTTTTGGGTGGCCATTCAAATGTTGGTGTCATTCGATCACCAAAATACAATGACAATAGGCAGTGATGTGTTTTTGTTGTCTTTCCACTTATATTGCTCTTTAATTCAACTTTTTTGCTTATACGAAGCATTTTGTAAACGTATGCCAAATCTACCATATGACATTTTTCTCTGAAATGTTGGTCAATGTATGAGAAATATGAGTCGATTCATATACCATGTCCAATATATTCAATCCCCTTGATACTTTATATATATATATATATATATATATATATATATATATATATATATATATATATAAAGCCCAAAATGCTTTCTGCGTCTATATATGGTTGGCGTTTACAACAGAATCCCCTTGAATCAATAGAATCCCCTTGAATCATGACAGCAAACATTCATTAAGCTTTTTTGCATTACGTGCACAGTAAAATTGATGTAACGAAATTCAACAAAGAAAAAAAGTAGCAACACTTGCGACAGCTCAGCAGTTAGCGCATATGCCCGGAAAGTGAAAAAAATCCAAAGTAATACCAAGTATTTTTGAATGGAATGAATGCAATAAATATTTCCGAAGGCGAATTTACTAAGTACATAAAACACTCGATCCAGCAGAGCATTTTCTATCATCTCTGCTTTGACGCTCACGACAGATACTTTAGCTGTGTGGACGATCAAAGTTAATTTTTCATACAATCGAAGGCACTTATCCAAAAAGGGTTGAGAACAAAGCTTGATGTTTGAGAAGACACTCTGACGTTTGAGAGGAAAATCCGTTGATTTGGTCATGTTGATGGCACTTGTGATGTGCTTACGTGCATATCATACCTCATGGATGAGGATATAAATTCTCCACTTGTTGCCGATATGTATATGGGAGAGCACAATCTCGCAATATCTCATTTTGTTGTTTGTGGGCATAAATGATTGACAAAATGGTCACAAAGGTCATAGATTAATTGCTCATCTCCTTTGATTTTCATCGGATGATAGAAACGTTTGCCTCTATCATACGGGAAATAGCTCTTGCAGGCAGCAATACATTTCATACTGTAGAATGATGTCACTATGGGAACTATTCTCGAATGCTCGCTATCGCTTGTGTCGTTTAGATCAGAAATCTATTCACATAGATTTTGAGGGAAATACGTAATACGTAACGAATATACTATTATGTGATCTTTGAACTAGAAAAGATTGTATAGTTTCGTCGGTTTCGCTTCTTTAAACCTGACATTCTTTTGAATGAATTATGCGATTTAGGTGAAGAGAAAAAACAGATAGCGAATGGCAGATTAGTTAAATAATTTGCGAAGAGAAGAAAATGAAAAGATGAACGAGTAGATTCAACGAGAGGCAGTGAAACATCTAAATTGCTTGATGCTTTAAAGGTATAAGAAGCACGGTAATGCTATTTGCTATAGTAAGTTCTACTTGTGTCTTTTCAAAGCACTTTTTATTCTCTTTTGTGAATCTTTGGTATTTCCTGCAAATAAACTAGTGAACACTTAATACATGGCTTTCATCACAAGTTATATATATATAGTAATAAAACAACAACACGATGCAGCAGAAATTGCTTATCGCTGGTGCCGTGTCGAAATCTCTCAGATTTTCGAATAAAATTTCAAGCTTCAGAAATTAAACAGGTTGATCACTGCGCTATTAGATCATTCAACGGATCCATACAATATGTATGATCAAAAAAGATCAACTGGTTGATCACATTCGCCAATACAGCTTTGATATTTGTAATTTGGTCCTTCAAAAAAGACACATCTAACGATTTTGCTGCATTCCACAACCTCTCATCTAATATATATCATTATACAATCAACTGATCACCACTGTATGCACACATTCTTTTATAGTCGAAGTGACACAAATGCCCTAATGTATTTTATTATTGCACGTTAGAAGAGAGGAGATCACCTCGAGTTTTCGTTGAGGGTTGTCCAATGCGGTTAATAGTGGCGATCGGTTAGAATTGATTGTAGCATCTGAGCACCGCCTCGGTCGGTTGAGTTTTATTTAGTGTGCGGCGAGTTGTAGTCAGTCGACGATGATCTTACAATGTCACCGTTCAATGTTCACCTTTATCGCCCATTTCGTACTTCCATATCCTGTAGCCCTCATCCTTGCTTGTTTGGCTGTGAGTTTATTTCCTCTTTATTTCAATATATCTCTTTTGTAGTTAGATCCTCTTCTACTTTCCTTTATGCGACAACCTTATGCATGCCACCTTTCAGCTTCTAGTTTACCGAAAGGTAATATTTATTTGATTTGAATATCAGTGTAATAATGACTTTATTATGAAATTAGAGTTGTGACATAACCGAAGCTTGTAATCAGCTTCAGACTTCATAAGGAACTAACGACGAATTTGAGAATTTCTGCATTTAATCGATGCTGTGCTAATGAATGGTTATTGTAGATTAACTATTACACTTTTATTCACATCTCACTCGAAGGGCAAGTTCGTGAATAATTTTTAGATACGTAAACAAAAATACGCTTTTTTTGTTTGAGGAGGTCTTGGCACCTGCGCTATCAATCCCACTAGCACTTCAAATACAAATGACCTCAATTTTTTTTTTTTATTACCTCAATTTTGGTAACCATTTTTTCTTCGGAGTATTGAGAAAACAGATTGATGTTGACTCCAGGGAGAGGAATAAAAATCGAGAGTTCGGTTTCATGATCCGCCTGTGACTAAAATTCAAGTACTGTTGCGTTTGAAATATCCAATCTTATCTCGAGATCACGAAGTTCAGAGATTGAACTTCAGGATCGTTCGACCTTTGTAGTCTCGAACGAGTGTACGATTGAGCGCTATACTACTCAATGCTTGTAGGAATTAGCTTCGGAAAGGCTGAAACGCATGGATGCAACTTACATAAATGTGCAATGCTGTATTAATTATAAAATGTAATGAGTCATTCGCACTAGGTAGTTTTAATGGTACTGCGACAAGCGCTGGCAGAAGTAAGAATCTGTCCTGCCAGTTATAGCAAGCGATGAGATGATAAGTGAGCGGTGATGGTATCTATCATCAGTGGTGATGTAGAGTGAGTAAAAGTGAAAGTAGTGTTGACCATAGCATTAAATATCGTTGAATAGTATTGGTATCATTGAGAAAAACTTAGCGGTGATGCTAATATCAGAGTTGATGAGTAAATAGTGTTACCGGTAAAAATCATTGGTGACAGATGTAATTATTAATGACAGTTTAGTAAATAGTACTGAAAGCGCAATAAAAAATATGCTATCGTCCAATATGGTTGATGGTGACTGCAGCCGCACTTGGGGCGATGTCATTCACCTCATTGCGGTAACCTCGAAAATGCATGCCTTGCATTGTTAGGATTGCAGGTTATTTAGCGCTAGTCGATGTTGGTTTCAAGCAAGTAGCAAATTGCAAGAAGCAAAATAAAAGATGAAAAACAGTCAGCCTAATGAAATATAAGTCATAGGGAGTGGAAAATTGGCTATTGTCTGCAAATATTGAACATAAGAGATGGACTCAGAAAAAATTTTGTGAATATAAATAATAGTAAACAAATGAGAGGAGGCACCCCTATGAACCATTCTTCATCTTTTATTCCCTAAGGCCTGATGTTTAGGAAATGAACGTTGACTCATTGATTATACAGCTATTTTCAAAGCTTTTGTTCATTTGTGGAATAGATATCAACTCATAACAATTCATTTTTATTCCAAATATTTCGATTCTGAATTCTGGAAATCATAGAAAAAAATTCTTATTCCATATCAATTTTTGCTTACTGGCTTTGTATAACTACTGCATGAATAAAATGCAAGTATAATTCACTGTGTTTAGAAACAAATTAACGCAAGCGTATTGATTCTTTTCACTGTGAAATGTTTTTTTTAGCACCCTAATCGTGCTGAAGTTTGTGGCGATGAGATAAAAACACTTTTTCTAATTTATCGTCCCAAAAAAAATGTTGAACCTATAAGTACTTCCATAAGTTCAATACTAGCAGTGGGATCATTTTATTTCTACAATAATTTATGAATATTTTAGGTTGCGTTAGTGCTATCGTTTGGCAATTTTTACATTCAATTTGGTAATGACTTTCGGTTTGGCTATGTACATTCTGATTCGCAATCTGCAGAAGAACATGCCATCTATCGTGGATTTTTCAATTTCACCTCCGATCCATATATGGTTCGAATGCCTTTACTTTTTGAATTTCCATTTTCGATTCATTTTAATATAATAGCAAATATGACAAAAATTAAAAATTGTCTTCAGTGTAATAGGCTAACCAAGTAAGCGCTTCACTTCGATTCTGATTTACTATACTTTTACATTGATCGTATAATATGGCAAGCTGTTTATTAGCTTTGTTCGAACATGCATAGATAAAGATGTTGCCTTCAGTTGTTTTCTTCTTATTTGTAAGGTCTTTGCATGTATTTAGAATAATCAATGATGAATGGTAATTTATATATCAAAAATGTTGGATGCTCTACTATTGACCAATAATTTATCTATTGATTCTATCCATTATCAAACTTAATTCTGATATTATATGAATTATCTCTCGATCAAGGAAATCCATGCATTTGGATTTGTTCGAGTAATAGCAGTTTGTGAGTGAAGTGGGCCTATACCTCTGTTGAGAAGGGCTATACATATCATTTCCGGTTTACTTATTTCTTTTGAATGAGCAGTACCCTCAGAACAATAGATGTGTAGCACGATTTCAAGATGGACTATTTGCCCTTCGAGCCGTTTTTATATAAAATCGGATGTTTTTATGAGGAGGAGCGAATTCTGTGTCGTCATGGAAATTGTGCAATGGCGTGTATAATTTTCCGTTAGGAAAAAACATCTGATCTTCAAAATAATGATAGGATAAAGAATGACAATAAAATTTTACGCATTGTTGTAACGCTGAGGTGTTTAATGCGTCGAATCTCAGATGGCCATTATTGGGCGGAGAACTGATGGAGGATCAATGCTGCGATTGGATGCATTCGAAGAGCTGAAAACTGAGATTGAACGAGGCTTATCGAGAGATATTAAATTGGACGACGTGGACAGTATTGGTATTCTCAAAGCCACATTGAGGGATTTTCTCGTCTATTCTTCTGAGACGTTGTTCTTCGTTACGGAGGTGATTATTCCATATGAATATTTTCCATAATTCATCGAACAAAGCGAGGCAAATGCACTTTGTCGGTGCTATTATTTAAATATTGCTGTGTTCATAGTTTTCTATAGGGTTTCATCTCCCTCAAAATGTTATCTATGTCTATAGTTATTTCTGCTATTCTTTTCGAGAATATGAGTTGTGATGATACATGTTTTGAGTTAGTAGATGAAATTATTAATTTCAGTTGTTATGCTTAAATGCGAATTTCAAATATCTCCTTGGAAGATCATTCCTCACAAGATTGATCCTCGCCATAACTATCTCTAAATCTCAAAATATGATTTTCAGGAGGCACTCAAATACCCCGATGAAGATGTCGAGGTGGGATTCCCACTTTCCAGACTCTATGGTCAATATGTAACGTCGACACGAAGTTTTTATGGCTACGATAATGGGCATCTCTCTATGCTTTCCTATATAATGTTATTCTATACCGATAATCCCAATGTTATTACTAAAATCAAACGTGCTGAGATCGAATGGAACGAGGAGCTGAAAGTATGTTATTATTAAATATGCGTTACTGTTGTTATTTACATGAAATTTACGCTTTCTAAGCTTTGGTATCTTCTCCGCTTTCGAGTTCTCAGTCTTTTTCAACGGATGGAGAAATTAGCTGAACGTTGGTAGGCTTCTCGACTGTGCAGCATGTTACGGCTTAAATTTATGAGATTCTTGCTGCATTTCAATAATTTTATTGAACGCATTTTCGGTTTTAGACGTCGTTACAATTTTCAAGCAAACTGCATTATGATAATCTAGTGGGCCGTATCTCTATATCTGTCCACATCGCAGCTATATGGGAAAGCATAGAACTTTTCCTATAGTGCGACTGCTAATCCATTCAAGTTTTAAGACCCTTTGCAAGCTATTGGGTCAATTGAAATGTGAATCCATGACGATGTAGCGCCCCATCCGACTTACTAAACTCGTTGACCTGTAGAGCATAACTGCATTGCTGAATAAGGTCTCCGTTGAGCAAGCTTCTGACGATTTTTGCATATTCGACAATTTTTGAGAGCGATTTCAACTTTTTATTAAAAATTTTGTTCTCGATAGCACTAAGAATGTCGTTTTTACCACTTTCCTTATCTGCAAATCACACTTTCCTTATTGTAAATCATTCACTGAGATACGCATTGATCCCAAAAGCTGATCAAGATGTTCGTCGATTATATACTGCCGGTTCATTACGAGACTTCATAGAGCACGTAAGCATTCGAAAGCTTAGTACAATAGTACTATTAGGCATATTACAATGGAGGTTCTCTGATGACCGTTTTAGAAAACAATGTTGCATTGATTTTAAATGTTGATGCAGCTGATTAGTCAAACGGATTGGATTGTAAAAATTGCACATTAGAAAATTTGTATTTGCATCCCCCCTTTAAATGTTTTTGATGATATCCATATACTCTTAATGAAAGCACCTATTTCATGCTGCAATGTTTCGATGTCATAGTCATCTCCTGTCGTTATAGTTGAGAAATGAATCTCTTGTGGAGCTGCGTTTATTCGGAGACGGAATTGTTAACGAGAAGATACTCGAAGATTCGTTTTCATCGATACCGTACTTCATTGTTGGCGCTCTGCTTATGGTCGTCTTTGTTTTTATCACCATATCCCATTATCATCAGGTTGGATACGAAAAATGCCTCGAGTCACTTTGATACTGTGGATAGGTTTCATATAGTATGTTGAATATTTTTAATATCTCACCTTATGACAAGGGATGTTCTTTCTTAGCTCATTCCGATAGTACTATTATTTGCTAATTCACTATCATTTAAGAACCTTTATCGATATAAAAGGGAAAACAATTTGCGGCTTTTGTTCCTGTTCTTTTTTTTTCACGCAAATATTATGTGTTAGCCCTAACAGATTTGAATAGAAGAGCAACGAATTTTTCGTTGCTTTTTTTCAGTAAAGCTTGCAATAGCAACGTTGCATCTCTAGTCATTTTGTAGATCTTTGAAAGTAGAATGAAGATTTAGTTTAAGCAAACCGTAACTATATTGGCCTTCAGAGTATCCCTCAAACGCTATTTCTGACATTTTGGACGACGTTTTGTCCACTAATGGCTGGATTGATGGCTCTCGGCATTTACGCTTATTGTGGAACGAAGATTACATGTGCAATGTATGTTTCCATTTCACTATTATTTAGCTCATAAAAATATTTTTTGTTAAGAAATGTGGTTAATTTTTTTGCCAAACCTTAATGTTTCACTTTTCACAAACTCGTCGATGAATTTTTTATCATTTACAATTAACGATCTGCAATTGAAATCCTCAAAATAAAATCGATTAGATATTTCATAAATACTATTGCATTTAGCTGTGAAAAGATGTTCATCTCTTTTGCTTAATTTCTTCACGTTTCTCGACTACAATGATCCCAGATTAGATTCTTACGATTGGTTGTATGCTTGCATTTCCACTGTTTGTTGTTAGTGTCAATGGAAAATTCCTCTCTTCAATACCGCAATGTAGGATTGATTCCAGTATTGAAGAACGAATTGCAAAATAACTTTGCATTAGAAAGAATTGCAAAGATAGGGATTGTAAAGTAAGATAGAAATAATTGCAAAGTAATTTTGCATTGAAAAAAAAGTGAAGTGCTTTTTTAAAAAAAAAATTAAAATCGGAAAGCACTCACAGAATTTTTTCACGCTTATATCACGCATATATTTTTCAGGTTCATTGCACCATTGCTTGTTCTCGGTGTCGGTGTTGATGATGGATTTTTGATGATGCACAATTGGTTTACATCAAAGGAATTCGATTCTTTCTTACGTCTTCGTTCTATGCTCATTACTACTGGACCATCTATTTCATTGACCTCTCTCACAAATATTTGTGCTTTTCTCGTATGTATTTTCATTATATTTTTCACTTTTTTTTAATAATCGCAAAGAATCTGCGTTTGTAGCCAACAACAAATTCGAGTTTAATATCATAAATTTGTGGTTCAAAAGTTATTAATGAGCACTGCTTTTTGCTCAGTGTTTGCTGTTTAATCTTAACCATAGAGGGAGGTTTTTTAAAATTTTCTGCATGAATGCTATTTGATAGTTTTGTAGGCACAAAAATGACTAATATAACTACTCTTAGGGCTTGTATCTTACAGGTTGTTACCAACAGTACTAATGGATTATGTTTGCTACTAGGCAAACTCACTAAGTCACTAAGCCATGCAACATTAAGAGTAATTTTTTTTTTCTGGAAGAAATGGTAGCTATAAGCGATTTCGATTCAGTGGCACAACTAAGAAGGGCAAGAGACTCTATGAAATATGGTGTATTCAGGGTACCTTCCATATGGAGATTTCCCATTTAGCAATAGCTTATCGCCGAGTGAAAAATGTCTTTCGGAGTCTAGTCTAAATTCACCAAAAGAAAGCTAATGCTAGCTCTATTTTATTAATGCTACCTCTGCAGCACAGCCGATAACGGAATATTCATGAATACAAATATATCTGCTTTTCTCCCCCATTAAACAAATCTTCTGTATCTGGCCACACACATTTCACATCTTACTTCATACTGTTCATTAAGCAACAACAACTACACTAAACCCGAGGCTTTTTAAACGCTTTTAAAAAAGAAAAAAAAAGGGAAAGAAATTGTATATAATCGATCTTGCTTATGCTCATTCGTCTCATTCCATAAGTACGAAAAAATAAATCACCAATTTTTCACTCTCTTCTTTATTGAAGAAATAGTACAGTCCTTAAGGTACAGGTATTTACCTTGAAATTGTGTAGCAATCGATTTCTTCTCTCATAATTTATGAAAGATGAAAATATAACTTCGAGAGTGTTATTATTTATAGGAAATTGTTGCTCGATTAGAATATCAATTCGGTATTCGTTTATACTGATTGATCTTTTCAGATAGGTGGTTTTCTTTCACCACCGGCAGTGCGCTCATTTTGTTACTGTACTGCACTCGCGATTGCATTCGATTGGCTCTTTCAAATGATTGTTTTCGTTTCCGCTCTTCTCAAATTTCACTCGTTTTCATTCACTTTACCACATAGAGAACACCAAGGGTTAGTATTTTGTTGGTACTGTACTTTTGAAAATAGTTTCGTTATGCTTCAATAATTTTTATACCGGATTAAATAAAAGCGTTGTTATTGCTGGTTCTTACAGATTTTTTAGAAACTTAATAGTATTGCTATTGTCTCAGAGAATTTCTTTCCTGTAGAGGTAAGTTTGCCTTCCAAAAAAATGCAAATTTCTAACACTATATAATAAGCACCTCATAATGAGCTAAAAATAGTGAATTTCAGACAGAAGCATGCATATATGCGCTATTGTGAATGGCTACGAATGGGGCCAACACGCTATATGCTACTCGTTGTGCTTATTTCCTATTGGACTTGGAGTGCATATCACACCCTACAAATGCATGAGAGATTCTCACCCGATAAAACGTTTGACTCGAAGTCGCAACTTGCCGAATCGTTGACCTGGTTTGATAGAGTATACTCTTTCGTAATTTTTTTTTTTTAATATTTCGAAATGAATCCGAATGTAATCTTCCTACACGTTTACTTGTAAAGTTTTCCATATTTTCAACAATGCTTTAGAGACTTATTGTATGTGTGTGTTGAGTTGAGAAATTAATATCGTTTGCTTGTTTGAAATATTTCTAATATTTTTGAGTTGAGAAATCATAGATGAGTGAAATTTATGATGTACTTGCCTGATATTCTTGTTTCTGGGTTATGTTTACTCCAATTTAACACTGACTTTTTACTAAATCTAGAATTTTAAAGTACTCAATTATGGCCATGAATTCTTATAAAGCATTAGTTTAAATTATCTCTGTTTGTTCTAGATGTATATATTGAGAGGCGCATTTTGCAATGAATATGCACTCATTGCATTGAAATGATATTGTGATATAGATTACTATGAAGGGTCTAACTGTTATTTTTATTCAGTCTAAGTGTTTGCTCATTTCCATCAATTTTTCTTCATTCAGTTTCATTAAGGCATTCAACGACCATGAAATATTCGATATCTTCGTTATCGATCCACCAGAGAATTCAACACTTCTTCTCGAGCATGTTGACAAGTTGCACTCACTTGCTTATTTATGCGACAATTTTACGACTTGGGTGCTTACATATGAACAGGAATATCATCCCGAACCAGGACCACTGCAAGAATACTTCGAGCAGCTGCCCACCTTCGTTCATAAATACCCTCACTTGAAATTCCTCGTTCATTTTACACTCAACGGGTTTGCGCAGAGACTCATCTTTTCTTACTTTATATACAAGTACAAGTGCATGAGGATATGTAGAAGACTGCTATAGTTTGTTCAAGAGGGGAGAGCAGTGTGGGAAAGAACATAATAGAAATGTGTATATAAGATGATATTTACGGTGGTAGGAATAGGGGCCTCCCATACGAAAGACGTCACAGTAGTTTACAAATGCTCTCAAATAATCTTTATATGGGCGGTCATTTCGTTCAAATTTGGTTAATTCTCGCAACTGATTGCATTATTTATCTTGATATTCGTAAAAAGTGTTGAGTAGGATGCAAGCTCAAATTTGGCCTTTTCATGAGGCGATTTTTTCGATTACTTATGAGTGAACGTATTGATATTGATGGTTTTTCTCATCGAATTAAATAAAATAGCTATTACGCAAAATAATCTATGTGAGCTGTAAATGAAAATTATCAGCATGCAGCTGGGTAGGAGAGGAGGGAGGAGGAATGTCTCATATTGTGATACTTTTCTTGGGGAAAACTTTTGTGATATAAGATGATTTTCTGTGATGAACCGTTCGACTTCTGTTGTGTTAGTCATATGTGCTTTTCAATGAAAGGGTTAATGCTGAAATTCTCTAATGTTCTTTATTAGTGTAAGAAATAACTGATAGAAAACTTACTTTTGTTGCATTTTGTTTCTTATTTATCACTGTATTTCTTTTTACTTTAATTTTTTAAAACAATATTCAAAGTTTTGATAATTCAGAGATTTTTTTTTATCTAAAGGGAAGGATCAATGGTGATTGGCAATTTCACATTCGACTTATGTGTACATGGTCATGGTACATGGGATAAACGAGCTTACGTGCATAACGATATAAGAAAGCATCTTCCCAAAGGCTTCTCGTTATATAATCACGACTCTGAATTATTCGATCTGATTTTATCGACACGCCGTATGCTCATTCAATCATGCACTGTGACGTTTGTTTGTATGGTTGTACTCTGCGTTATTTGTATACCTTCGTTCCGTGCCACATCAATTGCCACTCTTTCTGTGATCTCGATAACAGCTGGTTAGTTTTATACCTATTGGTTTATAATTACACATAGAATTTAATGATTGTAATGAGTAATTTATTGCAGTGGATAATTCACCGAAGTGGACATTAGAATGGAAAACGAGCGATGTGGTGCAATTAGTGCATATTATGAGATTGAGCATTCGTAGATGAAACAATTAAAGTAAAATAAATATTTGGCTACCAATTAGGAAGGTTTATTTCCGACGCAATTCATCGTGTCGCCTTGTGAAATCCATAAAAATATTTCTTATTTCAACCGCCGCTATTTGCTACATTCGATGGATGGGATCGTGGACTGGTGGAGAGTAGCAAGTAACTAGAAGATATGGGATTGAGTTTATGAGAAATGATATATGCCAAAATTGATAAAAACTGGTTTCACATCGTTATCCAACATAATGGAATAGAAATCTCGTTTTAATTAGCTGGAAGCTTAGCCCAATTGTTTAAATCCCTACAGGAACAGTCGGTGGACTTGGCGCTTGGGGTATGGATATGGATACGATCGTAATGATCAATGTGGTCATGGCAATCGGATTGGCAGTTGACTATGCGGCACATATCAGTTACCATTACTTCAAAGAGGGCAACTCAATGAATGGTGTCGAAAGAATGGCTGCTTCCGTCGAAGCCATTGCCTATGCCGCAGCACAGGTATATAATTATTTGAAGTTGCCAATTTTCTTATGCAAAAAACGATCACGGTCATGGTACGTCTACGTTGCCAACAGGTTGTGATGATCAACGTAATGCGTGAATTTTTTTTTGAGGCAGTGATTCTGGACAAGAGGAGAAAGCTTTCGTGAGTGATAAGTTAAGGTAGAGTTGCTTGTAGACATTGGACACCAAAAGAAAGAGCAAACCAACGAAGCGATTGTAGCGCTCGGATTTCGTGCTTGGATTCGGCCAAAAATTGAAAGCAATTAACAGAAGCTTCCCGAATAGCTCAACTATATCTGTTATTACAGTTTAATCGACCATATCTTTGAATGCCCATGTACTTAAAACAATGGGAATGGGGTTCACAAGAACCGTAGTTGCAGCCAGAATTACAGTTACAAAAAGAGTCGCAGAATAAAAATGGCCCCGATTATAAGTTCACTATGAAATGTTCACATGTGTTTAGCAATAAGAATAGATTCTTTAAGGCAGCTATGACGACGATGCTATGTGCGGCACCACTTTATTTCTATCCTGTTTATATGTTCGTCACGTTTGCGAAAACGATCTTTTTATGCACGTTGTTGGGCTTTATCCACGCAGTTGTTATTATCCCTCTTTTGCTACTGCTCTTCCACGATTCCGTAGTGGATGTTGCTAGAGCATGATGCGACACCAAACAAGCTTTTCTAATGTTCTGATTCTCGACGCTGTTCTTAACATCTGATACCTTGAAATAACTTTATTCTGAATCGATTCGTAGGCCATCCGGTTGTCCTCACTTTCGATATTTCAACGCCATCATTCTTGATGTGATCAGTGGAGTTCTTAAAAGCGTTATTAGCAACACTAGATTGCCGTAGATTTCCAACGACATGATTTTGAAATCGCATTATAAAAAGAAAATATTCGATGAAATTTTCATGTATATATTAGTTGTACTTGTTGCTGCGATGCATAACATTAGTGACAGCATTGGAGTATTTAAGCTTTTTCAGATGCTACACATCATATTCTCTGCACTCATAGTTGATGTTTTGTTCGCATGTTTTTTTTACGAGGCGATTGTTGTTAATTGTCTCAAGCGCCCTTGTCTCTCGTAGTTGGTGCGCTTTCTCGCTCACCGTTGTTATTTTTATACATATTATATTATATTATGCGCAGTTGTCGACTGTCTCGAAATAGGTTCTATTCGTCTTATTGAAATATTCCGTTGTTCTCGTTTCGCGTTCACCGGAGTGAAGTGATTTACGCAAATAAACGATGTAGCGAATACAATCGGTGATCTTACATTACAGCAGGAGCAATGTTCCTATGTGAATGATGAAGACGAATTTCAGCTATTTTGCGGTGACCATCTTATGTTGAAGTTGCAGTACTATTTTATAGACCGGCTACGAAGCACAACAATCGTTGTTACTTCATGTTCATAGTAGACTACCACTGCATTTAGGGCGTTTCCAATTTTTCGTAGTTGATCAACCGTAACGCCGATCGATTCCTGCTATCAACCTTAGCGTTCCTGCAAACTCGCTTCCAAAAAATGCTCTTTTTCCAATCGCTTTTGATTGGTGCAGCGAGTTTATATGTGTGCGCCAATATCTATGTACATATGTGTTCAGGTCGGGAATCGCTGAAGCTAAATCAGTCGTTATTGAACAACGAAGGTTCACTTTCTATACCGTACTTAGGCTGATCAATCAGCTTCAAGTAGGTTATAGAAAACAGTAGAGCCAAATTATCTACATGCATTATAGACCAGTGATGTTTTCATCTTACAGTGGTCAGATTGTAGAAAAACAACCCATTTCTTGGACATGTTTGATCTCAACGATGTCCATTCCTAGCGTGGGCGTTTCTCACGTTCATCTCATATACGATTGCCGAGAAGATAGGTCGTTGTTGTCGACGATTATCTTATCATTCTTATAAATTGTCACGTAGCAAACGAGAGAACTGCTCGTCTCTTGAACGGCAATATTTATAACCTCTAAAGAGTTGACATGAAGGCCGAAGCTTAGCAAAACTTGTTCTCAACATTTCACCGATATATTTGCATGATATACGACTTTATTAGTTTTTTTTATTTATCCTTTTCATGATTTTTTTTCTCCTCTCAAACGATTCTTAAGCACTCACTTTTGGATTTTAGAAAGCTTTTCATAATAGGCTTTGCTCTTTTTTTTTGAATATTTTCCCCTGCAAATGTGCCTATTTGTGCGGAAATTGCTTGAATGTTGGATGTTATGCTTTGAATAATAGCTTTTGCTAAGAACTATGACATTCGATGAAGTGCACCACAAGAAGGTAACCATAAGAATATCAAAAAATTAACAAAAATGAAGCAGCACAGCAATAAATTTCCATCATTTGAAAACGGGTAAATATTTAGTTCATCGAATTGCGAAAATTAGGAAGTTTGAATAAAATTAGCAAGCGCTTTAATCAGAAACTCACTTACTGTATTATTTGAAGTAAAAGTGGCGAAGAATCCTCATTTCAAACATGACGCATTTTCCTCTCATTTCGTTGAGTGCAAAAAAATGTGCGTCGAAAGACAAACTCCAAATAAATAGTGCCATTATGAGTTGTCATGAAGTCCGATTCATCTATAAAGCGCAACCTTCAATATAGTGCAGGTTATGGGATGAGCGTATAAGCGAAAGCACTCCTTCCTTTCATTTTTAGCAAAACTGAAAAATCTACAGACGGGTTGAAATTTTCAAGAAAATTCGTATGTAAATCGCTCAGAACAAAAAATATCTCTTTTACTTCAAATTGCACACAATTTAACTCGTAATAAATTTAAAGGATTCTCAGAGTATGGATCGAATAGAAAATCACTAAATTAGAAGAATTTCTGAATAGTAGACCGGCTTCATTACACTCTTGTCTCCATATGGGTGCCAACGGTGGACATATTCGCACTTACGCTAATTGCAGGTCATATTATCGCTAGGCGGTAGTTCATTTAACTGCGGTCTTCGGCTAAATGCTATGTACGTGTATATTCGTATATACACTTGTTCAGCACTAATTAGAGTGGTTACGGTTGTGGGTGGGGGGGAACGAAAGAGGGGTTACGGCAGGATGACATTTCTGGGGCGGTGCATTCCATCTGCACGTTTCTGCATCTATTAAAGTGAGGGGGCCACTATCGCTCGCTATCGCATTTCCTTTCCGTCAAGTGGGCACACAACTCTACGCTTGCAATGATTCTTGAATTTCATCGTATGATATTTCAAGGCACTGCCTCTATCATCGTTTCTAGACCTGCCTTAATTCTTATAAGCTGTCTTCTGGTAAGTTATTTACCTCGACTTCATTCTCCGTCTTCATCAATAACTTGCTAATATAAATAAAAGTCCCATCATGGCTATTTTTTATAGGAAGCTATAAAACGATAAACTTCGTGCCCTTCGTATAGATATATTAGGCCAAAATTTTAATACGAATTGCTTTAATTTTTCCAAACAAAAAAGAAAAAAAACCGTCGTATTTTTTTGCAGTATATATGTCAGCAGATTGAATCAAAATAATTCGCATTGATTAACTTCTTCATTTCTGCATAACTTTCTCTTTGCTGTGGTGAAATGTTGAAGTCGGCGGAAATTAAATTCAGATCCATGTGGTACCCGTAGTTCATAATTTCCTTTTATTTATTCTTATGGGCTCTTAATCAGCACAACATTTCAAGGCTATAGAACGTCATTCTCTAATGTTTATATAGGAGTTGAATATGGAGAATATCCCACTATTTGGATAGACCGATTTTTTAAAATATTGAGTGACTTATAACGTTTCTATTTATTCTCTAAGCAATGCTATGAAGTGTGGCGATTGATATCATCGAAAAAAAGATTCCTATAATTTTAGTATCAATTCGATGAATTAATTTTAGATCTCGTTGATTGTCTCAATGGGTAGTGTATGCATTCGTTTCAAAGACAATTTTCGAACAGGCTATTCCGAGCCGGATGCTCCCTCTTTGGCTGAGCATCTCGCTTATCGCTCGTTTTACAATCTCACCACGGCCCCTTATTTGGTTTGCTTTTTTGATATATTCGATTATTTGATTATTTCAGCTGAATATTTTTTTCCTCTTGACTACTCGAGGATATGAGCATTAAGAAGTTATCAGAGCATTCCCATATTCATTTTGGAATGAAAAGTGATTTTCAGAAGTTTTAAAAACGAAATTAGATAACTTAGGGTGGAGCAGGTTATGTTCATGCACGTGAAATGACATTGTTTAAGTATTGCTTCGAATAACTTCCCTTATGAGATGCAGTTGGCGCGATTCTAATGTTAATATAATACCCTGTCTTTATCTAAATGAAAATCTAAGGAATACGCATAATTTCAGTGAAAATGGCAACATAACTCCTGGAATTTCAAGAAAAAAAGAAAATATATGCAATATCTTTTGCATATTTTTATATCTTCCTAAAAAAGAGGTGAAAAAGTGGCAAAACGTATGATGCCATAGGCCAAGAGGATGTTTGCAAAGGCGTCTCACCGATATTAATTCGGCGGTGTATTGGTGCTTTTCCCCGTAAGGAAGAAGTCAATATTGCGCTATTATAACCAAGAATTGTGAAGCATCGGTTTCCCTAACAAGTGAGAAATTTCGGATTTCAAAGAAGCAGAGAAGAATGAGTTAATCCATGGAACCACCGACAAGATTACAGTAAACCTTTAGTAGAGATTTTCAAAACGAACTAAAGGAGTCGACAATTGCCGATGGGCAACAAAGGTGAGTAATCACTAACAAGTGAAGAATACATGAAAGAAACCGGTTTATAAAAACGATGCAATATGATATTAGATTTCATGAAGGCTTGCAAATGTGGGCATGTATTAGAGGTGTATTACTCGAATTGCTAAAAGATTAATGACAGAACAATGCTTTCATCCTATCTTCTCACAAAAAAAAAACTAAATAATATTTAATGCAGTTGTCGTGAAGAATTGCTGAGCAATAAATAAGCTAGCCTTTCGTACTATTTATCGCAACGGTAAAAAAAAATTCTTTAAAATGGAATAGAAAAGAATGTTTCATTTGCACTGTATTCATGAATATCTTTACGTTTATCGATGTGATTAGGATTGTCTTTGAGTTACATTCTTCTTTCATTGTTGTTCCCCATAATATTGCTTTCAGTGGCACATTTATGAGGACATTTTGCAGCACTTAGCTTTGCATTGTTATTCCTCTGTTTTTGCGTTTTTTTTTTTTAATGCTCTCAGATATTTGCAGCATTATTCACCACCTAACAACTATCATTGCCTCAAATGAACATGACATTCCTCCATTTTTTTCTTGAGCAGAGAAGGTGACACACTACACAGAAGTAGACGTTTGACCTTCCTATATTAGGAGCGTTATCGCATCATTGCCGATACAACTCTGTTTATGCGCATTTAACAGTACAAAGAAAGCTCTACATTTGCTCTCCTAGGGTAGACAACTCTTTCAATTGATTTGCCCACGTTTTTGATTCGAGCTTGACTTCATCGACTTCGATGTAATTTTATGATTGACTTCAAACTTGAAAAAAATTCCAAAAATCAGCCTATGGCAGCGCTGTTTTATGGCGACTCAAAATTATTCACATTGGAAGTCCTAGTTGTAGCAGAAACGGTCTTTATTACGAAAAAAGCTCATTACAATAAACGTGATGAGACTTCTAAGCTAGAAACTCGCTTTATCCCCTCTTCTTCAACCCCATAACCCAGTTTCTAGACGGGAAAGGGAGGAGGGGAGGGGAGAAAATAGCCACTTTTGAGAGACTTCGTGGTTCGTATATGTCGTCAAACGTTTTCACCGTGCAGATTTACAACGTTGAACATTCGGCCTACACAGATTTCAGCCATGGTTGTTTCCATCAGGACGACTAGCGCCATGGGATTTTTAGTGAGGAATTCTGCCTTCGTGCTACACTTTCGAAGAGGATTCATTATTTCGATAAGGAAAGCGAGATCCACGTTTACTAACAAAATGGCGTATCGGCAAGATTAAAAGACGATTGAAGATTAGAATGGCGAGGTGAGAGAGATCATAAAAACTAGAAATTGGTTATAAACTACAATGTAATGTTGCAGTGAAAAACTGTAGCAATTTAATCCATGATCGAAGTTTGAGCATTTTATCTGAAGTATTTGTCTAGATGACATGTGTATGTGCAGGTATAATTGTCCTTTTCCTTCGCACTTTTAAGAAATGCATCCTAAAGCAATGCGCTGCTGGACTGTACGAGAAAATACTGCTCGAGATAGGTGGCACCTTTAAATCTTTTAGCAAGGATATATCTCGAATCCACTCGAGTCTTTACTTGTGAAGTGCTCGGAAAGGACCCTGTAAAGTCTTGCGAAATATTGTTTTCGTCAACCATCGCTGCATCTTTCACGAGCTGAATGTCGCTATTGCTAAAGCTTGCTAATGGTGTTCCAAACTTTTGTACCGAAAAAAGTGCAAAATATGGTTGGCCTTTTTTGATGCTTTTTGAGAAATTCTAAGGGCAGCTTATTCCGCCTACAAACATCTAAATCAATTCTTTGTGCGGAAAAGCCCTAGGTGCTTGGAGAGGAGTTGCGCATGAAATTGGTGTGCAATAAATAACATTTTTCAGCAAATATTTCTAGTTGTCGGATTCGTCACCAATCCTCCTGAATCTGCAATCAGTACGGTGTTCATAGGAATGAATCGCCGACTCACGAAGTATATTCCGTAGAATTTGAGTTTATCAGTAAAATGTCAGCATAAGTTTTCCAACTTGCTCTGTGAAATTGCGAGATGGGACGCTCGCTTAACGGAGAGTTGCGCTACTGGATGCTTGCAGGACTTCTGCTGTGAAGATTCGCAATCCGACGTTTCTGCAACAACGGAGAGGATATGCGTCACGGCATATTACACTATAGCTGTATGCAATAAGATGGAGCCGTGCATTTGCACGTGGAGCATTTGTGCTACGGCAACTTCTTTTGTGAGGTAGTGTCACATTAGGAGTTGCATCGAAGCATTTCACTGATCATCGGTCGAACGATACACATCTCTCGAGGCCGAAACCACAGAAGGCATTTAACGAACGAAGAACTTCATTCCGGCTTAGGCGGGCTCATGGCATGTGACGTTCGAGCGATCGAGACAAAACATGCATCCATTATCGGATGTTTGCGCGTGGATCTTTGCGATATGTGTCGGGTGCGTCATGTAGGTTTGCATTCTTCAAACTCGCTGAAACCTCTGAGATTCAGCAACCGGGCAGGTTCGGAGCGTTCGAAATAGTACTACACATAATACCGTTATTATCTCCATTATCTTGTAGCGCAGACATTTTAGGCATATGGTGCAACTCAAAGCAACTCCAATAAATGATCGTCGTAAGAAAAGAATATAAGTAAATTGGCCAACTTAAAAACACTATAATGCTAAAAATAGCAATATAGAGCTCTTAAGTTGAAGATTAACAACGTGTATCGAAATTTTTCATCCGCAATGTCACTAAAAAGCGGCTTATTCGATGAGTTCAATTGTTTCCTTTAGTAAATACATTAATTCATTCATTGCTAGCCTGTAGAAATGAAATTACTAGTTAACGCATCTCTCTATATGGACTGAATTGAATTCATGTGCATAATATAGACGTAACACATTTATTATCATAGGTTTACGAGTGAACTTTTTCAGAGAGAAATGGTTAGAAAATGAGAAAGAACATTCTTGATTGTAGAGGTAAAGCAAAAGTATATAGTACATAAAGCAGAATAATACTGAAGGGCAACACGAAACAACTCACTGAATGTGGAAAAAATGTAGAATAGATGAAAGAAAAATATGATGAGAAAGAAATATGATGTATAGAAAAACTTGCTGTAGGTTTACTAACCTAATTGATGCGGATATTTCCATCTTATTCAACATATCTTTTTATGAGCTAGCATTGATATTGTCATTCAAAACAGAAAGCTGAGTACATCTAGCGGCAACGGTTATGAATATTTACATGAAAGATTAGAGATTTTTCGGCGCTGTAAAATATGAGGAGGCTTTTGATCGCAGTCAACTTGTATATGTACGTGTATGATCAAAACGGTGATTTCACTGCTTCAAATTATACGTATACGTGTGTATGTGCGTGGTTTGTAAGCAAATATAAATCTATTTATGTTAGCCAACCTCGGCAGTGGAATGGAAGAAGCAAAATATGGATTATCCCTTTTGGCCAAAAAGTTTGCGAGGAAGAAAGTCTACCTGCTCTAAGTTTCATCTCTTCATTCAAGCGATAAATTCTACTTCCCAAAAAGGGATTGGTTCCTGCAGTGACAAGCAGGCTTGAAACAGGCATCATCCTAAGCGTGAACGATTACGCGAGTCACTTCCAACAGGCAAATAACATAGAGGCAATAAGTAAAAATATAAGACGGATTAATGCGAGAAATATCCGATTATAACCGCATTGCTTCTTTTCGGCACAGGACAAGATCTGGAAGTACAGGCTGGTAGCATTCACCTCCTTCCGCTCGTAATAATTCAGTAGATACACTCATAGATCTGAACGCTTCGACCGTGCCGGGTTTCCCGTTTACTAGCATTGTGAGAGCGCAGACATCTGTAACGCTTTGAACACGGCATGCAATCATATTTGTGATAGATATCTATACCGGAATTTAGCACTCTTAATAGTTGCATCGTGAGGCAAATGCCGTAAAATTTTAAGCAATAGAATAAGTGTTTTGTGCAACCTTTCAACAGGGAACGTCTGTGCCACGAGCTGTTTCGATTTGGTATGTTCCAGATATTTATGAGTTCATAAAGTTTTTTCCACTTGTAAAATGCACAATGTCTTGTCCTCTATTCTAAGAAGAAAATATCCTGATATTATGCATGTTCCATCCGCTCATATGCCTGCATACTTCAATTTAAAATTCGGAGTCAATTTAAAGGAATTTATGCAATTATAATTATTCATGTTTATTTCGAATTCTTATGCAAGGAATCATTGCTGGACCATGGCTGTGCTGTTTGACGTTTTTCGAGAGGTTGCGTGTAAAGCTCAACTGTTATTTTAGTGAAGTGGTCTTGTATGAATCCTATTTGATTCAAACGCTTTGCTCTCATCAATTGCTATACTGTAGTATGCTTTCAAGCATTTTCCCGGGGGGTAGTGCACACCCGCGGGAGTGGAAGTACCTCCACCTCGCGGGTCTAATGTCTTATTAGAGGGTTCTCGGTGAACATTGTTAATGGCGGTCCAATAGGCGTGCTAACGATATGGAATCCAAATGCCCCACATGTTGTATCAATCTTTCCTCGCAGGGATTTGGTATTGCTGGACGATGTTATCTTCTGGTGATATTGTGCCATCGGCGGAGTGGAAAATGCTTTCCTAGGATGGCAGCATGGATAAGACCGTCTCCACATCCGTGAGGGACCCATAACCTCGTTCCTCAAGGGCTTCTGTGAGTCCCATACAAATGCTATCTTGTAACGATTTTGATCAAACTTATGAGTGGGGAAAGTGGTCAGTGCCTATGCTTTGACTCAAAAATAGGTGCTTTAATCTTTCATCCAATAAAATAGGGTCTTCGATATCGTGAATCCTAAAGTATTCCACTGCTCATTTCACATACACATGGATGGCGTTATGGTGATCAAATGTGCATACACTCGATACTCTCTATTGCAATATTCTTTGTGTTTTTGTTTTCATATGGGAAACGTGAAACATTGTATATACAGATTGGACTGCTTGGAGAATGCGAGGAAGGGGATTCGATGCTTCATCCAGATGTTTTCAAGCTCATGCTAAAGGATAAGGATCTCGGTCTGTCGACGATAATACCGAACGACGAGCCCACCGATCAACGACATACTCTCAAAGATTATCTCGTCTTCTCTTCAGAGGCTCATTTCAATGCCATCGAAGTATCGATTTCAATTTTAAACACTTTTCATCTCCCAGCATGGAGCTAGTACAAATGAAGTAGTCTTGTCCAGCCTAGATCGCGTTTAGTAAAGATCCCTTTCAGCATGCTAACTTTTGCTCATTTAGGCACTCTCCGAAGGTCTGCTAGGTAGACTGAATAATTGTTTTTTCGATTTCTTTGATTCGGACCACGAGCAAAAGAAATTACCAATCACTGGCAAGGTGAGTAGAGAATTACTCGAGAGTCTGTCTCCATGTGAACTCCTTACAACTATCCACTAGATGAGTCAATTTTCCTGGAAACTCCGAAAGAACTCTATGATCTCAGTGTCGAGCACGGATCAAATGGTAATTTACGGTAGGGATCAACCTTCATTAGAGCAAATTCTTGAAGAAAATAAGCGTTAAAAGTTTGAACGTTTAAAGAATATAGACAAAAGGAAAATGAATATACAACAAATTCCATCTGAGGTGAGTTTAAAAATTTTTGTTTATTTTTGAAATGAGCGATAAATTGTAATCACTATTTAGGAATCCATAAATTATCCCAATGAGAATATTCAAATTGGATATCCAATTTCGACGGTATTCTCACAACGCCTTTCGATGCGTCGAATAATGTACGGTGTGAAGAATGATACGGTAAAGATTCTTTGGTATGTGATGGTATTCCAACCTGAGAGTGCCGAGATTCTTGCAAAAATCAAAAGTGCCGAACTTGCTTGGTATCAACGTCTTGAGGTGATTTTGCACTCGATTTTTTCTAGTGATATTACAGTTTGCTAATATATGAAACAATGAAAAGCTCAGAAATTTTGCACTTTATTTGAAAAAAAAAATTTTTTCAACATATTTAGCAATTATAATTTATTCTCTTGAATAACGATCAATTAGTATCAGCTATTCATCGAATGAATTTTATTCATCTAGAAAGAGCGCATAAATTGAAGTGCATTTCGCAAATACTAGAGAAAAGAATGAAATGGTCGATAAATCGTTCGATTAACACTATAGTAACGATGATTTTCTTCAAAAATTTCCTTCTTTTAATTTCCTATTTTACAGTATATAATTACAGTATACAATTTTGCTCGAGTTAATTTAAAAAAAAAAATCGTTGAGCATTTGATTTATCATTTAGAAGCATGAGAGCAGTTTGTTGCGATTGCATTTTTTCGGTGATGAGTTGGTGGATAATGAAATTCTTATTGGTTCTGTCTCTACTATTCCATATTTAATCATCGGTGGTACACTTATGATGATTGTCGTCTTTTCGGCATTGACTCGATATAATCAGGTTCCCTATTCAATTTATTCGATTACCTAACAAATAATTAAATGTTAAGGCTCATCGACAACGAATCATTATTACATAAAATTCGAAAGAATATAATTTACATCAATATTAAGATGAATGACGTCATATCAACCTTATCGATTATCGCAGAGTACCAATTGAATATAAGAATTTTTCGAGAAAAAAATTTCAAGCATAATACATCGAATGTTTCTCTCATCTCGAATATAATATAAGGATATTATGCATCTATTGTTATAGTTTTGAGATAGAAATATGCTTAGTTGATTTATAAAATTTCAAAAGATTATAAGAGAAAAGAATTCATGCTAAGGAAGGTGCATGCTACTGATAGTTGATCATGAAAATATATTTCTTCAAATTTCAAAAATGTTTATAAGTCGACCTCTATTTTATTTTTATTTTTTTAAATTTAGGTATGAAGCTAATGAAGTAAATCGAAATATAAATAACTGAGTGAAATAATTGCAGAGTTTTATCTCTACAATTGGTCTTTTGTTTTGGACTGCGATGTGTCCAATATTAGCCGGCATAATGGCAATTGCTATTTTCTCACTTCGAGGAGTGCCTATCAATTGCATGATGTAAACGTTTTTGCACAATTTTTCAATTCACTACAAAGTCAATCGTAGTTCATTAAATACTTATGATTGAGTTGTTGTTCTCAGAAATAAATTCACAAGTGAATTATTATTAGCAATGAATATACGATAAAATTTCTAATATACATTACGGTAAATGCAGCCATTTATAAGAGTATAAAGTTTAAGGTTTATAACACCATTTCTTGTACTCGGAGTGGGTGTGGATGATGCATTTTTAATGATCCACAATTGGTTTCATTCGAAAGAAGTTGATGGATCATGTCGATTGTCCACAATGCTTGTCGAAGTGGGGCCATCAGTGACGTTGACATCACTCACTAATGTCGTCGCGTTCTTGGCAAGTTGTTTCCTCTAAAAATAGTTCGTTGATAGCAGTGTAAAGGTCGAAAGTCTTCTTGTTTATTGCATTGCCTACACCTTCTTCAGTGAGATGCTTTTCACATTGGGCGACATGATGTTATGCTGTGCGCCCAAATCATTTCGCTTTCGTTACTCAAATTTTCCGAGTCAGATGCCAAAAAGCTTTATCCGATCCAAGTCTAGTCCGCCTAAATATCAGCTTGCAAGAATTAATCCATTTTGCCTCAATTACGTATCCGTGGAATAGTCAATCAAGTACCCCTATGAATAAAATTGATGCCTTACAACGAAACAAAAGACAGCAACAAGTATTCTTCCTTCATATCCACTCATACAGCTTATGCATGCTGAAGTTGCAAACAGTGATTTCAATAATTTCCTTATTTACTATTGAAATGATTATGATCAAAATTTCGGTTTTTATTCACAAAAATTTTCAACTTTGAACTCAAATCTTTATTCTCATGATTGAGTTGTCATTGTTTTTGGCTACTCTTATCCTTTAATTTATTCAAAAGAATATCATTTATATTCTAAATCAAAGAATCATAGATGCAATTTTTTTCGCTTCCAACCTTAGAAGAATCGCTATCACTCTCCCAAATGATATGGCATTCATATAACAATATGAATTAATAATAAATCTGTCAGATTGGAGGTATAATGTCTCCACCGGATGTACGTTCGTTTTGTTATTGCACAGCTGTTGCGCTTACTTTCGGTTGGCTATTGCAATTCTTTTTCTTCACACCAATTTTACTTCGCTTCCACAATTGCTCATTCGATCTACCAACATTTAGTAGTAAAATGTGAGTGTTTCTCATTCATTTGCATTTCTCTTGAATTTCTCACTTTGAATTTACATTAGAATCGATGAAATAAATAATTGCTTGCAAATCTTCTTTCTTCATCAAGAAATAAACATTGTATTGTGGTTTATCCGATATCTACAATATGAGTACGATATATTTTATTTTCAAATGATGAATATTTAGACCGGAGACATCAGCCTATATAAGATATGCGAAATTTCTACGTTGCAATTGGGTGCGTATTACGTCGATAATAATGATGATTTTATATTGGTCGGCCGGTGTTTATTTCGCATTGCAAATGCGTTCAAACTTTGCTCCAGAGAAGACTTTTGACACTCATTCATTTTTGGCTACATCATTTGACATTAAAGATCGTGTAAGTTATATGAAATTTTATGATTTTTTAATCGAATTGATGAATTATCGAAATTGCCAAAACTTGTAGATCTTTTTAAATAAAAATAAAAAAACAGGCACTTGCCATTTAATGCAAAATAATTATAGTAGATATATCGTCGACGAAAAGTTTCAATTATTTAGACGCTGCAATATGAATCCTTGCATGTTTATTTGATTGATGGAAAAGTAGAAATTTTTTATGCAAGTCGTTTTCATTATCGCATCGACGAAATAAATGACTTCTCCTGTTACTAGAACTGGAATATTCTCTACTCATATATAGGTTCTTGAAGAAGCCAAGCAAATTGCAATCCTAAGCGACACAACTTTCTCGTATAATCATTAGAGAAAAACCTCTTAGAAAAATCCGCAACCCCCCTCCCTCCCCCCAAAAAAAAAAATTCTAAGGCAATATAAGTAGATTCTCTATAATATCTTTAATTATATGCAATTGTCTCAAGGTCTAAATGATTTCAGATTGGCAAAGATCACGAGATCATTGATATTCTGATCAACGAAGTGCCACCAACAGTTTCCGATCTATTTCGAGATCTGCAGCAAATTCATTCGATTCAGTATCTTTGCGATAATTTTACAACGTGGATCGAAGATTATGCAATGCAATATCCAACACGAGACGACAATATTCAACAATTTTTCGCCAATTTGCCGCAATTTTTAGATGAGAATCCCGATTGGATTCGATCCGTATTTTTTGAGTGGAATAGGTACAGCCTTTAACTTCTTGTGGAGATATTCATTCACACCTTTATTAGTTATTCAGCTAGAAGATTATTACTGCTATTAAGCCAACTAGAGGTTTTATTACTACCACATGATTGTCTCTTATGAGTACTAAGAAACAAAGCATTAGTAATTAAATTTTTTTTCTATTACGCTCATATTCAACTTCTCTTTCCATTTTGTTTCATTTTCGTCATTTTTATTGCAAGAATTAAAAACAACTCTCTAGACTGCATGGAAATAAAGCTTGAAAAAGCGATGAGGGTACTGGCAATCAAAAAAATGAGAATCTTATCGTAGAGGAAGAGATGCTTGTCCTCTTATTCTTCATCCAGATTCAGAGAGGAGTGGATTGCGCGTAAACCGAATGTTCACTCAAACGATTACCTCAACGGTCAACAATGAATTCCTCTCCTATATTATTCATTTGGGTTATTAAGGGAAAGATTTAAAAAAGCTGCATGAATCAATGATTTGGATTATTGCTCTAATGTCAATAATTTGAATGTCAACATTTCAGCAATGGATCATTAAAAGTGCAACGATTTGCACTCGAAATATGTGTGAAAGGTTTCGGTAGTTGGCGTGAACGTGCAATTATGGCCGAAGATCTAAGAGCACGACTTCCGAATGGTTTCACGTTATATATGTACGACTCGAATGTATTCGATGTGATTCTATCGACACGTCGTTGCACCACTAAATCCGTACTTACAACAATCGTTTGTCTAACGCTACTTTGTGCACTCTTCACGCCGTGTATGAAAGCCATCTCATTGGCTGTTCTTTCTGTCATATCAATTACAATTGGTAATGCTCATTCGAGAATTGCTTCTTTGTTTTTTTTTTTTCACTGCACTATTCATTTGAAGAGAAAATATCTAAGAGGGATTTCAGAATGGAATAGCAATTTTGTTTCGATTTTATTTTTAATTGTAGCATTGTTTTATGCTGCCAAAGAGGATCAAACCTATGGAGGCAGCGTAAAGTTACGTTTTCAAATTGCAATAGCTCTTCACTTTGCTCAAATATCTTCGATTGATTATGAACTGTATTCATTGGAAAATCGGCAAATCCTCTCAAAATCCCATTCTACCTAACGTCTAATCACCTTTTCAATACGATCAGTAAAACCTCCACATCAATATTTAGCATCTGAGCTTTTTGGCTCATTGCAATTGCTACTTCTTTTGTTATTTCTTTTCAAGAATCTGTCATATAATCGAATGATAATTATAGGTGTCCTTGGTGGACTTAGTGCGTGGGGTGCCGATTTGGATATTATAGTGATGGTGAATATAGTCATGGCTGTCGGTTTAACCGTTGACTATACGGCCCATATTAGCTATCACTGTTTTACCAGTGATCCTACACTCAGCGGTGATGAACGTATCGCACATTCCATACGGGCAGTTGCTTTTCCAACCATATATAATTCATCAATTTCGAAAGTAATTACGAATATTTGAAAATACTCAAATATTTGCATATATCCATACATCGGTTGGGTTTTCATTTCACTTCCGGTCGAATCATTGAGAAAAGATTCTATTCTTTTACAAATGATTGTATTTGTATGGGAAGTGTCAATAACTAGAATGTGGAGCTGTCATTGTGCATAATTTGCTTGCCTATTGGGCACTTTTGATAGTGATTGATAAGATGATCAGAAGTCAAAAGCGCATATTATGTCATCTTCTTTGGCGCGCTTTCCCATTTATTTATTCGCTACTTCAAAGGCATTCAAAAAAATGGCAACACCTCAAGCGTTTTAACATAAAAACAACATTCATATAAGTATACAATATAAAAGTTACAGGCTGCATTGACCACATTGGTATGTGTATTTCCACTCTTCTTCTACAGTGTATATATGTATGTAACGTTCACAAAGACGATTATTCTATGCTCAGTGATTGGTTTGATTCATGCAATCTATGTTGTACCTCTATTCTATTCAATGATTATTAGTTCATCATAATTGATGCCAATTCAACAATCAGTGATTTGTGAACAGCAACAACGTATTGAGAGCAATTTGAGTTTGCAATAATGAATTCCACTCTTTCCTGTTTTCACTTCAATGCTAGTGATTATACGAACACTTATCGCTTATATAATGTTCTTGAATAACTCGTGGCGGAATTATTATCTGCTAGATGCAGTAGCCCCATGCATACGCTCCAATGCATTCATTGTCTTCTAATGCTCAATTTTCTTCATCGTTGATATTTCAATGCGTTCAAATTAAGTAGACATATAAGCAGGATACCCCTCCCCCTTCTAATGTAAACCTCAAAAGAAAGGCAAAGGGATTGGCCCCACTACGTCCTTCATAGTGCCGCTATGACGATGCATCAAGCAATCATTTCTCTCCACACATTAGCCTAACGTTTTTTTTTTTTGAATTTTTCAAGACAACGGATGAGTTGATAAAAAGTAGATTATTTCTACCTCAGATAATCGGGATGATAAAGGGAGCTCGGACCTCTGGACCTTTTATTGGGTAGATTTTATTCAAGGCTATATGATAATCCAGCCCAATCCAAAAAGCTAAAAATTCGTTTAAATTCTTAAACTTCAACGAAGAAGAAGTGAACGACATTTTCCAACAGCTCAAAATACCTCATTGTTTTGACGATTTTCTTGATTGATAACGTTAAGAAACTCTTGCGATATTATCCAGCAATTGATAACCCACTAGGATGCTCACAAAAAGAAATCTGTTGCAGAAAGGTTTTATGAAATAGGACGGGTTTGTGTTGGTTTAAAAAAAAAGGTTTCTCGAAATATTTGCTCATAAGATTGCTATAAACTATGGAATATAGTGATCTTCGGTCTGTTTCTGGAGTCACCGTTACGACCGCATATTCACTTATGTTCTGTACTTTTGTTTTATTTGGTATAAAAACGGTTGTTTTTACCCCAATCGAATATTTTCTTCGAGTGTTTACTTATTGCTATTTGAAATTCACTTGCTCAAAGTCATACCTTTGAAACAACTTTACAATATCGATTACCGCTTTCATTAGAATCTGTATCATATATGAGCAGCGCTCCCATATATATGCAAATTCAGAAAACAAATCACTTTTAAGCATAAGATAAATGACTATACTTGTCACTAATTTCCAACTATTACCACAACCAACGTACTCCTAAATATTTGATACTATTGGATAACTTAGAATACAATAGAATTTGAAGGAAGTAAGTTCAATTCCAGTAATATTTCGAAGAAGCTTTGGAGGTTACGCGAAAAAGCAATCACTCATCAACACAACCAAATAAATAAATTCAATTCAATTCGTAAATAAATTCAATTCAATTCGAATTCAATTCAAGTGCTCTGAAAGAAAAAAAAATCGTTGACAAAATTGTTTCGAATTACACAATTGCACAACGGAATCTGAGATGAATATCTATAAATAGAACGGTGATATGGAATGGTATGAAGGTGACTACAGGTTTTTAGCATCTTCTAAATTTGTTCTCATCAAGCAACTATCGAATGAAAGAACCTAATGAATTCTCCTACTGGAAAACACTCTAAACAATGAAAAGATTGTTTATTTTAAGCTTATTTTACAGCAACATATATCTAGGCGCATTTTATATAGCCTAGCAATTACGTTACTTTTACTCGATTATCATTTATTTTGATGGAAATAAGTGAAATTAATATAGAAAAATAATAATCAAAATATGGGAATATATGAGAAAACTCAAAAGCTAAACCAAAAAGATCGAAAAAAAAAAGCTGAAATAAACATGGAAGAAAGACTACAACATTTCAATTGCCCTCTAGATGATGTACAACCATACACTATCAGACACTACGATTCCTTTTGGAAATATCGTTCTCGAAAGCAGTCTCAACAAAACATCTAAAATGGAATTCCTCTTCGATGAAATGAGTGAAACTGAAACTCCTCTTTTAAATTTTATGAAATAATAAAAAAAAATTTCTTTTATGTTTTCTTTTGTTTAATCGAATCAACGAACTTAATCATCGACGATTATAGTAATTAAGTAGTAATACGAAAGTAAATGAGCAAAAAAAAAAAAAAAAAAAAAAAAGTCGAGCAACATAATTAGGGAATTAAAAGAGGAAACAAGAAATTTAAAAAACAGTTGCACAACGAATCACTATTGCGTTAAGCAATTATCAGATTTTTTTTTTCAAAAGAAGAATTTCGTTCATTTGATACACTTAAATGCTCTTTGATCGATAAAGTAAAGCTTATCACAGATATATCAAATCTTTTGCAGATTGGAAAAATAGACAATCTTAACATAGGAATGAGTGGGTATAAAGCAGACACTGCCACATACAATAATATCATCGGTGGATGCAGAAGTCTCAAAGATGGCGGAGTAAGGGATTAGCACTTTGAGTGCAAATCCTGCCCTCATGAAAATTTCAACCATTTTCGATACAAAAGCTCTCAGAGCTTCATCCAAGGTTCCCTTCTTTATCCCCTACCCAAGCCACCACTGTAGACTATGACAACACCGTTACTACCACCACATTTCGCCGCATTACTGCGAAGAATATATGTTGCGCATTTTCGAGATATATTTACAGTAATACAGTTACTGTAAGCAATAAATGAATTACAGTGATCAATAAAATGATACAGTACCCGGTGCTGTATACAATAAAATAAGCAATAGCCACAACATCATGACCATTTAAAGATATAAATGATCCGAAAGCTATTTTTATTGCCTTGGCGATTGCGAAATATTCGTCATATCCGAAAACCTGAAAAAGAATCACATATAATATAGGGTAGGCATATAAAAATTCACCAACGATGCGAAGATCTTACCTAGTAGACAGGGGAATAAAATTAGATTCTCTCATTGAAGCACTTCCCGTCCCCGTATTTATTGAGGAAGTATGCAAAGAAATCATGGAAATGCCGCATATTTTAAATAATTCGCTACGATGCTACAGAGATGATACTAACAGCAATTGAGTGATATTATCTATCATCTAACTACGTTTTTAGGTGATTTGAACGAGGGAACCAATGTTTTTAATGTTCAACACTTTCTAGCAGCCTGTTAATTATAAATTTCCTACTTTGACCTATTGTCCATATATAAGTTTTGATAAACCTTGATGAGTTTTGATAAAAATTGTCCATATAAGTTTTTCCATAAGTTTTGATAAGTTTTCAAAAAATGTCCATAAGTTTTTCCATAAGTTTTCAAAAAATTGTCCATAAGTTTTGATAAAAATTGTCCATATATAAATTTTTCTTTTTTTTTTGATAAACCTTGATGATTTAATCGTTGCCTCAAAAACAAAAGTGGAATAAACAACACTAACTTCGTGCCGAATTTAAGATGGATGAAGAGAAAAACAAAGCCAAGCACGATGCATATACTGCCAACAACCATATACGCTATACCGAGAAACGGATTCTTTCCACCAGCCCATGAGGTTGTGCTTATTATAAACGATTTACGTCCACCAAACACCGCTACCGGGTAATCTGAAATGCACAAAACAGCAAAAATCGACTCTTGATACTCGGATTCAGAATGCAAAGGAACTTCACCACGTTCACAACAATAAGAGAAAGAAAAAACGCTTGAAGGTAAAACCATCAGGAATGAAAATCGCAGGATACAATATTACAGACATAAGACCTTATTAATTCGTACCCAGAAATATATATATATATATATATATATATATATACCCTCCTGAGAAAATCTCTTCTATATATCCTCTCCGGATGAGAAAAAATTCAAAAATACCGTTTGAAAGAATTTTTTGAAAATTATCTGCAATAACCTTATTGGGTTGGCATGAGGAACGAAGTGGGAAAACCCGAACTCACACTCTCGTCAGGACCTAAAGGGGAGTTGGTGAGAGAGGAATTAGATCAGTATGGGAGAGGATTTTTTTCCGAAGACAAAGAAGAACAGAATGGAAATGGGGATGCTGCTGGGATATATCGAGGAGTCCATGATGTTGCTATTTCCTTTGTTTATTCGACAAACGACAATACAATAAAACTGGAAAGTTATGGCAAAAATTTGCGCATTATCAAATGGTAATTTTATTTACTTATTCTTTTACAGAATAGTCTTTTTTTCGATGTAAAATCGATGCAAATGGATTCTAGCCGGATATTCCCATTAAATGAATAAATAAGCAGAGATAATATAGAAAATTTCGATGGGAAGCAAATTAATTCCGACGTTATTAATGGAACTAAACTGAAATACTACTGCAGAATGCAATTGCGTTCTATACGACGTAAATTTAGTGAATAAAAAACACATAATTCAAAATAAATATTATCAATTTATAATAAATACTTAACCCCTTCAATAGGAAATAAAAATTTCAAATTTTTTTAGAGGTAAAACATCAAAACCGCTTCTCTTCCTCGCTGGCTTGTAAGACGACACTAATTTCTTGCTCTTAGCGTATTTTTTAAACCACATAAGCGTGCGATACTAAGCGTCATAACTGCGTTAAAGCAGTTTGCGCATCATCAAATCGGGCTCTCGATTGCCTGGAAGAGAGCAGAGCTAAGAAAAAACAAAAACAAAAAAAAACAAAAAAAACAAAACAAAACAAAAAAACAGCCGATCACTTTACAACATCAACACAGCTACTCATTAATTTTTACAGCCGAATCCCATATTCATGGCAATAACCCAATCATATAGGAATCACATTGGCAATTGCATGAAAAAGAAGGTAATCATAGGATCAAAAGAAATTTACTGCTCATAATATCGAGTTGATAGTTGCCAGCCGGTAATCCACCGCTATAAAAGCCTTGTGATTGAGTGTCATTCCTTACGAGAATGCGGTAGAGTTTGCGAAAATTCGGCAACGCTGCGGTCCTCATCCAAACAATAAAGTCCGAGTTCAAAAAGCCATTATTGTCTGGATCTGATGGATCCAACCTCCATACCTCTTTCTGCCAATTCGGAGGCTTTACTGTATTCTTAAATTAGTAAAGCTTATTAATAAGCAGCACTTCAGAATCCGTTAATTTCAAAACGATGCCTAATGAGGCCAATCCGATCTATACAAATCCTCTTCTACTACACCCGACCCGCCATAGAGTGAAAACTTCAATCATTAAGCAATTATTGCAGCAGAATTTAGATTTTAGATAAATCGTGCCACAACCACAGCATAGGTAATAAACTATAATATATAATAAAACCCTTTAACCCCAATGCTAGTAAAATAATCGCAAAATTATTTCTCTTTCATAATAGCGGCTATTACACAAAGTATAGATTCTCTATTTGGGATGGGAATGCCACACGAAATAAAAATTAACCGCGAAAGCCTGCTGTAAGTCAGGTCCTGGAGGATTTTTGAACTTCCTTTCTTTGTCCACTGGCCAAACAATTCCTTTATACGTCCATGGTACCGGAGTAGTTGCTCCTTCTCTATATAAAGTGAACGTATCTGAAAGTGAATAAATAGTACATAAATACAACGAACGTATGTAAAAAGAAACGGCATGTCATCTTCGAATAACTTGTATCACCTTATCTCTTCTAACAATCTCGATCCCAAGTAATCGACATTTTAAAAGCGTAAGCAAACATCATCCATCCACCATATCAAGCTACAGGCGTTCACAAGTTGAAAAATACAAATATAAAGCAAATGCTAATAAAAAATGTCTTCTTAATAAAATCCATATTGCATTAGATGTAGAGTGAATTCATCTCCACAACTCAACATCAACACCATTCTCGCATCAACGAACATTTGCTTCATTGTTCTGTATCAATACTACAAATGCATACTTATAAGAACCAATCGATAATACACACAATTCATTGTACTGCATCACTCTTCATTTGCACACAAATCATCGTTTGATAAGACAACCAACAATTTAAGGGAGAACAAAATTACCTTGAATATTTCGTAATTTCCTACCAAAAAAAAACTCAACAACTATTTAGAAGATTTCGGTGAATAACAACAATGATTCTAATTTTCTAGTAAATCCTGTAAATCCTGGAACGAGGTTTCTTCTTGAATCGAATAATTATCTGCAAGAAACATCAAAGACTATCTATGCCTACATATATTTCGCTAGTCCCCTTCCTTCTGGGAAAATACTCTATCATCATTTTTCAATTTCTGGAAACGAATTCAACTACTGAGGCATTTGAGAAATAACTTCCGTTTTTCTATCAATTGATGTGAATTCATTCCTCAGCAAACTTTTAGAAACTTAACCACTGTTGGAAATTTTCATAAATTTTCATAAGCGTTGTATAAAAACCGCACACATCGAAAATATTTTCCGCATCGCCGAATTCAACGCGCAATATTACGATCCAAAATGTATAATATAACTAACCATTGAACATTGAATTGGCGACAGCACCACAAGGGGCAATCACCTTTTGCTGACCCGCCGATGTGTTCAAATAAGCGTACGGCGCACAGTCACCCACATTCTATGAATATACATATATCTACGTTAAATAATATTAAGCATATTAATGTAACAAGTGAAAAACTTCCGAGAAAGTGGAATCGCTGGCTTGCCAAAGATCGAATAAATCTTTGCCCCTTAAGATAAGAATTTTCATGAATTCAATTCTGCCAGAAATACACGTGGGAATAATGGAATGAAATTAATAAACGCTAAGATAAAGCGATGAACTAAAACAACAACTAGAAGATTCTTCAAATAATAATTTGCGCATTTAATTTTATTTGGATCTGAGAGTATATCGGAGTTTTAAAACCAAAAACAACACCGGAAACAGCTATAGCTTTAAAATCGGATAAAGTATGGCATCAAACGATTTCAGCAAATATGAAAGATCACCTGTAGATCGCCAATCAGTTGTGCATCGCTTCGACTTTTCATATAACGTCGTAAATTTTGATAATAATTGTATAAACCATAATAAAAATACACATCACCCTGCAATATGAAAGTGGATGTAAACTTTAGTGGTCACTCGGAAGAAGTTCCATAAAATTCAGTGGTCACTCAATAAAATCCCATAAAATTCAGTGGTCACTCAGAAGATTCAGCATCTCAATATTTAGTTCAAATGACCACTACCAATTGAAATGGAGGCTGTTCATTTATTGTATCACGACCTAGCAATATTCACTATGAAAGCAATAAGAGATGAAAAAGCGGATCAAATTTGTTGTTAAAGAGTATTAGTAACGATGCGCTCTCAAAATTGAATACTTAGAAATGTTTATATATCTGTAGAAGAATAATAAATAGGTAATCGTACCTCAAAAGGTTTTTCCAATGAGATTTTTACACGGCAATGTATAGGTGATGGTGTCTCGCAACTCGTATAATCCACCTCCACCTCTTGAACTAAAAATAAACATTCATTTATCTCGAGAACAATAAGCAAAAATATTTGTGTTTAGAAATTGTTTCCAAATGCCTTCGTTCTGTTGCTTGCCTTCCCCCCTCCCTCCACACTTTTCTTCCCCTCCCTAAGATATAAACATTTCTCTCTCGATGCATCACTCAGAGATTTTTAATTACTTGAAAAGAAATAAAGAAAAGTAGAGAAGTGTAGGATTCAGTGTAGAACCACATAAATAAGTCAACGGAGATGCGTTAATTTTTTTTTTATTTACTTTACCTATCCCAATCGTTAGTAGCCAATGGCTTTATACTAATAAGGGAAAGAAATAGCTCATGTGCAGAATACGTGTTCTCGATTTAGCAAGGATTTGGTACGGTGTATTCTCCCCTTTCCCGGCCTCACCTTCATATGTTCACCATCCACAGATGCGCCTCTTAACGCTTACACAGCTTGAATCAGATCACTCTTTAGGTAGTAGTTATGTCTAAGCACTGAATGATTTAGCTGTTGACTATTTTCGTCATTGGGCTTTAGAATTATTCCCTGGTAGCGAGGTGGAACTGCTTCAATAGAATTTTTGTTTTTCGCCTATAATATGCTCTTATATTTGTTTTTATTTGATATTTTATGATCAATATAGCTTCTGCAAATCTAAAAAGAGTGGAATATTGAGTGTAGAGAGGTGGAGCCCAATGAGGTTTTTATTGGAGATCATTTGCTGCTCATAGTTAAATCACTCGCGACTAGATAATATTTCTGCCAGGATATAATTATAAATCTTCGTATTTCTTACAGACAATAGGTTATCGAAAGTCGAAGGTATGCGGTTATCTTTGAGATGCAACAGGAAAAACAATTTTGCAACAATGACATGAAAAGATTGATGAGATTTACATAAAGTTCGAATAGAACATAGCTGAAATATTTGCTGAATTCGCGATAGAAAATCAGCAGCATCTTGTTTCAACTTATGCAAAACTTTATGCAATTTCTATCTTCGTTTGACGATTCTCTAGCATGAGGATTGAATAAAATAAGACTTGAATGTAGAGGCTTATAACGGAGTTGTACGGTAATGTTAAGCAGTATACCGTCTACTATTGAATTCGATGAATAAACAACAATTGAGAGTTGCAAACCTCCATCACTAGCCAAGAAGAGTGCAATACCGATCGGTAAAAAGACGATCCCAATAGCGAAAATTGCAGGAATTACACTCGATGCCGTAAGTATTGGTTGCCATGCTGGTAATTTCTGCTGTCGTAATTTCGTATCTGAAAGAAATCTAAACCAATCAAAAAAAGAGAAGAAATAAAAGGAAAAAAAGGAAAAAAGAAAAAGAAAAAGAAAAAAAACTTAGACCCGCTGAAAGCAGAAATTATCGTTCAATGCAGCTAAAATTTATATGCTATGCTTACATATTAAGTCAACAGTATCGTCACCACTATTTACATCTATTCCGAAGTTGTTTTTTTTTTTTTTTGGAGAAATTTGCAACAAAATTATAAGACTATAAAAAACTATAAAAAAAAGACTATAAAAAAAAGCTCGAACGATTTTATCTTTCATTCTCTCCTCTCTCCTTCCCTCTTCCCCCCTCCCCCCCTCATCGTTTCCCTGATTGGACAATCTTTTCAGCTCGTATAAAATTTCTGAATAAGAAAACATACCGATATTCATATTGCGATGCACTTCATAAATTTGACGTTTAGATGAAAGCATTATGCAATATAACGCCGATCACAATCAATATACAACGATAGAATACGAACAAAAATCAGCTCAACGATGGCATTCTCTCGTTACGATATTTACAGTCGAAACAGATGAGCAAACAATTGAGATTCATAATCGCACGCAACACAAAGATGTTGTAAACATCGATTTGCCTATTTATTTGAAGTATTTCCTCTCGAATTGTGAAAAATTATAATCACATTATTTACCATTCTAAGTATCGAATTTCTATGGTATACGTCAATCTTGAAATAACGAAACGTTGTGAATAACCTCATTCATCAAGCCAAATAACCAAAGAAACAACGAATAAATGAACGAATATAGAAAAAGAGTATATATGAGCAATAGTCATCCTCGAAATGCATACACTTCCGTATACTGAGTATTAAATGACCCTCTTTATATAAACACATTATCATCCCATTGATTATAGAATTTAACCAATAAAGCATTAATCATGAATAAATAAAATAAATAAATAAACAAATAAATAAATAAATAGAATGTGTGCATTCATAGTGTAAATGGATTGATCCTTCACCTATAAAAGTATTTAACAATCCGAATGATGGAAAATGAAAATCTGTGGTCGATTAAAACTTCATTGCCACTTTCAAACTATCGAAACTCATAAATATTGCATTCAAATAAAAACTTCTGATAATTAGAAAGTATTCGAGGCAAACCTTTTCAGCGGGGAACTAACATTTGAACTATTTGTAAACATAGCGGAGATAATTCAAATTTAGCAATCACAGTGTATTTATTGCAAAATCAACCAAATTTGAGCTTATCTGCCGCTAGAGAAGCTTCAATAATGACGCATCCATATAACGGCATAGAATCACAAGACTGTGAGAGTCATATCCTAATTTACCTATTGGTAAATTTCAATTTCTATTTTTCCCATCTCCCTTTCGAATTCAATAAAGTGATCTAACATATCTGCTAGATATTGGTGCTTTTAGTTTCGATCGATGACTTATTGCTATACACACTGCTCAATTCAATTGTTGTCTCAATTAAATTTTAAATGAACTCTTCAATAATATTGCAAAGTCAATATGAAAGAGAACAATACAATATATGGTTGATTAAACGATCCGATAAACAATTCGATTTTCCACCTGTCAGGAGGAGGGAAGGAGTGGGAGGAGGGGGTGGGAGGGGAGGGGAGTCCATTGTAATTCGCAGTGTACATTAATATTAGGATGCTGCCAAATTTATAATTTGAATATAGGAAACTAATGGCTTAAATTAAAATAGAAAACAACCATTCAATAGTGTTAGAATTGTGTTCAATAATGTGAAATGTTCGCATGAGTTGTGTGTATGACGAGCCCTATTCTTGAATTCGGCTGCAGTTTCACGTTCACATTTATATCGAATTTTCGTGAAATTTTGCAAGTGGTAAAGATAGCACCACACTTTTTCACTTTTTTATACACTACCTACTCACCCACCCATTCTGATTCATTTCAGCGGCTCGATTTTCTTCAATATTCGTCGCATCAATAAATACCGGCTTTTCCATAGAATCAATCACTCAATCGATTTAATCCGATCAACAAAGTTGTGAGGCGGATAGAAGAGATCAGTGAGGTAAAGGGGTGGCGAGGGGAGGGGAAGGAGGTCTAAAAAAGGTAAGAAAAATTTTCAAGCAATGTTGTTTAATTGGTGTACCTAACTTTTCGGTAATCGGAGCACGCTTCACGCCTAGATTCGGTGCACGTTATTTCTGCAACATACCTTTAGGGCGGTTTTTCTTTGGTTTGCCATTTGGATCGGAAGTGAGTGCAGATACGGTCGGTCCGATAAAGTGTTCGTCAGTGGTTCCGTCCATTTGTGTTGGAGGTGGTTGAGCCGTTGATACCATCCCTATTCGTGTAGACATGTGAATTACACTAAACGAGGACGAACAATAGACGATAAGAGCAAGCAAAAAAAAAGTGGCGCAGTGGTGGCAACGGTCGTTCGATAGCTATGGTAGCGGAGCGTAAGCCCCAGCAGGTCTAACCATGCTACAAAGGTATTGAACTGTCAATCCTACAGCGTGGTCGATTCATACCCCGAATCACCAGACCATGCCTGCTAGAGGTTGAGGACCGGCTAAATTCGAAGAGAGGTAATGGCCTGCTCGCCTAGCCAGCGAGGTGGCGTCATCTAATGGCTAAAACAATGCACGGAAATGGGCCTCAGTACCCTACAACGATTGGGGTAAAACCTGGCCGAGAATGGCGAGAATGAGACCAAAATGGAAATGCATTGTGGCCGACAGCGTGCACAACGTTCGATAATCCGGCCTATCAAGTGATCAAGTGAGTGATAAATCGGTGCACACAGAATAGTATGCGTTTAACAAGAACTATATCGGTTGTAACGCTTTCAATCCAACTGTATCCGGTCAGTCGATCGGCATCGGGTTTAACCCATCGTTATATGGCCATAAGTTAAGCTTCATAACTAGATGCGTTAAAATCGTTACCACTTGTATATTAAACTTATTATGAGAGCTTTCATGTATACCTGTTCACAGATGAAATTATTTTAACGCACCTCACATTGAATAAAGCTTCTCGATTTTATTTCTTACAAAGTTTGATCGGCGGTGTACCCAAAATATTTGGAAAATTGTCGAAACGAGGGAAATGTGGCTACAACCAAAATGCAGAGTTATTGAATTTCTATCACTGTCAAAAAAGATGGCCGCAGTTATAAATTGAAGAACGAAATAAAATTGCACTGCTAAGGTGACGTAGTCATTAATTTGGCATTTCCTCTTTGTTAATTCAATTTGAATAATGTGCAAAGGATATTTCAACATTAGAAAGTGGCACGATGATTTGTTCGGTGTTAAATAAAGGCTGGAAATTGAGCATAGTTCTATAGTCGAAGTAGAAAGGTGATTGCCAAATTGAAAGTTGCAACCTCTATGGAATCATTCCGGATTGAGGGTAATGGTTAATAGATTTCCAGTAGTGACTTCCAAGCGCAAATATCCCAACATGAATAATACAGCGATGACATCCGGTTTAAAAAAAACACTTAGACATACTGCTAGCATATGGTAGATGCTTGTGAGCTATACATACGGTAGATGCTTGTGAGCTATACATACGATGTAAAAGTGCCAAGAAAATTCAAAGTATTAGATGTTGTAACACTCACACGTCAACCCTATACCCTTGAAACCGTGGCCGCCGTTTACCCCACTCTATCCATTAATACAACCCCNTAAAAGGAAATAAAAATACAATACAAAACATAGCTAAGGTGATGCTTTAATAAGCAGAGAGGTGAAAGGAGAGTGCCATATCCCCTTCAAAACTTTAGTCTTTCAATTTCGGCACGCGACAAAAGCGCCTCAACTTCGATATCTCTTCTATAGAACGTTTGAGTCACGTTCATAACCGTCATGAGTCATCGTTGAAGTATTCATTTCCTTTCATTTTCAACATTTTCCAACAAGTTTATTGCAGCTTTAAAGCATAATGAATTGCATTTTACATCCGCCTAACATTGTCTATTGTTAGTATAATTCCAACAGTTTATATCGATTTTCTATAGACTGTTTTCTTTTAATCGTCTTTTATCGTTGCATTAAGTGCTTGGGTTTAGCCCGTTTCCTCTTTGATTTTCTTTTACAGTTACTTTAATAGTCAAATTTCAAGAATATTTGCACACATCTATTTTGCACTATTCAATTTTATGCTATTCTTTCCTGTTTTAACAGTTAATTAAACAGTAATTGTGCATAATTTATTATGAAACGATGTTTATATGAGGTACTGTATTTTAATTCATAATCATCTAAAATTCATCACCTTTGAAACGAAACGGTTTTGCCTGCTGTTGGATATGGCCAACCCAAAATACTTCACATTGCAATGATCATATTTACTCGTATATTCGATTATGATTGGCTTATCTGTTCTTATGCCATCCCAGGTGATATCTACCGCCTATATAAGTCGGGCTTCGGTCCATTTTTACTACGTCTTTGGTCTTTGGTTCGACTCGTTTTTAGTGACCATGGTGTTCCTCCATAAACCACTTCTTCTATCTCCCTTATGCTGTCACATATCGGTATCGACAGACGGTTGTCGGCTCCTGCTCTCTGCCTATACTCGGTCCCTTCATGCCGTCGCCGCTAGTCACAACACAGAGTTAGTCAAGCATATAGTCCAACTAAAGTTAAGCTTCACAGTGAGTACGGTATTATAGGGCGCATGCATAATTTTTGCGTTAAAAGAATCGAGGAAAATACAATATTCTTAATTTTTCTAAACCAAAGCCCTCGCTGACTCAATCGGAAATGGCCAATATTCACCAATTATGAATAGAGGTCGGCGTTCTAAGATACCACCAAATGCACCGAAAAATTTTACACAGTAATATGGAGTAGCAGTCACTCGATATTTAGCGTTAAATTGCCTGGATTGCATCTCAACGGGAAAACCGATCCACGATGTCAACTCGATCTTTGATTTGCTGTCAGTGTGCGTTTGCAAAGTTCCATATTGATCTTTGCGTTCACCGAGATAAGATATTCAATGGCTATCGAGAATTCGATTGTTCATTTTCTTTCTTACTTAGGAGTTTGTGTTTCAGTACTAAAGCCAAGGCTAAGATGTGGTACTTGACCGTCTTTTAATTTTTGCAAATACTGTAAAAATATCATTGCTGATCCGTTTTTGCAGTCTATTTGTAAATTGCAATCTCGCGATCATTTCTATGCGTATCAATGTGAAATCCATCTATCCGTTTTCCCGGTTATTCAAACTCGAAAGGGAAACATCGAATCTCACCCATTCATCGATGTTTTTGATTACTCGAGGTTTCCGTAATGAAGTTTACAACGATTAAAGGCGAACTACTCAGTGATGGCGTTTGTGGCCGGTGATCTATGGCTTATATCAGCGCCTGGTGAGAAGACCGCTCAGGAAACGTGGGATAAACTAAATCGTACCACAACCAACCTCTCAAACAATTATAAATTCAATATTCCTGACTTGAAGGTATTTTCCTAACATTTTTTTTTTTGAATTTCTGCGCCTTCTTTCATCTTGGAAGAGATGCTTTTTTATATCATGGATTTTCTGCCGAAGGTTTTCAAGTGCATTTTCCAAATAGACAATGAAGTGAAATCGAAAAGTAATCTGGTAAAGACCACCCAAAAATTTCCCTTAGCAAAACCATTATCGCTTATGCGTTCATCTTTGCGATTCGATCTGTACAATGATGATCTTTAGATGTCTGCTTTTCATATATTTTACTTTTTCTTTATACATTCCTTCACTTAAAAAATTGTGCATAGGACAAATATACATTTTTTGCATCTACAAGTCAATGTTTTCTAGTAATTTTTCGCATAGATAGAGAATAGTGAATGAGTGGGTGCCGTTTAATATGATATAATCTTTATAGGTTTGTAGATTATAAAATTGTAGGTTAAAATGTGATATAATCTTTCAGTTGAGGTAAGCAGTGCTTATTGAACATGTTTAGGGCCTTTATTGGTTCACTAACATGAAGTCATTAATATTGCAGGTGGGCACATTGGATCAGCTAGTTGGCCTCTCTGATGATCTCGCAAAATTGGACACAACAGCTGAACAGTAAGCACTTCCTAAAACTCTATTGCATTACTCCGCTCATTTTATTCTAATAAGGTTGCCTTACTGCTTAGCAAATAATGATACAGAGTTATGCAGCTTTTACATCATCTGGAGCACAATATTTAGACATTAATAAAGCTGTAGAATCAGTAGAACATCTTTATTTGCATAAGCGAACTTCTTTAGCTCTTGATGAAATGTTTTTTACATGAAATTTTCGTTGATTACTTATTGTTTGAACGCTGGATTATTATTTTTTCTTTATTAGAAATATCCCTTATTTATTGATGGGTATATTACAAGGTAGATATTAACGTCACAAATTCACTGTTCTTTATGGATTTCGAGGGCATCAAAGCTGCTAAGTGATATTGCAGATATATGAATATGCGTATGTTTCTTTATGCAAGCAGCAGCAATTCATTAGAGGGCTATGTAGTGATCATATTGTTGCTTACTCTCTGCTATTATTAACATATGAGTTAATTGTTTTGCCTTATCACAAATATTTTTATTTTTCACTTGTTATTCTTAGATTAATGCAGAAATTGCATTATTATTTCATTCTCATTTCTCGAATGATATTAGGAGATAGCAATGCTCACAAAGGTTAATAAACGTAGAGGGTTTTTGCAAAACAACGAGAATACTATATTCAAAGTGGTTATTTTGGAAACTGATCTCGGTTTCATTCCATCGTTAATATAATGCTATGCTTTTAGGTTTATTATTACTTTGCAGCTTTGAAATTGAATAAAAAATTTCAGAGTGACAAGAAAATTGGTGCAATATTTTGGTGAAGTTTTGGAAGATGAACGTGATAAACTCGCTGAAAATCTCGTTGTTGGTGGCAGTATGTTTTTTCACTTA
>QEWY01000536.1:233313-260813 GCA_006503575.1 Baylisascaris schroederi
GGGATCCAATGATAACGGTTGAAGTTTCCATTATTCCTTTCTACCATAATTCGATTGCTATATAATAATCTTCTTGCAGACATTCGAGGATAGTCCCGCATTATTATCTCTTGGTGTGCACGATTATTATCCATACGTTTTCTTCAAGATGAATATCGAATTCATCGAAACAAAACGCTAATATGTCATCTTGTGCGTCATTTTGCCGTTCGCTATTTATTATTATTATAGATAGTCTTTACTTATGTATTTTTAACGTTTTTTTTCGCTTTTTTTTATTGTATTATCTTGCAATTTGTAGTGTTTCACATGTTTTCATATGATCGAAATGGCTGGTGTACTCGTTACGCAAACGGTGAATAACTCCCAAAGGGAGCAGGAAAAAAGGTTATATGAGGTTACACTAAGAAAGATGGGAAAGTTGGAATGTGGCCTAGTAATCTGCTTTTCAACTACGCCTGAGAGTTAAATTTTTCGAAAGTAAAAATAAAAGTAGCAAAAGTTTTAGCCTAGAATAAAAGTCACATTCTATAAATCTACAGTTGATTTTCAACGCTGACTAACTTTTTACCAACGTTTTACAAATATATTTATTGTTCACTTTTATTTCCACTTCCTTTATTATTATCAATTCGACAATGGGAATTTTTTTTTTCACCGTTGTTTGAAAAAGTGTATAAAAAAATTTTTCATTGAAAATTTATGATGAATAAAATCACAATTAAGTTTCACAGAATAGGTTGTAAAAAAAGATTTTTTAAAAATTTTCCCATTTTATTGTTTATTCACCATTTGAATAAATTTAATTAATAGGTATTTTGTGAAAAGTAACGAAATTAGTGGAAAGTTTAGTGTATTCTCTCTAGCAATAGAAAGATGTAGAAGTTTTTTTGAGGTTTATTAGATGAGGTGAAAAAAAAAAACTTTGAGAATACGAATAAAGTGCAAAGATGAGTTCGACAAAGAACAATGCTTTAAGTGAATAATTTCCATAGTTTATTACCCCTTTGTGATATTTTTTTTTGTGTTTGTGTTTTACGACATTCCTTGAGGGAATCATCGAAGCATCAATTGTATCGCTTATCTCTACTCGTCATTGCTGAAATGGCAACATATCGAATTGCCCGTTTTTTGTTATTAATGATTCGAAAGTATATCCTCTTTTTTTTTTTTCGCTTTACTTTTCCAACCTGGGAATATTATATAAAAATTTCAACGATATGATGCTTGATGTTTCGTTTTGTGAATCGATTTTACAGCTGTGATTTGTGAAGAGAATAAATATTTCTAGAATTTAAATAAACTATTGTTTTATTTTAGTCGTTTATAATTGCTGAAATTTTTATTTTGAAACGTTTAAATATCAATCGAAATGTTCATTTTGCATAAATTCGATTATTCTACTTGATATATTTATTACATATTGTTTTCGCGCTACATTTCGCTAATCAATTGCTTATTTCGGCATATTCGAACATGAATTACTTCATAGTTAGTGTTGACCGTCGAAAATAGTTCCTTCAGGCTTTCACGCAAGTATTTTATTTGGGAAGTTTGTTGAAAGTATCTTATTCGAGGATACCCGAAATTCTAAGCTTTCATCGATCGGAGTTTCGACTGCCGAATGTTTATAGAATGATTGAAAAGATAGAGATGAATTAGTGATGTCTGAGAGTTATACTTTAATTTTTTTTTTCGCATTCAAAAATTACGGTATATTTCTGCAATCAATAGTTGTTAAAAAGTGTTGAAAAGTCGGATTAAGTTGATTTTTTTCCGCTTTGATTGGTTCGTTGAGCATTATTGAATGTTGAGGTTTTTAAAATCTCTAGCTTGTAGAGATTGAATAAATTGTAATATAAGTCAATAATTCTTTGAGTTGATTTCATTCTTTTTTCGCATACTTCATGGGTGTTCTTTTCATTCTCCCCTCCCATATGCGTTAACGATATATTATTATAGCTGAGAAACTTCGTTTGCCATTATTATTGGTGGGATCGAAATTTTTCATGAAATATTTAACCATAGGTTGTATGAATTGATTCAATAAGTTATTCAAAACCGAAATAAGAATTTTAGGGCATAATTAAATAAAAGCTACAATAATAACAGAAAATTCATCGACTAAACAAATACGAGTTATGTAAGGATGATATGAAATAAAGTTAGTTGCATTATTTTTTTCCCCCCCCCCCCCCCCCCCCCCCCCCTCCCTCCCTCTTTGTTCCACTTCACTCAATCAAGGAGACAATTGGTCATAATCGGAGCTTTGAAGCTGTTGTCACCGATCTTATCCTTGTTTTTTTTTTCTTTTTTGCGACTATATCCATATAGAAAAACTGCATAAATGTGTTGTTGACTTTTTTCCTCCCCCTCTACTACAAGTTATATTCATTAAAGAACCGCCAGCACAACGGGAATCAATTGAAAGCCAACTAAGTGTTGTGGCGATGTCAGATGAGGTGTGGTCACTCGACTTTTCGCTCCTTTTTGAGGTATTATTCCTTTCACTTGGTGATTATGAAACATGATTAGTAAACGTGATCGAATATATATGGTAAGGAGGTATGTGCTCTAGTGCTTACAGTACTTATTTAGTGTTTACAGTACTTATTTAGTGCTTACAGTACTTATTTAGTGCTTACAGTACTTATTTAGTGCTTACAGTAGAGTACTTATTTGTTTCTCGTAGAATTTTTATTCTTCAAAGGTGAACATTCATCTAATCTATTCACACAAGTAGATGCACTAACCAGTCTTTTTTCAGTGATTTCATACTATTAGGTCAATGCAAAGTAAATGTGCAACAAACGATTTGGTAAAATTTATTGTGAGGTTTTATAAAAACCTTCTCATCGGAAATTTTCACTCAATTCTTTAGTAGCTGAAGTGGAGGTGGTCCTTTGTATTTTTAGATCCGGCAGAGGGCTACAATTTTATAGGTGAGAAAAGATTAATGTACAATTAGTAATTGCATTTTGCATTTTGCATTTTGCATTTTGCATTCGAGGATAAACGAACGAGCAATACCCACTAAAAACAGTATTATGTTTTAAATCATAGCCGAATTATGCTGTTTTTTTTTGAAAACTTTTTTATTAATGAGCTTTTTCTTTTTTATTTTGTTTTCTTAAAAAAATAAAATCCACATTTTGAAATGGAATTTTCTTGTTCTTGAATTGGATGACTGATTTGCAGAATTATGAAAATGTGCGTAAATGGTGTAAAGACAATTCATTATTGGGTTTCGTTATCGGTGATATGAATACAAAAATGATCGTCAACATACTATTCAATTCGATAACCGATTTCAATGCCGATTGTGATTTAGCACGTTTCATTGAGAGTTCATTCTCAGCAGGTTTGTATTTTGAAAAGTATTCAATCATTTCTTCTTTTATTTCTTTATTTTATTTTCTATTTATATAGTAGGTCGTTTTGCAATATATATAGTGATTCCTCTTTTTTTTTTGTTTTATTATCGCAAAAATGCTCTCATACATATATTCACTTAAAACCCTTATCATTCGTTTGTTTCCTCTTCGAGCTTCCACTTTAAGAGCTATTTTTCAGTTTATGGAAGCTATTACAATTTTTATTATCATCTTTATAAGCAAATGGTGGACTTATCCACTTATCACATTTTATAAAGTCTAAGGTCTATGACTTTTTCCATATTAAAAACATTATATAAGGTCAAATGAGGTTTTTTTTTTTGCATCACATTAAGCTTCACAAAGTTAATAATAATAAAGAGAACATAGATATGTAATTTTCAGAAGTGAATCTTCTTGGTATTCTATCGTTAACGGATGTTGAATATGCATTCGATGTGCGTAAATTAGGTACTATAATTTCGGATGCAACACGTTTTATGCATCTTTCCACAAACACCACAACACTACAGAATCGTGATGTTGAACGCTTTATCGATGAAAATAGTGATGTATTATCTATTCGGTTTGTTATTAACTCTTATTTGATAAGTCGTATATGACTTTTTTTTTTGTTGATGGAAAATTCTCTTAATGAGATTCCCATATTTTCAAGGTTGTTGGTATTTTCCCATATTCCCATATTCCCACTTTTTTTTGATTTTTTTTTCCAAGTAGAATCATTTAAATCGTTTTCATTGTTTTTTTCTTACTAATTTTATGGATATAAAACTGGAAATTGAAACATAATATAAAAGTGCATCGGAAATGAATGCTAATTTGTTTCTAATACATTCGGATCGATTGGGCATTCTCATGCTTTTCATTTGCCGTTGTTGTTGCATCTCAAGTTAAGCCGACGGAATCCGCCTCGGGCTTTTTAAATGTTAGCTTTTCAATCTGCATCTTTTAGGCACGATTTTATGCCTTTAAAGGAACCTTTTTAAAATCATTGCTTAGTGGTAGTTATATTAAAGATAAGGATAGTGCAAGTGTTAGATATGCCGGAATATTGGCGAAGGTATGCCACAAGATCAATTTCAATCTTCGAGTGGAAAATCCGGATAGAATCACTGATGAACTCTCAAAAGCTTTCGCTCTCGAGACGGAACTCATCGATACACTTTGTTTTATGAATTCTGAAAAGAATGTGATGCTTTCGAATTGCTGTGAATCGAATATTTCATCATCCTTATTCGAAGGCCTTAAGAAACCTCACTTTGATAAGGTAATTTTCAACGTTTTGAATTGCTCGTTTGATGAATAACGTGTAAACTTTGATGTATTTCCGTTTTCTTCACGCTTCATTTCTTTATATCTTTGAATAGCGTTGAAGAAGATCGGTTACTTTGAATGTTTGTCTATTTATTTATTGCCATTCTTACAGCAATTCAGCATTAAATGTGGCATTTGAATTCAACCGATACAATTCATCAGTCATATAAAACAATCAAAAATTTATATTCGGCTAGAAGCGTTCATTGTTGGGCAAATTTTGAACCAAAGATTTTTTTCTTTTTTGAAAATTTGCCACTCTTTATTCCCACGAAGATAGTATGAAAACGTTTTCCGATGATTTCGTTTAAAACTTTCAGGATGATAGGAGCTATTTCCATAAAAACAACCTCAATTTTACTCCCATTTTTTTATAATCTAAATTCATTCATAATCTTATTGAAATTGTCTCCACTTCGAAAATAAAGCCTAAATATATTGGAAATTTCTAATTGTACTTTCGAAGGCCTATTTTTGTGCGCTTTTGTGGATTTGCGTTTGCAACACGCGTTATGCAAATAGTATCCTAGTGTATTTGTCTTTGTGTGTATCTTTCTGTTTGTATGTCTATCTGTCAATTTTTTCCGGCGTTTTCAGCTCGAAAGTAAGTGACCCTTAAGTTACTTGATTTCTTCTTGAAGCTTGAGGCATTCAGCAGAAAAAGTTTCATTCTTGAAGCTTGAGGCATTCAGCAGAAAAAGTTTCTTCAAAGGCGGATTTACTTAGTTTTCAGTCTTTAGTCGTTTCGAATCACCAAGATTTGCTCTATTATCTTAAAAAAACATTCTATAATTAGGGATAGTTCTTTTTTTTTTCTTTTTGTTTTATAGCAGCCAATTTTCTCTGTGCTTCTTTCGTTGATTGGAAAAGTGAAAACGTTGTGGCAGTAAGTCGATGATAAAACTTCAACAAATAAATCCGCGTTTTCCAATTATTAAGTGTTTTATCCGATGAAGAAATCAAAAAATAAATAAATAAATCTAAATTTTGGTTAAATATTGATTTTATTGACACACTAAGTTACAACTTATTCCTCAGTCAACGATAAATCTCGAAAACGCATATTGCCAATGTTCGTTCTAATTTAATTCGATCGTTAATTTCAATCTCTATTGTTTAAAAGTTCCCCATTTTGTTTATTTATTTTGAGAATAGAAAATTTGAAGGATTGTTCTCTGATATATTTACATTATTTTTTTTAAATTTATTTAGGATAAGAACTCTAATACAATCTCATCTTTATCATTCATGACATTCATTATTTTATAGAATCATGTGGAATTTGTGCCATTAATAGCGGTGAGCAATGGATTGAATGAGGACGTTGGCGCAAGATTGGTACCAATTGTTAAAATCAAGAACGGTAATCTCGCTTATTACTTTTGAATTCAATATTTTTTTGATATAAATATCTACCGTCATTGTTTTTGTTTATTATTATTTTATTATCACTATTGTTCTTATCATTTTTATTATCGTTTATTATTATTAATTGTTATCATTACTACCTTTTATCATTATCATTATTTTTTTTATCATTATCAGTGTTATTATTGGTGTTATTATTATTACCATTACTACCATTTCTGTTACCATCTCTCTTTATCAACATAAGTTACTTTTATTGCTGCTATTATCACTACTATTATTACTTAACTCTTGCAGTAATAAGGGTTTATCATTTTTGTTTTGACTTTTATTATTGAGAAGCATTTTTATTTGAACTTTCGATTGATGAAAGCAATGAAAAGAAAACTCTGGGTAAAAAGTTTCCTGGGTAGTTGTCGAATGAAAAAGTACTTTGTAAAAATTCATGCGCTCAACATATAAAAATTTTTCATGCAGTATTTTGCTGCTCTTTTTTTTCAGTTCTATACCATCACATTCCCAATTGTTTAAGTTATTAAGCACCATTTATGGAACCTTTTAAAAGTACATATGCACTATCAATATGACTTTAATATGTTATTTGTCGAAGATTTTTTGTGGTCTTATGCCTCATTGCAGCATCTTATCAATCTTAATTGCAATTTCTGCAATTGATGCACACTCCAATAGTCATATTTTTCAGAGAGTAATTATTCGCAATGCACCATCGATTGCAGTTACTGCATTTGCCACCAAATTTGGGTATTACGATGCTTTTTATTGTGCCATCCTGCGCTACTTAATAAATAAATAATTGAATAAATAAATAAGTAAACAAATGAATAAACAAATAAATAAGTAAACTCTGTAGGTCAACTAAAATTTGATTCTGGCGGATTTACGCTAATGAATATTTTCAGCTTAAATATTTCAGGTGTTTCGTATTTAAGAGGGAGAGAGAGATTGTGTTTCATTGCAGGTCCCGTAACGTACTACAGTATGAAAGCTTATATAACTGGATATACGATAATACGAGTGAATGATTCAAGTGGTACGGTATTGGAACGGCTAAGAGAAGCTCTGAGAAGAGCACTCTTTCTTTACGAAAAATGCACCGCTTTCTCTAACTTCATTGCACAGGTTAGCCATTGAGAGGGAAATGACCTAATTTTTTTGTTGCTTCCATGTTTTATATTTGTCGTTTTTTTTTAGCATATACTTAAATATTAAATTTTCTTTAAAAAATTATTACTTAAATATTCCTACTCTTTTAATGTTTACGTTGATTTTATGGAATTTTTCGAATTTTGATCACTCTTAAACTCGCCTTTTATCTATGTCATCTAATTCTCTCTCATTGTTAAATGGAGTAATTATATGGGAGTTTTCTTCCTGACTACAATACTATTTTCAAATGTATTTCACGCCGAATCCATTCATTATGGTGATTATTCACTAATTCACAATTATCGAGTAGAACGCAATTGTGGATTTCTAAAGATTTTTAAGAAAGTATTTAAGAAAAATATGAGATGATTGATTTATTTCGGTATCACTTTAATATGGTGTAAAACGATTGTGACTTTATATAATCAGTCTCGATCTATGAAAGTTAAAGGATTGCTGAGTTTGCAGTTGATTTTTTTCGTGACTAAGTGAGATTCTTCGTGCACGGATTTAGTTGATTTGTTGTCAATCATTAATGAAATCAGTGAATGTGTCCTCGTATTGTTTTTTTTTTGATTTGATTTCTTCGTTTCTTGTTCGAATAATCCATCTTTTTAGGATTTCATTGATGTGGAGTCGTTTATATTCTTTTACAAAGGGAGCATTATTTGCGTTTATTATCCACTTAGCGATAATGAGACATTATTAAGTAAGTTAACTCTTTTTTGTTTTTATTTATTTATTTTTGTTACTTTTATGAGTAAATGCGATTTTAACAAGCGAGTTATGGTGTAATTCGCAGAATTGGCAAGGGTAATGAGCATTTCATATGGCACCTATGTTAAGTCATTTATGCAACGGTATATGCCACATTTCCAACAACGTTCGATAATCCGGCCTATCAAGTGATATGCCACATTTACGTATTAACATAAGTGGAAAGTAATTGTATCAAATTCTATATATTAATGCAAACCTCAAGTAGATCTTCAACAATACAAAAAATGTTGATGAAAGTCGAGTTTTTCGTTGATTTTAAGTAATATGAATGCTAAATTAAAGAAGCATATCCGAGAATATACCAATTCAATCTTATATAACAATAGGATAAGAATTTATGAATATTATGTGTTTAACTATTAGAGTCACCTAATTGAATTGCAATATTTTTAGTATTTATTATTTTTTTAAATAATTGACAAAGTTTTTTTTATTTCGATTATATTTTTAGGAGGTTGCCGTTCAAAACTTCATAGAGTATTTAATTTATCGTTCGAGAAGCCATTACTACGACCTTCGCAAGCTGTTTTATTCAACAATAATTCTGCTCTTCTCCGAGATCCACATTTGCATATATTGAATTGTTCGTCATTATGGCTCTTCTTTTTTTTTCTTTTTGATTGCATCATTACATGTGACATCATTAAATCAACTTTTTGATCCTAGTGGAAAGATCTACTTGAAAGAATGTAGTCCATGATTCTAAACTTGCTTATGTGAGAGTTTTGGAATACGCCTATCGTTTTAGGAGGGGGAAGTCGATGTGAAGCCAGAAACACTTTTTATTATTATTATAACATTTTAAAATAATACCTATGAATAATATATGAGTGTGATATAAGGTGGAATTTGCACTGCTTGATATATAATCTTCGAGAAGAAAATAGTCGATCATTTATGATAGGAGGAGAGGTTAAAACTGTGAATACGAAGTGCGCAATTTGCACTCACTTCACATTTAGAGATTTACACATAAATGCAATTATTTCGTTGATTAGATTCACAATTTTTCCACTTATTTCCACTTGGTTTTTATTGTTGTTTGAATAAAATCGATCTATAGATTATTGCAGATAAACCAAAAGGAAAATTATCTTTAGTGAAAGGTCACTACGACTATCACCATTATATGCAGGTTAGTTATTAATTTGTTCAACTCAATTTTGTTGCTCTTTTCAGCGTTTTATTGTTTAAATCTTTTCCAATTGTTGGATTCCTTTTTGATTTCGGTTCATTCAGTGGTATTTCTAACTTATTTTTACTTTGTTATAATAATATCACGGGTAAAAGTGTTTTCCTTCTTTTTTTCGCAGAAATTTTCTCCTTTTCCAATCTTTACATACTTTAAAAGTTGTCACAATTTCTTAGAAAATTGGGATTTCGAAGATAGGACCCGGAATATAATTTTACGCTAATATATGAAACTTTAGATTTGTAGAATACTCAAAGCCATGATATCTGTATAAGCAAAAAGTTGGAAAATGCTCGTCAAATTAAAATTGCCAAAATTTTGACACATTTCTCTTAGGTATTCTATTTCATGCCATAGTGTTTAGCTTCTCTCGATCGCCAAGTATTCGTCGCTATTTGGCACTAATTTTCCGATGGAATTATCTCGACGCCTCAGTTAGATTGCTCATTTTTGAGTCGGTTGTGACTGTTTTCACACAAAAAATTGGAGTACAAGTAAAAAGAAGAGTTTTGAGATCCTTTCGAGGGTTCCTGGTTGCTCTAACAGGAATTGCGATTAAAAAGGAGACGGATCCGGTGCTTAGTAGGTCAAGTTCGGATAGTGGTCATGCATGCACACGGTGTGTGTAGGTATGTGTAGGCTGACGCAAGGAATTTAGGAGCTTAGTTTTTTTTCTTGCAGAGCAGAGAGCTAGAAACCATTTAAACTTCGCAAAAACTCTTCTAAAAGATAAAAAATTTTATAACGATATGATTTTATTGGAATGATATGATAGCGTATGATTGCTAAATCCTTTCTTCGAAACTCTTTCTTAAAGGATGGTATCGACGATACTGGTTGGGGATGTGCTTATCGCTCACTACAGACTATTTGGTCTTGGCTTATCCTGCAAGGATATACCAACAAAGCCGTGCCATCACATCGTGAAATTCAAGAGGTATGTTATCCAGATATATAATAGTTAAGCTGCTTATATCTTTGCGTTCACGTGATTATTCAAACGTTAATCGATGCCACATGTAAACATACCCAACTCCTTAACTTTACAAAATTCCGCGAGCTATCATTCTGTGAGTTGTTAATTTTCTAACCAGTCACTACTTCGCCAAAATTTGCCACTCATTAGTTGGCAAAAGACCAGAAATTTTTCTTTTACTGACAAAGGTTGCGCTTCATTTGAGTGAGCTGTAAATGCCCATACTGTTACATAGGCTCCCTTATATTATCAGTGCTCTCTTAAGTAGAACTTCGCCTCCAAAAAGTCGAATTTAAATGGGGTCCCGTGGGAACTTAAATTTGAAAAAGGCTTCAACTTAAATATAAGACCCTTTCTTATAGGAGCATGTGAAATCAACTCTTCATGTGCTTCATTATACCCACAGTTATAGGCACATAAATAAAAACTGCACTGGGAAAAGCAGTATATCGGAAAATGCGTTTACTGCCTTTACTATTAGTCCCCCTCTCAGAACTTGCGAATGTTGTTGAAGCCGAAGGGTTTTTGTTCGGTAAGTACATACCTTCCTACCTTCGAGTGAGACGAATGATTTGTTAGTTTCCTTTTTAAAATTTTCGGAGTGACTTTCTTTTGCATTTATTTGGGTTAATTTAAGAAGAAAAGAGGGTGAAATCAGTATGGGGATAATTCATTCATTCTTTCTTTTACTATGTCGATTCTTATTTCGGCATTACACTTTGATCGTACCAATCAATGACTTAGGAAATATTATCTTTGCTAGTCAATTGAAATGAACTCTTGAAGTCGTTGAATATTCAAAGATCCATCTGTTCATTTCCAGATCAATGCCCATATATCTGCTGATGTTTATTGTGAATGAGAAAGAATTGACGCTTGTCTCGTTTTTTAAAAAATATATACAAATATATATCACTTGATCACTTGATCACCTGATAGGCCGGATTATCGAACGAATATTGTTTTATGTGAGAGGCATGAGACATTTCTAGCGATAAATTAGCGTTGAGCAAATCACAATACCAATTCACGTGGGAAATGTTTTTAATTCTCAGGTATGCTGATATAAATACTCTTGTATAATGAGGGTATAATGAGTTTCGATGTAAGATATGAGCTTAATTGGGCGAGTTATAAGAAGTACCTCAAGGTGTTAACGTGTGGCCTCGTGGCGCAATGGATAACGCGTCGGTCTACGGAACCGAAGATTGCAGGTTCGAATCCTGCCGAGGTCGCTAAGTTTTATATGTTTCTTAGCATTTCCCAGATTAGTTGTACACCATCAGTTTTATAACCCTACAATAAAGGTTGATATCATTCATCCGATTTCGCTTTATTCCACCATCTTCGAAGTAACTTATAAATTTTCAGAAGTTTAAAAAAGTCGGATGCATTTTTGCAACGTTGTAATCTTCATTGTGCACCGATCGGATCACAAGAAAGTGATTCTTTTCTAGTGGATTTATTTGAATCGTTTGAAATATAAACGCATTGTTCCACGCATTTTTGCAACTAATTAAAATTGTTGATGAGTTGATCAAAGCCTATATCTTGCCAAATCCTTTGGCATTTCATTGTACTTATCTTTTAAGCAAATACTCGCAAAGCGTTGACTACTGCTTATCCGTATTTGTGAATACGGATTAAAGCAACACAAATGACGCAGTGTCGCTCTTGTCATTCATCGGTTTATTGTTGCAGAGTTTATATGAGTGCGGTGACAAAGATGCGAAGTTCGTCGGAAGTCGACAATGGATTGGATCTATGGAATTGGGCTATTGCCTCGAAAATATGCTCGGAATTCAGTCGCGTATCATCAACACAAATTCAGGTGCTGAAGTCGCTGATAATGTGCGGCAACTCGCTTTGCACTTTGACAACTCTGGAACACCAGTCATGATTGGTAAGTAGGTGTGCTTATCCACCAATGCATCGCTTACTTTCATTCCACTTGCAACATCCTTGGGAGTTAATATTACATAAATATAAATAGCTTAGAGGAAACTTCATAACGAAAGAGGTTGAGTTGATAATTTGTTGCCGAATAACTAAAAGGAGTTTTTCAAATCATTTGTCTTGTATTCTCCCTTCCAGATTTTCCTAAGCGTACTTTACCTCTAAAAGTTGTTTTAAATTATTTTACAGGTGGTGGTATGCTTGCACATACAATAATTGGTGTCGATTTCAATGATTCAACAGGTGAATGTGCCTTCTTGGTGCTTGATCCTCACTATACGGGTGAGGAAAATATATCGATTGTTGTATCGAAAGGTTGGTGCGGTTGGAAAACACCTAACTTCTGGAAGCAAGAACATTTCTACAATTTGTTATTGCCGCAGCCTCCTGCTAATGTGATTTGAGGAATGTCATAGCGAACTAAAATCAATTATGTTTCCTATATAAATTATTCTGGAATTTTCTTTCTATGCAGGTTTTTTTTAAAATCATCTTTTGGATTGTATTTAAATAAGAAATGGAATTTTGTGCTGATGAAGTTGTTGGGTTTCTTTGCAATTATTCCATCATGAGTGTTCTTTTTTTTTTGAATCGACATCTTCAAAGTGATTGAGCATAAAAATAATGCTCAAACACGTGTGAATATCATAGTGGAGAGAGTTTGAAATTGTTGAATTTTAATGCTTTTATTTCCCACAAGTGCTGAAGATATCGTTGCTTTTTTTTCTTTTCTTCGTTATTTCCCACAAGCATATTTCCACTCATTAGGGTATTTGAATGATTTTCTTACTCATTTGCGAACACTTTGTTTATCATTCATTTTTAATAGCCGGTTGTTTTAAATGTTTTTTTTTTTATTTTCCATTTTTATATATTCGCTTTCAAATATTATTTCGATATCACACTAATGAATGAGTTAGATAATTGGGATTATGTGGATTTGTTTATTTTTCTACACAACTCTCCATTGTAATATGTGTTTTAATTGTGATTTATTTTCTAAATTTGAAGCATGTTTATGAAATAATTGAAGTGAAATGATTGCTTAGTATATCGTCATTCTGTTGATTGCGAAGTAATTCCTCCCTTTTATCCTTTTGCTTCTCATTCATTCATTTTCTATGCTTTGGTTACATTATTTTAATCGTAGATATTCTCTAGGTAATCTTTTACGAGCGTTGATGTTTGTTTTGTGATATAATGAAGAATGTTAACATAGGATAGGGAATTATCATGAGAAATTGAAGGCGATCGATTTCTATCGTTTTTTTGCTTCTTTAATTAAACTCTGAAAATTTTCACTTATATCGCAGCAGAAGAAATTTCTGATTGTATTAGTATGCGCATAAACAAATGTTGTTTACATGCTTTTGTTTTGTTTTCATTGCGCAAATGCGAATACGGTTGTCTTGTGTCTAGTTCAGCGCTATGTTATTGCAAAACTTACATGGATTGTCTTAATCTAATTGATTTTTTTTTTTGTTTTATCTTTCCCGTTTGAATTTTCAACTATCTGATATCATTTCTTATACTTATGTTTTATTACTATTTTTTTTATTTTTATTCTATTTATTATGCTTTATTTTATTATTTTATCTGTTGAGGGGAATAAATAGTTTTGAAGGGATTTTTGTGTTTAATTTATTTCCTTGTTTAATTACAATGAAAGGGAATCTGATAGATATAAATATATCCACAAATTTAATAGTATAATAAGACGGCGGGACGGTGACTTATTCGAAGAATTCGATTACTGCGATAGTTGAATCAACTAATAGAGATTATTATTGCGGTTTAATGTTAGAATTGTTGTGCAAAAGGTTATTAAGCTACAATAGCCGTATATGCTTTTTGTGTATACCGGATGCGATCCATTTTTAGTTTTTTCTCGAGGCGAAATGCAGTTATTTCATTGTTATCGCATATGTTTCAACATAACTTACCTACCCATTCCCGTTGAGTAGACTATTCACATATAAATAAATGATAAATGCATTAAATATTTTACTTCATGCATTAAATATTTCATAGTTTAATTAAGCCGATTTGTCGAATAAATCGACAAAGGTTCGTTTTTGTAATTCAATCACTATTTAATGAGTAATTGAATGATGTTATAAGTTGATTTTTAACACCTGTTTATTTATAATTACTTTCATAGTTGACAGACGAGTGGAAATGTCTATCAACGAAGAGATCTCGTGCCTTAAGAGTAATTCATAAATCGAAACTAATAGAACAGACATACACAATCTATAATGTGGCCATAATGCATCTTTATTGAGGATATTTTCAAAAGCGCATAAGATATATATTTTTGTAAAACATTTGTAACATTTCGTTGAAATATATTGCAAATATTTATTACTTTTATCGTTAGGATGAAATATACGAATATTTCACTCATCAAACAACATCGAATTGAAATACCAATTGGGATGATTTAAAATACGTTTGCAATGGAGTGAAATTCAGGTTCCCCGATAAAAAGCTTTAACGATTTGCAGTGGGAAGCAGTTGTTTGTTGGACTCGTAGAAATACTTAAGTATGAATTACTCGCATGAATTTTTTAGTTACTATGCTATGGAATAATTTTGCAACCTGATGATGGCCATAGAAGAGTTCAATATCGAATTAGTTAGTGTTTCAAGAGATGCGTGCAAGTATTTCATATATTATCTCTTGCCCGCTATTCCATTCTTCCATCTCAAAAGGTGTATAAAACGAATCAATGAATATCCCAGATAGTGTATCCCAGCTCACTCATATAAGTTTTCTATTTGTTATCGTTGCTTCTTTCTTGTTCCTAGAGTTTTCTCCCATAATTGATGATTTTTTAGTCGTCGGTCTCGAATCACGTCAGCAATCTATTGCTAGTGTGAAAGGCTTTTTCCCGCTGAATGTCGAAAGCACTTGGCGTTTTTTGTTCTCTTCTGACTGCCAAACAGGATGCTAATCAAATGTGTTGTCGATTTGTGTTCCCTTTAGCACGTTGATGCAGTCACGTACCGCGATGTCACGCAATTTCGAGAGTCATTTCGAGTGATTAATTATGTTCAATCTAACTTTATACGATCACTAAAGTCTCTATTCCACTTCTATATATGCTTTATTTATGCGATGAAATAGCTGAAGCATTTAAGCGTCTCTATGCAAATTAAAAGATTATATCTCTTTGCTTTATTCTGCTTTATTTTACTCTAATCACAAAGCAATTCATTACAAATAAATGTTTCTTCGCATAGTTTCCGCTTCCTTTTGAGAGCAGTAATTGTACAGTCGCTTAAAGGTACGAGCGTAAGTTCTTCTGATGGCCATCGGATGCTGACGAGTCGATTCGTTGTCGTTCCGTTTAGGAGGAGAGTCGGGACTTCCTCCACCGCTCTCATTCTGATGAGGGTGTTGGGTGGCGTGGTTTGCTAGGAGAGATCCAAGGAGTCTGGCTGGAGCTCACTCATTGTCGAGCGACTATTCACCTCAGTACCGAATTTACTAAAATATTTGTCGGATCCAGTGACTATCAAGAGAATGAGCAAGGTGAAAATAATAAATATGAAAGAAGCGTGATATGAAACGTTGGTGCTTATATTGGACAATACGATAAAACATGTTGATGTTGAAAGCGAATTTTCTTCTTGTTCATCCTTGTATGGCGATCGACGGGAATATCTCAACTGTAAGGATGCATATGTGAAGAATTCGTTACTGGGATGTATTGTTTTTTTTTCTCGTCAATTTTTTTTCCATTTGCTTTCATTTAGCTCTTAATTGATTTCCTGCATTTGTTCTCAAGGAAACAATGAATTCTTATATGATTGACCGTTGTTTTTAGAAGTTATATACGGTGAACTAAATTGAGAATCGGCGTTTCCATATACTTCTGAAGATAAACGCGTTTTATTCATTTCTTTTTGAAAACAACCACTCTGATTACTTATATATGTCTACTTAATCCTATATATGTCTGATCGATACATTTTATCGCTAACAAATTCAGTCGATCTTTCATGTTCATATTTGCATACAAAATTCATAGAAATATATTGCTAGCAATAAGCTCTCACAGTGATGATTTCACTATTGTGGCCTCATCTATTCTTTTCAACGCTTAAATTCAAAAAAAAAAAAATCCGATGATTATATTTTTGAGTTTATTTTACTAAATTTTAATGAGAAATTCTGATGATACTTTTTAAGCAAATTTTTCAAAAGTTATGCCTTCATATATCCTGGAAAAGTTGACAAAAACCGAATGAGTCGATCACTACACTCATTCCTTTGTTCGTCAACAACCGTAAGGTAAGTCTAACGACAACATTTGATTTGAATAACTAAATGCTACTCGTTGAAGTGAATGACTTCAAATGAACATTGGTTGACCTCAATCAGGCATCCCTTCTCGATCCTAAAACCTGAGTCGGAATTTCATTGGTTTTTCTTCACCTGCAAAAAAAAAAGTTGCATAAACTCTACAGATTATGCGCAATTAATTTTACAATATCAAACGCAAGAAAACCCCACAAACTTTTGCTAGACTACAGGAGATTTTCTTTGAAATACTATTGAATGCTTAATGAAAAAAAAATATATGATTTGAGTCATCTTAGCCAAATAATTGCTTTTTATAGACGTATCGAAAGCAAAAATCGATCCCATTGAGAAATTATATTTGCAATATGCGTCGACTTATTTATTATTCTCTAAAGAATAGTAATGTCACCTTATTGAATAAACAACAAAATATGAGAAAACGCTAAGAAATAACAGCTTGGAAATATGTGAACTCTCTACGTGATACTATTTTCACATAATATAAATCGATTATTCCATTAAAGAGTAAGAAACGTTTTGTTGAGAGAGTTTATATTATTCGTATTTGCTTTATTTATATGATAAAATTTAATACTTTTATGCTACTATATTGCTAAGAAATTGGTAGAAATTGATTTCATTTGTGTATTTGTTATTGCATTATGCTCACAATATTTCATTGCATCTTATGGAAAGACATTTTTGCGCATGCGGCATAATGTTCCCTAGGGAATAATGCATGAAGAAATGCTCTCCTATTCGAAACAAGTCTTGTGCATTTTCAGAATTTCGCCTCTAATACAACAGTAGCAACTTGCTGAAGTTGTTGTTTTGTTTTGTTTGTTTGTTTATTTGTTTGTTTGTTTGTTTGTTTGTTTGTTTATTTTTCAATAAAGTTGCTGTAAGTTTTTTCGATTGCATTCTACATACTATGATGAAATTTATCAGTGATAAAGAAAAGAGTTTTTGAAAGTAAAAAGTACTAAAATTGAGGATTTTCATCTCTTCGAATTGCTCATTAATTTCAATCTTTCTCCTCCTCATCTTTATTAATTCCTCCCAATTTACACCTGCGTCCTTTGTTGATCGTTTGAATTATGGCGGCATAAGTGTATTCTTCGATGATTTCATTCGAAGAACCGAAAAAGCAGTATTTCTTTAATTTCTTCTTCATTAATATCAGCCACTACATAACGAGTGGACGTATGTATTTTTATTTTCTACTTGTAGTAATCGGATAAAAGAAATCTTTGAAGTCGAGATCTTGAACCAATAATATATCTATGCATAAATTTGAACTCTTTGCTAGGTAGATTAGAACGGATTTAGAATACAACTTTGTTAGCCTATATGTAACTTTAGTTTTTCCTAAACAAATATTCTTCCTACCGTTAGCCGAATTTTTTTTTTTTTAGCTCTTTTTACCTAGACTTGGGTAATCTTTCTTTTAAATTTCTCGCATCAGTAGCATCGGTGCATATTCCCCCTTCTGAATGACGGATGTTGTTTCGATCCATTTCTACCGTCAGATAGAAGCTGGTCTTTTTAGGGCGGTCTTAGTCTCCTTTCTTGTGAGCACGCTCTTACCGGCCAAATGCTCGCGTGCTAGCAAACTTTTAAAACCTTCATTTCACCTAAAAAGGAACTTTTGAAATTAATAAATATGTTTATGTATCAAGTGTTATGGATTTTCTCGATTCTATTGGTCGAGGAAAATTCAGTCGTCTTTATAATAAAATATTTCTATTATGAGAGAATCAAAGTTTATCATTTTCCGAAGGTATTTTTCGAGAGAAAACTGTAAGGTTTTGGGTGGTTTCTCTTGAGGCTTATCAGGTGCCATGTGAAGCCATCACAATAAGAGGAGTTAAAGTTTTATTTTAACTCTTAAAACGAATTTGCACAGAGCAACAACCAAAAAATGGGAGATCGGGAAAAGGATCAATGCAAGCCCTAAACGGCCTCTGCACTATCCGTAGTGCCTCCCTGCGCGACCTCTGACGTCCAACGATCCCAGCACGCCGCTCCGTGCTGGCGTGCTCGCAACACCTCGAGCAATTTCAGACGACGAAACTGACATACACACACAATGACTCTGCGAGCAATTGCGCTCCCCTTTTATACACCCCGAGTTTTGCCTCAAGGCATTTACAGATTTGTTCTACTTTGAGATCGTCAAGGCATTGGTAGACGGTTTGATCTGTCGTGTGGTCGCCCTTTCCCCTTCTCTACAAGAAGGCAGTTGATCTGCATTCTGCTGATCCCCCTCATATGCCCCTCATAAAAAACCTCAGAAACCCATCTGCTTATTGTGTTGTTTGAAGTGACGAAATGTTGATTCGATGTTCGAATGATTTCATTGTATCTTTTCGATTGCACAGTGTGAGGTAGCGATTGTTTTTCTTCAGATTTTTCGGCAGGGAATATATTTTTCATTGTTTGTTGTGCTAGAATTCCTTGTTTTTATATCCTACAACCTAATACGTTTTATTAATTGTATTTGAAGTATATCCTCTCAGCAAATATAGCAACTTTTTTATTAGTTATGTGACTTTATTGCAATATGATAGTAGTAAATTGNTTTTTTTTTCAACGACGTTCATTTCACTTGAGAAAATCTCATGTACTTCATGAAAAGTTATTGAATCATTGCTGATGTTTTTTGCGAGTGATGTTTAGCCTCTTGTTCTTCAGTTGCCACCTGCCTGCCAAGTAGCGCATAAAAGCCACCACCTGTGCAATGTATCAAACTCCACCTATACACCACGGCAGTCTTTCTATGAGTTTATAGTATATGCACATTTATAGTGAATTTCACAAGTTTAAAAGAGAAGAAAGCGTTGAAGAACGTTGAGGAACAATTTTTACATGGCTTGATTGCAAGACTTGGTGGATACAACAATTTACACTATTAGATGTTCTGCTGTTCTGTCTTACACTCTACTGTTGATGTTTCATAACCAATTTATTCGTAGAAACGAATCTTTTGTGGGAGTACACAAACTCACAACCGTCTATAAAAAAAAATTCCATCTATGCAAAAATGCGATAAAACGTTGAGGAGAATTGCAAATGCACATTATTCCACGATTATCTTATACAATTTTTATTTCAATGAAGACAATTATTGAATGATTGATGAGATATTAGAGTGATGAATTCGCTTACAATTTTAATGTATTTGTCGAACATGATGCATCGTTCTCAAGACGATAATCTATAGAATGTGAAAGTTTTCATTTTGGTATTTTCAGATGACCACCACGCAGATTGATCGAAAGCGATCCGCTGATTCGGTCCATAGGAAGGCGCTGATTGCTCAACGTCCGGTACTAATGAAACAAACTAGAGTCACTTTTGATGGTTAGTCAACTTTTTTTTGTGGCTAATATTTTTCTTTTATGGTCGCTTCACATGTGCTATAAAAACGTTTTTCTTATGAATTTGAAAACGCTTTCCCCGACATCATATTAGGGGGTAATGCAATCTGCTCGATTATCAAGTAAAGATTAGTAACTCTATAAATCGAGTAAAGATGCACAGTGGATGAGGCATCCGTCGTCGCCGAATCATTGATAAAATTATCGAAAATTTCCCCAGCGAGAACTTTGCAGCAAAATCTCTGCAATGTGATTTGCGTTACAACTTGCAGTGAATATCACAGTACATTATGCTCATAAATTCACTGCATCTACCCATCCACTATAATTTGTAGTTTTAGAAAATTGTTCTGGAGCTCATTTCTTCGTGACCCATGAATTCCATTTGGGCATCCTGAATTGAGGCACTTTTGCATTTCGACCTCCTTTTGAGGATCATTGGAGCTGTGGAACTCACATGCCTCCCAATTTCAGAATGCCAGAATGCCAACATTAATGGGAAGTGAAAGAAATGAATAATGATGCGACGCTTCTAGAAAGAAACATCATAACGAGAAAATTGTGATATTTTTGAGTTTCCGATCACAAATTGAATCCGTTTCGACTACAACTGATTGAGTTCGAAATATTACGAGATAACTTCTATCATAAGCGATAGCCAAACGAATATCCACCTAATATATGACTTTAGGAAAGCGAATCCCATCCTTCTGCATTCTTTGGCCACGAATCTATTTGTGAGTGATTAAGAAGCAATATCGCGGTTCTCTGATTCGCTTCATTCGATAATAGCGTGAAAGCAAAAATAAATATCAGATCTATTTTTATATGTTAAATAAATATGCTATGAAATTTCCGTTAACGTTTAGCCATAGTTTTGGATTTTTCGATGTGATTCCTCCATTGCCATTGTTTCGATTGAAATCTTTAATTCAATTTTATTTAAACAACATTCACAGCGAAATATTTGATCTTTGAACCTGCGATTGGATCGAATGACATTTTCGTCGTATTTGAAGAAAAACCATTCAAAAAGAAAAAGAAAAATTGCAGCTAATAGAGTGCAATGAAATAGACGACAATAATTAAAGTGTCAGTGGAATAGGCTTCAATTCAGTGAATGTGCGCATAAAGCTGAATGAATGATTTCCACTTTTTTTGTGAGCATTCTGGGCGTTTAATCGTTCTGAATTAAGAATATTGTTTTCAGTAGTACATTTTGCATACCACTTCACTTGTAATGAAAATTCGAAAAATCATCATAGAAGAAATGTTGAACATTAGTGATAAGTGAACTGCAGAAAGGATATTAATTTAATAGTGCTTCATGAATTAAAGACAACAATTCCTTTAGCACAATCCATTTTCACAGAGGTAACAGAAGGGATTACCTTAACTACCGCTTTTATATAAGTAATAACTGCTCATTTTAAGAAGTTGAATCAGTAAAGAAGGTTAATCATATGAGCGCATATTTAAATTTCTTCAGATTTTTCCTTCATCGTGAGTTATTTTCTAGATGCCTCAACATAATTGAAATTGTTCAGTTTACTTTCACTTCAGTTGTTTTGTTTAACAATACACGAGAGTTTCTTGTTCAACAATAACTTATCTGTCACTCATCTTAATATAATTACTCCTTATATTCCAATGTTTGTAAATATATTACTGCAATGATGTTCGAGAAGAGTTTCATGAAGGAGTCAACTGCAGTGATGGCTGCGAATTAGGGAGGCGTTTGAATTCTAACGAGACAGCCGGCTGGCTACATAATGAATACATCAGTACATCAGTCGGAGATCGTTAATTTGTTAACGCTCTTGTGGGCCTTTTTAACGTTCTTCTCGTCTTGCACTATTCACAACGTAGTCCAACTCAGCTAGTTCATAGCACTCTTTGTTTGTCCTTTCTTTCTGATGACGTGTGGCTCAGCAGCCATGATGAGCCAGAATTTTCATGAGTGACTTACTTCATTGTCTTTTCGTTTTGCACATCTTACGTCAAGTAGTGGGGAGAGGATGGAACAAACGGGGCCATAGTTTGCTTCGTCAACCTTTTCACGCAATTCCACTTAAGGAGGAGAGGAGCCGGCTAAGCAAATAAGATGATAAAAAAAATATTGGAGAATGTTGCCTATGAGGTGAATGTGGTGGTAATTCATAATTTACGTTGTACGGGCCACTAAGATACTGTAGTGGATTATAGTTATCCGCTTTCATGAACTCGTTTCCATGGGTTATATTTCCATGGAAATACAACGAATATATTTTCTTGAATTTATTATAACAAGAAAACCATCGGTAACGTCATATTCAAATTGAACTCATTCAATTGCGCTATCAATCTCGAAATATTACCGAAATATGTTTTCATCCTTCATTTCGTCATTATACAAATATAATCAATTATTAGCCTCTAAATATTTTAGCTTGAATAGCTTCGATAAGCTAAAAGAATTATAGCTTACTGATATTTCGAATAAATAGTAAGTGCAAAAAAAAAAGAAATGCCAGCAAGCAGCTGCTATACAACATTCATTAAGCATTTCGGATAAGTTTACTCCGTTAGGCTTTTAATACACTCTATACAATTTCTCTGTTGTTTTTTTCTTTCGTGCAGTTTTTGCAAATTTGCATGTGAGGAACGAACAACAGCGACACCCAAATGCCTATGCTTTTCTGTGTGCATCTCTTTCTCTCTTTGTCCGGGAATCACAATTTGGAAACCATTGAAGGCAGCCAGACTTATGTATTTTCTTAGATATATTTTATAGCGCGGCTTGATCTCCTATGTTAAATTCCATTTGTTTTAGGCTTTTCGATAGGAGTTAAGGATAGGTAGATTGCTAAAGAATTTACATCCATTTAACCTACGGCCAGATCGCAAAAAAAAGGATATTTCATGGATTCGCATGACCTTTTGGTTGATTTGCATATGAATATGTGTTTATTGTTTATTTATGAAGGTGGTTCGATTAGTGAACTGAATGCGAAAGTGTGAAATGTGCGGAACCCAATGAGCCATTTATACTATTAATTTTTTCTCCGCCAATATTTAAAACGTTCTCATTTGCTAAGTTCTTTCAGTCAATGTCACTCCATTCTCTACCGATTGCGTTAATGATTTTTTGAATGAGCTAACCAACTTTCTTCTAGCATCTTATTCTCTATTAAGATAGCAGCCCATTTTAATAATAGCACTCGCAAACTATAAGATATGCTTAATTCACCTCATGGATTTATGTCCACTAGAAATGAATCGTTCTTTTTTCAGCAAATCCGTGCAATTACAATCGTAGCAATCATTTGCCAATGAATGTTTCGGTGGAATGTGTGGACGACGTTGAAAAAAACGAAGAATATCAGCATAATATTCGAAAGCATCGTTGTTGCTGTGGATTGATACATGCGGTGGTTAGTACGCTTTGATATTTAAGAAAATTTGAGGCAACGTTATGTGATGGCAATTTTTTTTTTTTTTTATTAGAATGAATAGTCTCTTTGCGTGACAGTAGACATAGCATCGTTATCTTATATCCCCAATTGTGCGTCAGATGTCTGCATATTAAAGTTAACATGATTTCACATCTTTTCAAGAAATGTCTTTTCCTCCATCGAATGTTGTTTATTTGTTTTATTTTGTTTTGTTTTGTTTTGTTTTGTTTTGTTTTGTTTTGGTTTTCAATTCGGAACGACTTCACAAACACATTGAAATAGTATACATGCATCTATTGTTTTTGCTAGTTAATTTTAGTTTGTTTTTTCTAAAATAATTTTCCGCTACATCCTTATGAACATTTCCTTTATTACAATGAACCATAGAGGATGATAGACTACAGTATCGAAAATAACTTATAATGCCAATATAATTATCGAAATTGAATTCATAAATTTAAGCGTATAGACTATAAATGGTTGTTGCAATTTTTTGGAGTGCAAGTGCTCGTTAGCCAAAATGATTTTCAACATTCTTTGGTCTATGCTAAGCAAAATCGTTAGATAAATGAGCATAAATTTTGCTGCATTAAGCTTAATTCGACATGTTGGTCGTTTGTGATTCGTTCACGTATAGAATGGTTGAATGTGAGTTGCCTTTGAATCTCAAAGTCTTATTGATTATCTTTCTTTTGAAACGGCTCTAACATTTTTTCTGTTGACATGGTTTAGTGCCGTTTACCACATCCGCAAATTCATTTGTAGAGCTTACAGAATCAGAATAACAGTATCGGATATAAAATCCAGTGGCTGAACTGGGGCCTAATATTCGGCTTAATAATTTTTACATGCATCGACAAATAACTTGGCCGTTATAACAAAACAAACAAACAAACAAACAAACCAACAAAAGTTACGAATCTCAATGAGTCAGGATATAGGTGTGTTGGCTTATATCCTGACTCATTGAGATTCGTAACTTTTACAGAAATACTCAGCTGATTTAGGACTGAAAGGTTTTAATCACCGAAGAAAATCAAGAACGGAAGTTGCAAATGAAAAAGAGGGGATCTATAGTGCGATAAGGTTTATTGGACGCCTATTTTCTGTTGCTTTATGCGATTTTAATCCACATTAAGATGACTCTCTCGAAAACCTCCAAACAACGCAGATCTTTCCTCATACTAATGAAATTCAATAAATTATTCATTCAATAAAATCAAGAATTTCCGAGCAAAACAACGATCGTTGAATGTTGTCTTCCAATGAATGTCGGCATATTCATTAATTCAGGAAATAATTATGCCCTCAGGTGAAGCAGAATCACTAGACCTTCATCCTCGGGAGGAGTTGATAGGTTAATTATTTTCAAGTCGATATTGCTCTAGGTATCGATTATTAAATTAGCAACCGAAATATTATGAGAAGCATTAACAAATGTTTTGGCATCTCAATTGATATTTTATTGAAGGGTGGAACAAAATTGTTTCTCGTTTTCTATACGATACTTATGGTCGCAGGATTGATGTTCGGAATGGCATCTGCTTTCGTATGGACGGGTATACCAATTATTATTATTTCAATGAGTATATATGCATTGGCCAAAGAGAAGCACAAATATCTATATCCGTTCCTCATTATTTCGGTATATTTTGATGGTATTTTTTAATGGCTTTGTTATTTCTTTTATGTATTTGACTCTATCTAGGCAGCATAGTACTAAGCTTACTAAGCTTTAGAGCAGCTTGCTGCGTTATATGGGAATAAGTCAAGAGTTTGCTGCGATGAACGTTTTTTTTAAAATCTAATCAAAGGAATACACCTAGAGATGTGACAATCATTAAACATTATAATATCCACTCGGATCCAAACACCTCTGCGTGTTGTGCTTCCATAATACTAGCCCACTTAACAACTGTTGGCATCTTGAACGAAGCAATACTGAAGTGGAGTGTTTGGCGTTGTCTATTGAGTCGAACGGTCTCCCTTCCAAATGGTTTTTCTTCAATTATGAAAACAAAAATAAATGATAAGACGTAATATGAGAGCCCTCAAGAAGGTGGAACAAATCTTCTTAATGAAATTCAAAGAAGACAGCTTCTAGAATCCTCAACAAGGACATAGATGCATAGCCATAATAGAACGACTCCTTAGTTGAGGAGTTTCTTGATTTTTTTTTTTTTTGTAAGCCTTCTTTAGTTTTTGTAGAATTTTCTCATTATAATATTACTACAAGCGTCATTCTTCTTCAATGGAAAATTCAAGATTGCACTCACCGAATCCCGCAAAAAAAAAAAACTGATTTTTTAGTTCCGTCAATCTCAGCACAACGATTTCAGCATCCAACGTGCAAAAAAACTTGATAAAATTAAAATTGATCATCAAACATTGACTATATGAGTTAAATGAAGCCTCAGCTTCTTCAATCTCCGTTTTATTTTAGAATTCTTGGAGTCTTTTCAAAAAGGCTCTTAGTTAGGGTCACCGTTTCAGCACTGGTTGGAGTGGGTGGTTTCCTCATTGGTCATTTCTGAGGTTCTGCCCCTCTTCTTTAAAGCTCCTAAGCCACTGTTTCCTTCGAGATGGCTTCACCATAAATTTCACCCAAATTTAATTTCATCACAAAGTTTTTATAAAGCATCAGTGGTATTCGTAGTGTTCTCCTTAGTTTCGTTAGAAACTTCAAATTTGCTGATATTTCATTTAGATTTACCAATTAGCAAATAGCTAGCAGATTCACTAGTTAGAAGCATCCTCATCGATTGCCATGACGAAAACTAGCATTTCTTGAGATCCATTTCGTATGAGACCCTCATTGATATACTTCTTGAGACCCTCATTGATATACTTCTTTAGACCCTCATTGATATACTTCTTGAGACCCTCATTGATATACTAGCACTTTGAATTCTCCATTGGTTAATGGAAAAGGTAGTTGTGCTCTCTGAGTTCTTTCTGAAATTACCGATTGATTATTTCATTTAGGGTGTTCATATTCTTGTTTGCATTTTGATGGCCTTAATCATTATTGCTTTTACTGCTGTGAATTATCCAACGTTGAGGCAAGTTATCGGTGAGTTCCATTCGAAATTATTCTATTATTCGTTTTGAAGAACGGATAAAAATGTGCGGAAATGCTTAAACTCGGATCTCGTCGGATCTGAATTTCTCAAGAAAATATTGAGGCTATTGACTGAAGCTCAATTTCTTAGGTTTAGGTAAATTTGGATTTTGATTATTGCTACCTCCAACTTCATAAATTGAGAACCATTCGAGAATAATTTATATCTATCTCCAAATTTTGGGCTAAAAATCAATCTTCTCAGTGTTCCATTGATCGCTTCACCGGAAATTTTTCTGGTGACGAGATAGTTTTAAAGGTCTGCCTTCACTATTACTTTCCAATCAGTATCACTCGGATTTGCTTAACGAATATGAAATTGGGAATTGAATTAAAATTGTGGCGGTCTAGAAACTTTTATAAATCTCCAATCAGAAATGATAAAACGTTAGAAAACTGATCTGACTTGAAATCAATCATTTTTGCATATTCCATTTGATTAATCCAAACTGATTTTGCAATTACGCATTAGGTTTTTTTTTTTTGCACAAAGTCGTATAGTTGCTGGATTCGGCAACTGCTTTTATGTTTTTGCGCGAGAAAAAACTTGTAAAGATCGTTGATGTTTTATTTCAAACACACATATCTATATTCTGCTAGTTTATTTTTGACTCTATGTTAGTTCCTTCCATCTTCTGGAACTCTAAGAGACGTCGACATATCTTTTCAGGACATTCCGCTGAGCAACCAACAACGGATACGTTCATTGTTGTGTTGGTTTCTGCTTCTGTTTTGGGTTTCCTTTTATTGGCTGTGATTCACGTTTGGCAGATGACCGTTATTTATAGGTGAGTATTTCTAATTGTTGAAGTGAAGTTATATTTGAAATAAGCAACACTTAATGGCTTTCCCTTCAGCGTTGAAGATGTTGGAAAATCTAAGCGATATGGAAAGTACTGCACATTTTATTATGTTTGCTTAGGGATTTGGCTAATGTTCGCGTTGGGATTTTCGAGGGCAGATCCAGATTTTTGGAAATATGCTTTGTGGCCACTTCGTGGCTATATATGCGCATGGGGACGGTGTGGCATGTACGTATTATATGCCTATCAAATATTCGTTCTCACAGGCGATTCTGGTATCGTTTAAATAAATAAATAAATAA
>QEWY01000536.1:261048-277754 GCA_006503575.1 Baylisascaris schroederi
AATAATATATATTATAGTTGTATGGCTTACTATGAAGATAAACACAACGCCGCGTTCTATTCCATTTTATCACCTAGCACACCTCTCTGCACTGGTCGGTTTCTCTGCGAGACGCCTGTCACCATCGCTAGCCCGGATTAATTTCGCTTATCGATAAGGTGAAATTGAGCCTTTTACAAAGAAATTGGACCGTATACACATTGGTCGGCCAACAATTCAGATGTGGCAACTAATATTTACTCATATTGCTGCATCATTTCTTCTTGCGCTCAGTGATTCTAATTTGTTGTTGCACTATGGATTTTTAAAATCTTTCTTCATGGTGTATTGAAATGGATACCTCTTTTGAAAAATCATTTCAGAAAGACGTTATCCTCATTGTATATGATTAAATATGTCGGGTGTTCGATTGTTTTTGCAAATAGAGACAACTCACTTTCAAGTTAATGTGTGCTATTTATTTATTTCTTATTATAATGAGGTCATTTTTCTTCGATAACTATTAATTGATGCTCAGAATGTACGATGCACTAAACAAAACGTTTACATATTGTGCTAACATAATAACAATATCCAGATCGCAATTATATGTACAAATCATCAAAAGCACTCGATGAAATCATTCAAACGATCAACAAAACAAACAAAAGTGCATAACGATGAGTTATACTTCAACAATAATCTAACAAAACCCCATCGCATAGAAGATGCCTGAAGGCGATAACGTAATAACTACTCTGCCTTCTATTTATTCATTTCAGAAAACGACTCACTTTTAATCAATAAAATCTTGGCTTTTAAGCAAAAAAAAAAAAAAAAAAACGAGCGAAATGAAAAATCATAGGCAGGTTTAAATAAATGGCTTATCTATAAAATTCAGAATAGGTTGAAATAGCTTCATGTTCATATATACTTCGTTAAGTGAGCCGGAAAATTTTCTTATAACACCTCCTGATTCTTAATTAAACGTGTTTTTATATATCACTTTAACTTCTTTACAATTACCGAGAGTACATAACAATTAAAAATTCAACCTTTTATGTTCCAACTCTCTCCTCATTGTCTCTAAATAAACTCAAAATCTGTAATCAGTAACTGCCGAAGCGCAGAATAAAATTCTAGAAAATTTCAAATAAGTGCAGACTTAGCCCATTGAATTATTGCCGAATTGTCAGCAATTAAGGCATCAAGCGGTATCCATAAGCGTTTTTGCTCCGCTAATAGCTCCTCCAACAAGTTTGTCAGCTCCGTATCGCCATCTTCTCTTACCCAAAGGATAGCATGATGGATCTTTAGGAAAGTTGCCAAATACGACTGTACCAATTCAAAATCACGTCCCGTTCGCAGTATTGCCAATAGCATACGCAAGAAGAATGGAAACGCCTGCAATGTAATGAAAAAAAAAAAAAAAAAAAAACGAGCGAAATGAAAAATCATAGGCAGGTTTAAATAAATGGCTTATCTATAAAATTCAGAATAGGTTGAAATAGCTTCATGTTCATATATACTTCGTTAAGTGAGCCGGAAAATTTTCTTATAACACCTCCTGATTCTTAATTAAACGTGTTTTTATATATCACTTTAACTTCTTTACAATTACCGAGAGTACATAACAATTAAAAATTCAACCTTTTATGTTCCAACTCTCTCCTCATTGTCTCTAAATAAACTCAAAATCTGTAATCAGTAACTGCCGAAGCGCAGAATAAAATTCTAGAAAATTTCAAATAAGTGCAGACTTAGCCCATTGAATTATTGCCGAATTGTCAGCAATTAAGGCATCAAGCGGTATCCATAAGCGTTTTTGCTCCGCTAATAGCTCCTCCAACAAGTTTGTCAGCTCCGTATCGCCATCTTCTCTTACCCAAAGGATAGCATGATGGATCTTTAGGAAAGTTGCCAAATACGACTGTACCAATTCAAAATCACGTCCCGTTCGCAGTATTGCCAATAGCATACGCAAGAAGAATGGAAACGCCTGCAATGTAATGACATCTCGTCATCGATAAACCAACAAACAAAATCATGAAAATGCAACAATAAATAAAATGCAAGTGTTAAAATTGCTTCGATATAACACATGTCCGTGTTAAAACCGCCCCAATATAACACAACTGTGTATTAAAACTGCATCAGCATTTCTTTTGCAAAATTGCAAACTGTTTAAATTGTTCACTCAATGATTATTTGATTGGCATAAATAAATAAACATTCTAATAAAAAAGCATAAATTTGAAAGGTTCCTGTGTAATTAATACGATCTGAAAAGGCCTGCAAATGTGCAAAACAACCCCTAAAAAATAGGGAATCCATCAAATGCAAGAATATATCAAACATAGTCAACCTTTCGTGGAAGAGCACGAATCTGGAAATCGATTGAAGAAATATTCATCCATTTGAGTGATTCAAAAACCGACTTCAATTCCTCTTCGGTAGATGCCCTTTAAATCATCGTTTAATTAGGTGAAAATTATTAAATAAATAATAGCCATTTTAGCTGAACATATCACACAATGTCATCGTAAAGTTATTTTGTTTATACAACCCCACATTTCACACCAATTTAGGTGGTTACTTACCTATAAATCATCTATACAATCCATCCGTCAATAAGGCTTCGGCACCGTTTGCATAATCTTTTTCGTTTATTACAACAAACACATGAACGTCATTGGTAAGTATATAAAATTGTATATTATATTTGATTTGTACCATCGAATATTTCTGAATTTCACAATCACAGGAAATGTGAGAGGAGAATGAAACGCAGGTACCACTTATTGTTCTCACGAGTGCGTAATTCCAGAAAGGAACAACAGCGAAGTGGGAAATAGAAGGAAGCAAACAACCGCCGCCATTCAGTTGAATCCAACAATGCATTCATAATGTGGACAATCTGAGGCACAATATTTGATGGTTTTCATCATTACAATCAACATTCTTCAGAAGTGGGAGAATGAAGATTGAAATATAGAAAACAATTTTTAGCGTAAAATTAAACAAATGTTATCACCTTTCTAAAATAATATTGCGAACTGAAACTGATGCTCAAACATTATTGAATAAACTGCTTCTAAATTCTAATTGAAATCTGCATAAAAACTTTAGAAGAAGAATCTGTAGTTGAAAAAAAAAAAGATTGTAAAATGCAAAATTAAGCAGAAAAGGCATTTGAAACAGAACTTCATTAAACCAATGGCAAAAGAGGATTCCGTTTCCAGAAGGCTCCTCTTGGCCATAATCGCTTTTTCTCGTTGCTGCCCATCATCGGTTTCCATCTTCTCAAACTCGAATCCTTCGAGAGTCGACGTGGATGGAAGGAAGAATGGCGCCGATTTTGGCTTCTTTGGAGGTTCTATTGGTTTGTTTCGCTGACGAATTACGTCCAAATTTGGTAGATTCGCCCATCGAGGAGGTGCTAATCCAGAAAGCGTGATTAATCCATCAACCTATAGGAATCTATTCCGTTAGAGAAAATGAGCATAAGCTTCTATTATAATGGATTTGATATCTAAAAGTGAATATAAGCTTATCGCTAAGTCAGCAAGTCGAAAACTATCCAACCTTATAGCATAGAAATACAATAAAAAGAAATACTATTGAGCACTCTTAACAGCTTATAAATATAGTTGACTTCAATAAACTTTTGCAATTTTGTAATTTCCCAAATGAGTTAATAAAATTGAAATTGCAAAACACGCAAGGAGGGTTTAAATCTCGAATTACTTGATTCTTTTCGAAGCGAATTTATTTGAATTGAATCAAATTGTTGTTTGATTTAAACTATTCGTTCATAATCGCAATCACCACTTCACCGCTCAATCATAATCGTTGATATATACGATCTTGGTACACCAAGAAGTATATCAAGAAGACATTAAACAAACAAGCAAACAACTAGAGTAATATAATGAATTATAAGTTGTAAACAAATAATCGAACGTTAATTATTATTGTTAGTCGATCCACAAGCATATCACTATTACATTGAGCAGAAATATTTTGAAAACAATTGACTCTCATCAAAGCTATCAAGGACTAAAAAAAAAATGTTAAAAGAACTGAAATAATGAACCTGCTCAATGCAAACTTTTCTCTGATCCTCTTCTGTAACCAAGTGTTCGTCACCTTCGTCAACGACAACATCATCACCAGAGGGATCTTTCCTTCAATAATTATTATATTTAGAAGAATTATGCAAAAATAAAGATTAGCATGAATATATCAAATAACACAAAGTGGGAAAATAGAGTCCGTTGTGAGGAATGAAATAAGCAGTAAGGAACGAATTCCTTGGAATGGACCTTCACTAGACAATATGCATTGTGCGTATGTATGAATATATGCTTTAAACCTCCAAAAATGCTATTAAAAAATTTTGGTAACATGATCATCTCAACGTTTGCCTATCGCCCCATCATTTGTATGCTAGAGTACCATCCTCGCATATTGAACAATAATATGGTCTTTGCAAAAGGGACCCATCAAACTGATCGTTCCATCGTCGCTCTCCCTCGCCCTCTGCCCACCATTTATCTCTTTTCAATCTTTCCCCTTAGAAGGGTCGAAAATCACCACCTCCAAATATCTATGATATCATCGTATAACCCCGCTTCCTTACTGGCTATTTCATAATTACATTGGTGGACGATAGAAAAGCCAACACTCAATTCAGTAAATGAGATATTCTTCGCTTACCCATCATTACTAAACAAAGTTTGCTTTGCAGAGTTCGATTAAGTTTCCATTGAAATTTCCGAGGTCAAAGATCAAACGGCACTACTGTTGTAAGGGAATCGGTTGGATGTCGTGCAGTCTTTGAGTTCATAAACTTTTTAAGCTTGGCTACAAACGGAATTTGTCTTCTTAAATTGAGGAAAGCTGAAAATATCCTGTTAAGAAAAAATCCATATTTATTAAAACTAACGGAAATGCTGCGGAATCCGATGGAATATAGTCGACTGGAAGCGCTTTGATATGAATTCTAGCCGTGAAAAGCGCTTTATTGGCCCACAAGAAAACACCTTTCTGTCCATCATGGCACGTTGCTAAGTACTCGCCGGCCGGTGAGAAACTCATTGCAATGCAGTATTTACTACATTTCATAACGTCGATAAGACTGCTTGTTATTAAATCCCATATCTTAAATTCATAGATGATAATCGGAGACCCATATTCAGTGAAACATGAGGCGTGTTTGTGGTGATATGATACCCGTAGAGAACAACTGTGAATAGTCGCATGCGAAATAGATTTTCGCAAATTGACAAAATATTTCAACTGCCATAACATTTCACCGATAAACGTATCAAATATTAATTTCAATCTGCATTTTAAAAAAAAACACCAAAAATTAGATACAAAATGCAAACATCAAATTCATTAGCAGAAGGCAATAGATAAACATAAGAGCAAAATATGAAATTTGTCAACGGTGATAGTAAGTTCGCAATAGCTGGCTAATATTGTAAAAAAAAAGAAGGAATCCGAGAGCGTCTAATAGCAGAAAGAAAATGCATCAATTTTTCATCCCTTTCCTTAGTGCATGAAATAAAGTAGCTCCATCGAATATATATAGTACGTGAATATATATCGAATATATAACAGTTGCGATAAGAAGCTCAAAATGGACTCAAAATGTTTGCTCATCGCATAATCAGTCGCAAAAACGAAATAGAAATGTGCAGTTTCACTTACACGAATTCTTTCACTCAGTTATATTGGAACAAATATCGGCAATATTTAGGGTCCTCCTGGCTCCTGGACGCAAATGGTCGCCTCATCAACGGAATACGCAAATTTCCCATTCCTCCTCCCCCCCCCCCCCCCCCCCCCCCCCCCACCCCCCACCCCCCTCTCAAAATTTTAACCTCACAGATATCGCAAATATCACCTTGATTAATCCGTCCTTATCAGCACTTAACAGCCATCTGCCATCGGGTGAAAACTCGAGTGCCGTTATTATTGCTTTGTGGGCGTCGTTCATAATTCTAGCGGTTCGTCTGCAGAGTATATCAACTATACCAATCGAACCACTCTCTACAGCCACAGCCAATAGCGAATTACTTGAACTCATTCGAAATCGCACGATTGAAGATGGCACTCGTATTTCGGCGATACGCTTACAAGTGTTGAAGTTCCAAAATCGAATGATACCAATTTCTTCACAGGATATCTGCAAAAAAAAAAAAACGAAATATTGCAGAAGTTGGCAAACAAAAAATAATAATAATAAAAATAAAGAAATAATGGAAGAATAAATGACGCAAAATATAAATAAAACACCAGCTACTTTATCGTAAGATCTTATAAGCTAGATAAGTTTATCACAGAAATAAAATTGTTGGCTTTTATCGTAAGCGTCAAAGATTATAGCACCTATTTAGGGTGGTCATAACCATAGGAATGAACGGTTTTGAAAAAAGAAAGGCCGAAAAATTGTGAAAGATTTTTTGCAGCATATACTATGGCAACTATCACGTCCACTAAGAAATAAAATATTTAGTTCAAATTTTGCATGACCGCCTGTTAGTACCATCGAACGAGTAACACAAACAACAAGTAGAAAGAACCAGCGAAGCGTACCCTGAAAGCGCCTTTAAAGACTAGCAATTATTAATTAGCAGCTAATTAGCAATTAACTAGCAACTAGCAATTAAAAGACTAGCAAACTATTAGAAACTAGTCAAAAAAAAAAACTCTCAAAGCAGCAATAGTAATTCGCACAGCGTCTTCGTTCCCTAACAATTTTAACTGTCCCATGTTAAGAATCAGGCAGAACTCCTCTAAGATGTTCTCTTTAGAGATTCAAACTTCGTTAATACTTCATCACCTTATTTCGGAGTTTTGAAACATTGGGTTGCGGGTTGATCACATTTAACTTTATGCAAAGTTGATCAACGGTCGGCTTATCTAGATTCAAGTTTGGACTCAGTGATTGGCCATTCATTGCATAGTCTAATCGAATGAATCAATAATCGTTCAAAGCCAACTAACCATTTGCTTATTGAGAGGATCAAGAGTGATGCCTCGTATCGGTGACGAATGAGCCGTTTGGGTTTTCTCATTCCCAATGAATGTCTTACGATGTATTCCACTTTGAACATTGAAACAATCAATATGGCCAGTCGTATAGCCAACAACTACGAAATTACCACATGCACTCATACAAAGTGCACTTGCCTTTGCCATCGACAACAACGCATCCTCGTTGAATCGTTTATGTAACAACTGCAATCAAATATATGACGATGATAATAATGATAAGAACTTGAAATATACAATCGCATTATCAAAATTGCAAATGAATTTTTTAAATTTCTAAGAAATACTGAGATAGGAGGCATCTTTCAATGATCCTTCTGGATAGCAAGGTTCGTAGACTCCTCTCAGCTGCTAAGAACAAGAGGTGAGGTTGGAAAATCATTGGTTTACATTGAAGTTCTCAATTTGGCTCCAACTGATTCAGAGCAGAGCTACGACTGAAGACCCACGGATTTTATTCCAAAAACTTTCTTACGCCTAAATGCTGTATGTGGAAAAAATTATGGAAAAATAAAATGAAATTTGACGAATTAGTTGCAAAGCTTCAATATCTTCCTACTACGATGAAGTGAAGCAAAAACTCTACACGTGAATTGCAAGCTAATGGGGTCTTGGAATTCGGAACTGTAGGCGAAGATTGCATCATGAAAAACACGCCTTAAATCCGTTGCGTTACGACGATGATAAAACATTACTTCAAATGATAACATAAAATGTACTCAGAAAAAAAATGTGAAAAGTTCACTAAAAATGACTCGATGTTTGCCGAGTGATTGTTTCCGTGTTGACCAAGTGGTTACAATTGGGCTGTCGAGGTGTCGACAAGCGACGTTGTCCCATGCAGCCTCTCTTGCACCGCCAATTGCCATTTCACATACTGCACTCATCTCTATGCTTTTCACATCTAATTTCTTCTTTTTCGCTTTCGCTCTTAAATTCCAATGAAATGATGATTGAGAATGGGGTAAATTAAGAGATAACAATAGAAAAAAAAAACAAAAGGATGAACGTGAATGCAACAAATAAAATTATTAAATACTCGAAAAATTTTTCATTTATAAATAATAAACGCAATCACTCATATAAACTGCATAAAAAACGAAACTCCATCGAAGTTGTTAAGTTGTGGAATTATCTTCCATCTGAAGTTGTACGTGAAATAAGTAGAGAATCATTTAAGAGAGACTCCATCGTCTCATCAGGCTTGATACTCATTAATAACCGTTTATAAAGCGTTGCTTGTTTGGTATATATAGGCAACACTGACGTAAACGTCTCTAAGCACTCAATTGTATTCGGTGTATATTCTACTTCTGCATCACATACTTGTTTTATTGGTGAAACATTTTCATGTTTATTTACTTATAAGGTGAACAATTCATCACCATCAGCACCAATAAACAAATTGCTTATAAATTCACAATATCCGTAAATTCAATCACGAGCCTCAATAAAAATTCATAAAGAAGAATACCTTGACATTGTACCAGCATTGCCAAGTTTCTGACGTTGTGTATCACGAGTTATCGAAAATGAACGCAGAGAACCATCTAAACCAGCCGAAAGTACACTAAAATAAACAAGAAATGAAATTGACGCAGAATGACATTCAAAACATTGGGAGAAAAAACGAGTAAAAACACTTAGGTAAAAACACTCAACGAAGAAAATAGATAGATTATGATGAAATACATTCATAGAGACAAATTATACTTAAAAGGACAAATTATACTTTAAAAGTCGACAAATTATCTTGTACCCATTAACAAAGGTAAATGCAAAAACGCTATCTCGAATCAACATTTATGAAGCAACCTACCAATCACGACCGTTGAATTTAACGTCAGTGAGTGGCATCGAATGTCCTTCGAGTAATACTAATTGTCTTGGCATACCATCACCCATATCGAAAATCCATGTTTTAAGCGTATTATCAGCACCCGATGATACCATTAAAGGCTCTCCAGCAAGAAAATATAGTGCAGTGATGGATCCATGATGGGCATTTGGCAACTGCCCGATCAGCCGACGCTCGTTCAAATCCCATATAGCCATCATACCAGTGTCACCTGCCGAAATCATCGAATCCTCTCCGTCACATCTATAAACATTTCAAACAGTGAGCATTGTTCTGGACTATTCACACAGAAGCTCTGGGCAAGGGTGAGAAATAACCGCAACGCACTTGAAACTTGGTGGGAAAATCCGGTAGTTTCATCCAGATCAAGCCAAAAATATGATTTGCCTCAATGACATAACCGATTTGAACCCTTTCCAGCAACACCAACTGCAGGAGACTATAGCCAATATGAGGGTGGATTTATGAAGCCACCAAAATGTTTAGGTGCTTTTCCAACACATGGGAAAGTCACATTTCTCGATCGTGGAGATCCACCTGAACAAAGGCTCCATCCCCCTGAATAAGTCTTCACCGCATCCCTTTCTCGGGATTTCGAGATCTTCCGTTCAGCTTGAGCCGGCAAGTCGAAGAAATTGGAGCACCTTGCAACTCAAAATTTATAGTGGTTCATATCAGCCTAATTACACTGCCAGGCTAAAAATTTTTAACTTGTAAATCAGTAGAATATCGCAGATTAAGGTCCGACTCGATTTTTGATTACAAAATTATGTTCGGTTTTTCCGGCATCCCAATATCAGAAATCTTCCAGTTTTCCCCTCGCCGTCGTCGACGTGCACATCACTTTTAGCTTGCCAAAAGATACTGCAGTAAAAACAACATTTTTGCATATTTTCCAGTTTCGCGCTGTATAAGTCTGGAATCTACTTTCCGTCGATATCGTTGCTACCACCCACTATTTCAGTTTTGAAGACGTTAAAATAAATAAATAAATGAACAACTAAAAATTTGAACTTTTTTCCCTCCTCTTCTTCTCAATCCCTATAAACTAAAATGCAAGGCTTCCAAAAAGCGTGCGAGAAGGGCAAATAAGTCGACGAATGCTTAAAGCTGTTTTACGAAAATAGAATCCAAAAACAGCAACAAGCGAATGGAAATTATCAAGCAAATGAACATCTAATGTGCATAAATTATAAAATCCGCAAAGTTCTCTCGAATATCAGCACACCTCGGCGAGTAAAACAGTTCCTTCGATACGACGATGAATAATAAATAACGCTTCGTGTTCTCTCAAGTTTAACAAAATCAACGGAAAACTTTTCAAGGTATTGATTTCGGCACGAATATCTACACAGTTTATGACTGAATCCATTCAACCATTATTCTGACACAATTGCAGCCGTTGAATATGCATTAAAACAAAAAAACATTATAACCTATTCAGTTTCCAGGTCTCATTGAGGGCACTTTAGCAATTCGCCATTCACAGCAAAAGTATGTGAAAAATTCGTAAAAATGCATTTACTTTTATGTGAAAAATTCATAATTTTTATGTACAAAAAATTCAAAAATTCATAAGCATCCACTTTAGTGGGTGTTTTCAATATGATATCACCTCCGTCGTCTTCTTAAAGCAAAAATTCAATGAATAAAACATAACCCACCGAAAGGCAATTGCAGTGACAGGAGTATCCTGCGTGAAGGTGGCTATCGTTTCGTCGGTTCTAATATTATGAAGATGGATATGCCCAGTACGCAATCCAACAGCTAGTATATCAATTGCTGGTGACTGCTCTAGAGTGCTCACCTCACCGTCAAACTGCGTTGCGAACTCGTGAATCAATTTTCCCGTCTTCACGTTCAGCAAACGAAGTTTTCCTCCAAACAATGTACTGTTCGAAAGGCACATTTCTTCAGTGTCATAAAATGACATAAACTTCACGCTTCAGGCCCAACAGCCCGACCTTTGACCTTATATTTCTGGTCAAACTCTGAGACCAATTGGAACCGACCGAACTCAGCGTTTTGCGTATGAGTGTCGTCGGCCCAAGTACATGTCAACCACATTCCGCGTTTGCAAGCCAATTCTCCTCACTCTTCCTCCTTCCCCCCACACCCCACTGAGTACATACGCATAAAAAAACTTCGGTTCTAGAAACAAAATATAATCAACATTAAAATCCAATGTCAAATTTAGCTCTGACAAAAACAAAGTCACTTATAAATATAAATTCCCTCACAAATCCACTAAATTCTCTCACAAAGCCATTATAACCCTTTTTCTTGAGAAGTAAAAATGTCTGTGATGAAAATACTATGAACAGTATAAAATAGCGCTCGTAAAAGATGAAACATAATAAACTTGTAAGGAAATACAATTATTCAATTGCCCATATAACTAAATATAAAAGCAATGAAGTGCTAAACGAACCGCCGACTGAAGAAAAGCATTCACCTTTTGTTGAGCCAACAACAACCTTGTTAAGATATGTGGCTGGATGGATGATTGCGCTTATGGTGAATTCACCTGCGGAGTCGATCTGCAATATCCTGGAGCCATCATCGATATCGAGCACATGTAAAGAACTGTTTACATCGACAACCACAATCACCTCTCCGAATGGAATCATTGATAACACCTTCTCACCCACCTCTAACCATCGTAAAATTTGCCTGAAAATATCGATACTTTATGTTTATTTTTTATAGTCATATCAACTCACTAGCAAGACGCAGTAAAGTAAATAAATTTATGAAAAAAAATAAACTGATCGTTTTCTTATTTCTCCATTGCTGTACTGAGCATAAACTTAGTGCTGAGACTACGGATTTCTAGCCTGATGTGGATTTCGGCGTAGTTCTGAGACTGAATACTGTAATGTTTTTGTGCTCGATTACTGTATTCACTATTCAACGGCAGCAAAACTTTAAAAAATATTTATGGCTAACATACTGTAAGTTGGTAATGCTTCTTGTTTTAGTTATCGCGTTTCAATATTAGCGAAAGATCGTCGACTCGTTAGATCCTCACAAACAACTCCGAGTATGTGTCTGATACGCGTCCGACTACACTCCCTGATGGTTCGTCTTCGCCGTCGAATCTTTCCTCGCCGTTGCCAAGGTCCGTCTGCTGGGTATGGCTGTGTGCAGGTCGCAACACCTACCCGTATACTAATATTGTACGATTCCGTTACCATCACTATCTCCCCCATTTTAGGTTTCTGCTTGTCACCTTATTGCAAACAAAAAAAATTCCAAGATACCTGGATAAGTGCAATAAAGCGATGCGATGTCCAGCAGCCGCATATACATAACGCTTGTCTGCAGCAACGGCGCTAATTGCCTCGGGCAATACATCACTCACGGATACGAGTCGTAAATGTTCGGCCGAATATTGCACTATGACATTGTCAATCGAACATAACACCGATGTTATTCGTCGTTGTGTTGGTAGAACACGAAATGCCGGTGCAACAGATGAACACACCTCACCTAGAGATTTATATGGCGCCAATAAGCGTGTATCATGACGCAACATCTTCTGAAATATTGAATTGAGACTAATCGTTGATATTAGTAACTTCCGTCTCCTAGATGCTCTATCCAGAGAGCATGACGGGCTCTTCAAACAAGCCAAAGAGTATAATTGAAGCATTAAACAATTCAATGTGCTGAAGAAAACTCGAATCTGAAAAGAGGAAAGAGAAAAATCGTCGAATTATTCAATGATATCGAGTGCGTTTTATGGTGTAATCCACAATCTGGAATGATGCAATAATGTCTATTATATCAAAATAGGTATTCCAATTAAGCGCAAATGTCTCGAGTAAACGCTACGAATGAACGTTCTCATATCTGTCATGTGACATCCCACACACATACACACATGCTCTTTCTTTTATTTAATTCATCTATAGAATCAACAACAATCAAAACATCATCGGCTGTCAATAAAATTCAGCATGAATTTAATTCATAATTTCACGCATAATACATAAGATGACCATGAAAAATTCCAAACAGCAATAACTAGAAAACCACATTTTCTAATAAAATCTTTGAAACACCCTTTCGTATATAAAAAACACCTTATATAATAAAAAAGGCACTTTAAACAATAATAATAATAATAGAAATAATAAAAAAAAGAGGCAAGAAATGCAACAAAATGCTCCACTAAATTATGAAACAAACAATAGAAAAAAACCTAAGGTATGCACTATGAAAATACAAATCATATATACAATAATGCTGTACCGGGCAGGCATTCGAAGTAAATCCGCAAATAAACCATCGATATTGCTAGTATTTTTTTATATTAATAATAAAAAAAAATGACTAATTAAAATATTTCAGAGGAGGAAATAGCAAACGAACCGACTCCTATGTGAATATATTATTTAAAAAGTGTAATAAAAGAAAAACTAGTTTCAAATGAACTTGTAATTTGAAAGTGGAGTAATAGAATGTACCAATACTTGACCCGCTATCCCTCCCCTACCCCCCACCCCCCCTTTGCTTCGTCATTTTATTTAGAAACTGAGAAAAAAAATCGTAACAACAACCTCCCTTATGAATCCGACCTAAATTTATGTTTTCATGACAATATGCTAACTATGCACCAAACAAAAACCTCATATTTACACGAACGAAGAGAATCCACCCATAATAGAAGAAGGATTCGTTGATCGGGCAGTGGCTATCATTGCCAACTCGGAACGATTGCTGTCACTCGACGCCGGTCTTGAGCCATTATTGTTCGGGGGGATAGACGACTGGGGAGCCGATTCTGCAATTGCTTCAGCCCTTGCTCGTCGCCATGTACTCCGATAAGTATCTTCATGTTCGTAATGTTGAGCTGAAAATATCACTTGTTACCTCCAAGAAAGTTGAGCTTTCAAAGATCACATAAAGGCTTCGCAGGTGTTTTTCGGGCTAACCGGAAGCAAGGAACCTATTTCGGCGTTTTCTAACATCCCTTCCCAATTCCAACCCGTCAACAACCCCGTCACCCATATTGATGGAAACGCCGAATCGTCGTGCCATATCATTGCATCATTGATCTTCCAGATATCGAATTAAGGGAAAACATAGTATCGTTACGTAGTTAAAAGAATCTATGAATAGAAAAACTAAAAATATTTAAATCCCTTATTCAATGTCATTTGAATTTCACTAGCACGATAATAACTTAGTTTTTTTTTCAATGTATCACAGCCTTAAAGTCACCGACCAAAACAATGTAATTTCAACAATGACTCAGTTATAGCTTGTGAAATTCAACTTCAAAAAAAAAAAATTATTGGCGAAAAGCCAAAATCATCTTACCAATGCTTGTATCCCTCTCAGTTCGATCGCTTTCATCGTCCGCAGATTCACCATCAGCGGAAAAGTCGTCAAATGCTGAATCTTGATTGAGGAAGGTATTCGACGATATTTGCCTTCCGATACCCATCCCCAATAGATTCGACGAACCTCGTGTTCCACTTTGTGGGATCACATCGGTCGCCAATGTTCCATAAATATTAGCTCTATCCGCTGTATTCACATCGACTATACTACCGTATGCAGGTGGTTCACGAGCATCTGATATCCACGATGTGTTCGTATTGGGACGCATCGGGAGATCATGTCTAAGGATATTTAATGCTCAATGCAAGTAAATTACTGCGAATATAATTTCGAAATTCCATTATTGCGTCAACTAAACGCTTATATGTATTCACTAATAAACTATAAAAAAAAAAAGAAGAAAGAATGTATGCGAAGAACAACGAAATGGCTATATAAAAAATAACAGCAACTCGTGGTTGTGATTTTTCATTTGACTGAAACAGTTATATTCGACTTATATAGTGGGCGTTGTGATCGGGACTTTATAACTCGAAATCTCGATCTATACAGATAAAAATTTTAACCCCCCCTCCCCCTTAAAAAGCTTGATTCGGAACTCAAAAATCTATTACGATCGTGGCCTTAAAGATAGAATAGCTAATTTTTTTCGTTTTCATATCCGCATAAATTGATGAAATAAGAAAAGAGAGTTGGCCAACAACAACAAATGGATCTCTTTAATTTACCTTGAATGATGAAAGTTTCGTCGTTTCGATGTTCTCAATTCATAGCTAACAATACCACCATCCGCAAGAATTTTATTCTATTCTATTCGATAATAAACGTTTATAAAGCATTTCAAATTTATGTTTCAAAATTGTACGATGATTACTTTAAAAAAATTTTTGAACGAAATTATTTGTAACGAAGAAAACAAAACATAAAGAATTCTCTTTAAACTCCAATGCGCTTAAATCAATGCTTCTTTTTTTTTTTGATTCTTCATGGTATATTATTTCAAATTATCTCCTATTATATTCATTGTTTACTAATAACATATTATGGTTATATATTTCTTATATGAACTTAAATTAGGATCAAATTGCATCGAAGAGACAAACTTTGAAAAGAAAAAGACTATCAGAATCATAGAAACTTTAAATAAAATTGCAAAAAAAAAGAATATATTCGGATAAGTCTACAACTGTTGCGACGATCGTAGAGGATCACTGCTTCTCTGAAGCGTATTCTAAGCGATATTCGTTGTTTAGAGGGGTTTATATTCGATGGAGGGTATTTTTTTCTTCAGATAATTGTATTCTTATCATATATTCAATTGTTTCACTTATTCCTTATTAATGGTAATGATATTTTATAATGATTTATTTATGGTATCTTCATCTTAATATATCAAGTGCAAAGCTTCTACCATAAGAGATATGATGATCTACGAATGCGTATATCCACCAACACCAACACCCCGCAAAGGAGACAACTGCATTGTAGTGAAACAGTAAGAAAACAAATAAGGCCAGAAGGTTTTGAGGCGCAAGAAGAAAGGAAAAATATGGAAGCAACATCTGTGACGAGTCACTGATGCTTCTGATGCTTAACTACTTAATGACGATATTCAAGAAGCATTACAATAAACACCCATCCCCTGTGCCATCTCCAACAATAATTAATTAATGGAATGTTTCTTTGTTCATTATATATTCTCATATTTTTGCTATTGATCAACAAATTATTTCAAATACAAACTTTTGATCTACATATATCTGCAAGTAGAAAAAAACAACAGAATGACATAGAGTACTGTAGTTTATAGTAGGGACAATAGAACAATATAGAATACGGTGTAATTTCGTTGAGCGATCATTAAAAAGAAACGCAATGAAATTTAAGTGAACGATTTTACACATCAACATTGAAAATTTCATAGCAATTTAATTTAAGAAACAAAAAAAATAGCAATAAAATAGTATAATATTCAAAAGATCACTAATGAAGCAATAGCCATATAATTGTAGAGCTAGTGAGATAGTAGACTAATAATAAGGTGAAAACTGTTGATCTACATAATGAGCAAAAGTTGGTTACGTCGTTTTTAATACGATTGTAATAAGCAAATGAACCTATCGCAATAACATCAATAAAAAAACATTAAACTTGTCTAAAAAAGCTCGAAGAAATCATGTGTTGAAACCTCCAAAATTGGTAAGTAAAGAACTGGATCATTTTGGGCTTAGTTTCATGACAGATTGCTGGAATTAAACTTAATACATAAGAAGGAATTTCATGACAAACTGGAATTTAATCCCTTCCACTAGGTGTACATGGGAAGAGTTGTTTACATGGGAAGTGTTCCCAGGACCGGTAAAAAAATTTCATTTTTAAACGAATCGTTCAGATTGTACTTTAAATAAATAGAATCTCATATAAGACGAGGGGACTTTTACCCAAATAAAAA
>QEWY01000536.1:278577-308957 GCA_006503575.1 Baylisascaris schroederi
TGTGTCTTCGCAATTGTCACCCAATCCCCCAAAACATGATTCAAACGTTCTTGTGAACCTATATCACGCCGACTTCTCTTCGATTCTAAGTGATCATTGTGAGGTAAATCCTGAAAACGGGAATAATATCCATAGTCTTTAATGATTTATAGGTCAAGCTCACAAACAATACACAATCAAAATGTATGAATAAAGCAAGCGTAAGGTATGTTTAAATGAAATTTGCACAAAACTTATGCGGTGCTCATATAAAATCTTGATTTTAACGTTTCAAAAGAAGTTCAATTTTGAACGGCAATATTAATAGTGCAAACAATATCCAAATCATCTCGCGATATTCGCCATCAAAAAGATGTTGTTGGAAGTGATTTATGGCGTAAGATTTCCATAATTAAAGCTGATCAAATGAGCGACGCTCCGAATTTGCTCCTTTGGCTCCACCCTTCACTAAAGAGGGTTTCCTCTTAAGGAGTTTCCCATTCACTTCCTAGCAACACATACAGACGTGAAGTTACAACTGATATTAATGATACGCATCAATGTTTTGCATTAGTGTCATCAATATTCAGCATTCGAAAAGCAATCTCTAATTACCCGGATGGGCAGAAATGGCTCTCTTCACTCCCTCTCCGCAAAGATGGTGTGAAAATTACTTCGAAAGTCCTAACTAATATGCCGTCTTTATTGCCTCGTCGTCGTGAATATTATTTGTGACTCTTTTATGGATTGCTGAGGATCTCATAAAGATGAACGAGGAAGCGTATATACCACCTGCTTTATATGCAAAACGATAGATTCATAAGCCGAAATAACAGAAAAACAAAACAAACTTTAGCACGGGCGATCCGTTTAGCCTGTATGATATGGCCATTGATAGGTGATGCACCTGCCTGTCCATCTTCCCATTCCAAAGTCACCGACATTTGTCCAGGAATAAGATAAGGCTTAGATGGCGCTTCAGGACAACCTGTGGCAATTAATCATAGAAAAAAAAACTTCAATTTCAAACTAAAAACCAAATAAATGAAAAATTTTCACTATTTTTTGAAACAATTTTTTTGTTCATTGAAGAACTATGCATAATTATTGTTTTTAGCTACACTCATGAAATTCTTTTTTCTCTGTGTAAATCCCACAACTTTAATTGAAGAAATTAACGTAGTCAAAGCTAATGAGATTCATTTTGCACTCTCAGACACCATAGCGTGATATCTGAATGCAAACAAATAAAAAATTGTCAAATAGTGCACCATAGTGAAATTATAAGTTGATTTCAGTTTTAACTCATTTAATAGTCTTTAAAGTAATTCATCTCTTTTAGTTGCAAAAATAATCGTTCATCTATGCCATAAAAATTTCTTTATTTACCTTTTTTTTTAATTTCTTTTCTATGCCAAGTTGGCTATAAACTTCAATATGCCAACTCTCAATATGAAGTTTTGTGGATCAATGCATGCTAACTGGAGAGGATGCAAAAGGTTTTTTTGCTCAACTCAAAGAATAATCGCTAAAATATGAAAAAATACTCACCTGGATTCGGCCCAATTGTAACATTGCCGATAACTTCATCACCATAGCCAACTAATGTCTCTGCTCGAACCGAGAAAAAATATGTGACATTCTCATCGAGATTATCCACCAGTAAATACGTCGATGTTGTTTTCTCTTGGATTTCCTTTTTGAATTCCTCCTACAAATCACTCCTCATAAACATTTCAAGTAAACGCTCATAAGAAGAAATATAATCAATCAAAACAACAGGGGGCAACGTTCTTACAATCAAACACTTCAACAATATTTTTAAATAATATTGCTATATCAATGAAACTATAATCCCATTGGGAAACGATAATCCAAATACAAAAAGGAACCCAATTCAAGCATGTAAGATCAATCACCTTATTATATAAGAAAAAATTCTCAAATATTCTTCAAAATTGTAAAACAAAAGAATATAAATTAATGATATTTGATAGATGAACGAAGAAATTCTATCAAAATGCGAAAAGAAAAGTGGAAATCAAAAATGTGGAAAGATGTATAAATAAATTCATTAACTATGTGAATTTTTTTCACGAAAAATGGACACTAAATATCGTCGAATTTATACAATGATTTGTCTATGACAAAATTTAATGATGAAACTATATAAGCGTCCAATAAGGAGGAGTTTAGATTCGAAATATCCCCTATAGCCTATATAGTAACAAATATTACGGCACAACTGCTCAGACTTCAAATTGGAGAGAGGAACTATCTATATATATTGCATAATTGTTTGTAGATAAACAAAAGAAAAGTACTACCGTTGTGGTTTCAAAAATATATTTCCAATCAACTCAATATTTATTATTTGAGAAGAATTTAGCATATAACCACTAATAGGACATACGGTAAGACACATACTAATGAACATTGCTTACCCTTAGCTTATAGGTTCTGTAGTTGACGATATAAGCTTGAATTATTCCGTTTGGTTCATCTGGCGGTGCCCAACTAACGTTCACTGAATCAAGAAGGATATCTGAAAATGTGAGATGTCCCACAGTGCCTGGCCGATCCTCCATAGTTTTTACTCTCACCGCCGATGCTTCTCCTTCACCTGCTCGATTATACGCTGATACTGACACCTGTATTTTTTATATTATATTGATATTTAAAACCAAATTCAAACAATTTTATAAAACTACTTTATCTTAGAGTTTAATAGATATTCTCAAGAAATGGTCAAGATTAAATTCATACTATATAGATAGTGTGGTGTTTCTAATGGCTTTAAGCATCTCGTGGGTCACTTTAAACTCTCTCAAATTATTATTACTATTATTTTTTCTTAAAATAAATAACAGTTTCAATAAATTCGCTAGAAATTTAACATGTGCTCATCGAAGACACAGTTGGCAGTTGCCGATTCCCATCAAATTGATAACATACGGCTAATCTATCTATTCATATCACGACTACTGCCTCAAAAAATCCTTAGAGTGGAGGCGTAGGTGGTGATCCTGAACTATTCCATAAATACACCATACCTATTACAAGCATACAACCGTGCCACACTGTTGCACGCACAATGCACACGTTCTATACTTCTAAAACATTTACAATTGCTTGCGATTGTACCTCAACGAAGTATTTCGGTTGGTACCATAAAAGGAACTGAAAATAAAGGGATCGGCGTTGCCATTAACCTGATATTCAGTGTACTTCCTCAATTCGACTATATTCACAGAATTGTTCTCGCCCACAATCGTTTCTTCAAGACTCTCCTCGCTTATCAGCACAGGCACTATGGGTGTATATCGTATTCTAAATCCAGAAATGACGTCATCGGGCAATTCAATCCACGGATCCCAATGAACCGCAATCGATGTTGATGACAATGGTTCGGCGATAAGATTGTTGACTTTACGCTTAGGGATCGAATAGCCAACATAGACGAATACCGGTGCGGATGGTTCACTATTGCCTTGTTCGTTGAATGTCTGCATCTGTACTATGTAGTGTCGAAAGCTGAAAAGAAATACACTCAGTCACACTTCACTGCACCTAAGGATTTTGAAGCAAAACGATAGAAACAAGGAAGTCTCGAAGTATGCCACAAGGTAAGACAATAGTTACTACCTACACTTAGAAAGGCGCATATGGCCCTTGAACAATTCCCCAGAAAAATTAATAAGGAAAATGCTTAGAAGATTGATACAAACATTTCAAATGCAAAAAAAAAAAAAACTTTCAGAAATAAAATGCAACATTTTACTCTGCATATAAAAATGGCAATGAGAATTTCTTATCTAATTATAGAACGATCTCTAACGAGAATAAACAATTTCTTATTTTTGAAAACTTTCAATGAAAAATGGACCACCTATGCTGCAGTACAAATGGATTACTCAACAATATTATTTCCATCTTATGCATTTTATCCGTTAATAAGCCAAAACTTTAATAATAAATCTATAAGCTTTATCTCGTCACGGAAATACACAAAAGAATAAATATGATCCAGTAAACAACGACACCACCGATGATACTCAAATTTGCTTCATTCGTAATGAATTCGTTGATGTTAATATACGATCAAATACAGGTGGAATTCACACCTGAGCAATTTGCGAACAATATGTTGCATCTTCGGCAAATCGTTCTTTGTCGATGTTAACTCTTCGATGTTGGGTGTTTCATTTGATGGATATGGACGATAGAGGATACGATAGCCAACAGTATCTGAATTCCATTCGTTGCGAGCTGGCGGAGCCCATTGAAGTAGAAGTGCAGAGGATTCATACGGTGATGCTTGAAGTGAATGAGGCGGTGATGAGGGAGCTGAAATCTTACGCTTCCAGATTTCATCCAAATTTTATTGACCAATCGCATATACCAGCAAGCATCAGTGGAACAAATTCCCACAGATTCTTGTTTGTGGTCTGTTGATCTTGTTGTTGTTTAAATACACGCCCAATAATATATCATCACATTTGGACTCGATGCACATGTTGGCAATATTCTTCGCATCCCCTTCGCCATCTAATTTCGCTATCATCGGAGANTATATATATAGAAACGATTCACACACTATCATCACAATGAGTAATTAGTCAAAAAAAGAGTGTCCACGAAAGGTGCGATGATAAATGCTTTATCTATGTAAAAGTGCATAAATAAAAACCCACCTTCCAATAGGTGACTTCATAATTAAGGATGCGTCCATTTGGATTCAATGGTGGCATCCATTTTAGACGAACTTCACTCTCGCTTACATATGAAAACGCAACGCCCGACGGCTCACCAGGTGCTTAATCGATTCCATTCATTAACTAATAGCCAATTTATGAAAATCAGATGTGTAGCCAAGAATCATTTTCAATGGAATCATAAGTTTCTAATTTTTATTTTTTTTTAGAGAAAGCGAGAAATAACTAAATTGCAACTTTATTAAGCAAATGTTTCATACAAGAGTACCATCTAAATAACGTGGAGGAAGGAATACTCGAAGTTAATGAATGGTCAATTTTCCTGATTTAAATGTGGCAAAAGCTACCTTTCCTCTTTGTTCCTATTTGAATCTTTAACATTAAAAAAAGGATTTTTTGAACAGAGTTTAAAGCAGCTCCCTAAGTAAACGTGAAAGTATGGCAGCAGGAAACTTTATCTTTCTTTCTAAACCTGATAGGCCGCTTTTTACTATTGTTTTAAGGTCGTTTTATCTAGCTCTCTTCTCTTCTCGACCTCAGAGGAATTCAGAACGTGCGAATACCCAAATATTAGACACCAAAAGCCTAAATAATTGCTAAGATCAATTCAAAAGACGAGTAGAAGCACTCTTATTGTCTATCTTCCATTCTCAATGCAGTGTATTTCTCCAAATGAAATACACCAGCGCGTACTACATCCCTATCTGCTGCATACTAAAACGGTCTTGAGCACATAACGGAGAGGCAAACGATAAGGTGTACGAAACGATAAGCAGGTAAGGCAAAGGTGATTTTAAAACATGTAGATGACATAGGCAACCTTCACTTACTGTCCTCTCCTGTTTGCAAAAGGGGTGGTGCTGTATTTTCAGGACCTCTACCAACAACGGTATATGCGGCAACAAAAACCCGATAAGCTGTGAACGCAGGCAACTGTGAAAATGTGGTCTTCATAACAGATGCGTCACTGATGTCGGCAGTCTTTGTGAGTTGGGCACGCAATCGTTCTTCTTCGGGTACAACACGTATCTGAATACCAATTGATTAAACGTTACGATCAGAACACCAACTTAGTAAACTGCTTTCCATTCTTTGTCGATCGCTAACAACGAAATGGTATCATCAACACATTGCATGTAAGGAGAGATATCAGTGATCCTTCCTATACGATGAGATAATAGCAATCTAATGAACAAAAAAACCTAATACAACGGGTAAGGCATAATGAATTTCCCGGTACGGGTATGGGGAATGGATGAAATTAATCGATGTTTCATCTACAATCTTCGTTAAGCTTCCGGTTGCGTCCAACAAAAACGATCGCTGTGGTCGACAGCAAACTCAGACTTTCATTAGTAACCAAGTGCAAGCTGCTAAAGTGGAACCCTCCTCTTCAAACTCGAGTTGAATAAATGAAAAACATTGATTAATAGTGGTAAAATAACATTCACTAAAGTGTAAATGCATCCTCACAATATCGCCAATTCAGGTAAGTAATGCAAAAACCTGTTTGTAGTTCAGTATCATCGCATATCCATCCAATATGTTTAGACTAACACAAGAAATAAAAACAAACAAGAAGCATAAAATTTACCTTATAACCGAGTATAATACCATTTGCTAAGCGTTTTTCTATTGGATCCCATGACACTAACGCTCGTCTATGAGCATCGACTGTCGCTTGAACATTCGATGGTGCGACCGATGGAATATCTTCATATGTCATTGCAAATACTTTTTGAGATAGTTCACTCCGACCTAATGAATTTTCAGCTATCAATGAAATCTCATAGTTAGTGAAAGGTTGTAGATCAGAAAGTATGAAGTCGCTCTCTTTGATATTCGACGTTCTCATTTCACTCTGAAATGAAAACAATGATAAATCAATCAAAACAACAGTATATTATAAAGCAACAATGTTTATGGGATTAAAGCCGTACACCAACGTAGCACAAGTACTTATGCAAAATATTGGGCAGTGTAAATAAACTTGAATGTGGGATATTTTCAGTGGAAAGGGGAACGAAGCCAGCAATTAGGCTTGTCAAAATAGAACAGCTTGTAAGAATACTGTTGCAAATTGTCATGAAAACCCATCCATGCAAATAGATTAAACCCGTTTCTTTCACAGAAAAAAGAAAAATAGGAAATGCAATCGTAATAGATGGGTACGAGTAACAACGAATAACGTCTACATACCCATTGTTCCTTACTATTACTACGAAATAGTATAAGGTATCCTCTCGGTTCACCATTCCACTGAGTGGGATGCAGAGGAGCCCAAGAGATTGAGATCGATGTAGAAGAGCGAGGTTCCGCAAACAGCTTTTCCGGTGCAATCTCAGGTTCTGCCTGCTTGGTCTCGAACTCACGAGACGGCTCCGATGGAGCACCACGACCTCGAACGTTCTCCGCAATTAATCGCAGTTGATACTTCGTATACGGTCGCAAACCCTCTACGGTGAATGAACGCGCCTTCGGAGCACTGAAAATGCATATGCTATTAAGAAATGTTCAAAAACATGCAACTAGACATATCCAGGTATCTACCTATTAATTTGCCGATGGGAATTTAGAAGACAATGGCTACAAGAAGGGTAAATGGTTCACAATAATGAAAGGATGCAAGACGGAAGAGACAATGGAAGATACCAGATTATTAAATGGGATCGACAATTTTCAAACATTCTGCAAAATAACCTTAGAGAAATTATAAGAATAAAACTTGGAATTTGTAGATTGTAAACAAAACATGCCTTATATTGAATATGATAACAAATATAGAGGAAGAGGCGACTTTTGCTTCAACAATCCACTTCCGAATGAGAGTGTGACCATCAAAACCCGGCACAAATTGCAGAACCGCATTTCGAGCACCTATATCCGATACGATCAGCGATGATGGTCGACCAGGTAGTTCTGTAATCACATATTGATATTATCACATCCAGGAATTAAGAGCGAATGAAGATAACTATTCACAGGCGAAGACGGCTTTCAATCTGACGGACTTTTAAAAGATGAAAAGAAAAAGATTCTTGAGGGATTACAAACGGCGCCATATCACCAAACATAAAAGCCACTAAGTATTTTATCGCAAAAAGTTTATTAAAATAAAAGGTGAAAATTTTTAGCCGTAATTATAACCGCTCTTAACGGTTTTTGATTCATCAAACTATACGCCACATGCCATTATTCGAATGATTTCGTCAGTTGGAATACGGCAATAGTTTTTGATCTTTCAGATATCTTGTCGAGTCGATTCCTCCCCTAGAGTGACTCTCTTAGTTCTCTTAATAAGTTGTAGAAGGTGATATAGCTAGTCCCATCTCCTTACGCCTTGCTTGTAACTCGAAGATATTTCATCGAGTACTAAAAATATTGCATATTTTCTTATGTGCATCTATCAATTGCTCTACTTGATGTAGATCTCAAAATTGCTGACGATGTAGATCTCAAAATTGCTGATGATGTAGATCTCAAAATTGCTGAAGCGGAATGCATATCATAATTCAAAAGAAACAAGGATGCAATAACCATAAAGCTCATTCGTGAAAACTAGCATCTCATAGTGTCATGAAAACCTAATAACCACCTTTTAAAATTCCCCTATTTGGAGCGATTCCGGTAGGCCTTGCTTTGCTTTTGCTTTCATATGAGTATATGCAACGATATGTTATTCACCACAATTAGGAATAATCCTGTCGCAAGTAAAAATGAGGCATAAAATACCTAATTTCTGGCATTTAAGCAAAGCATCGTGTGAATTGAACTAAGGTTTTACACCTCACGAAGTTGTTTTATTCGAATGCTGTTACTTAAGAAAGTAAAAATTTGACTTTCATATCACAAGATATTATCACTTTAGCTGGAACAAACTTACCATCTCTGCTCTTAGTTGATCCTCAGTTGAAATTACCAGTTAGTTGGATATACACGTATAGTGATAACACTGTCTAAACATGCCTTGCAAATACTAATTTTTTAAATCCGCCTGAAATTCCAGGTTTTTTTTGTTGTTAGCATTACTTTGAATAAAACTACGTCATAAAACACTCTCTTGTTTCGCGAAAATGATATGAAATTGGTGTTCCACTTCCCTGAAGACTCAAGGTGGATGAAGTCCCTAAATCAAATATACGGACAAAACTAGTTCAGACCGCGTTACCTGGAGGTATCCCAGACTCGAAACGTCCTTCTGTTCTTAATCCGGCACCAACTTTTGTCCATGCTTGCACGTCTACAGTATAACGTGTTGATGCGTTCAACTCGGAGATAGTCACATTATGTATATCAGATGTTACTTCCAAAGTTTTCTTATTCGTTGGATTGTTATCCTCCCAAAAGCGTATTACATATTCTGCAAAATCAAACTTTTAATTGGTAATTTCTGCAAAAGGTACACAATTATTGATGGAAATAAGACTCATCGATAGATGAACAACCAATTAATGCATCGTTTCTTGTTTATCGAATGATTTCGATTGGCAAAGTGAGCAAAGAGGGTACTATTTGCTAACTTGAAGTATTATACATATATAATTCAACAAACACTCCAATTATGGATTGCAACCAAGCAATTTTCTTACATCAAAATATATAAGCAATCTATATATCACAGTACATGTTTTTTTTAATTGATTAAGAAATGAAATTGAAAAGGGTGAAAAAAATTTAATCCTCGCATTCGCCTAAAATTTATTAATCGCAATCCGCTTGAAGAATATCATTGAAAATTAATACCATGAAAAATATTTTTGTTTCAGAATTTGACGCCCACTCTGTTCAACTTTATAAGTGAATAGCCATGTATCATGTAGGGATAATGTGAGAAAATCTTGAATATTTTTAAATTTTTACGTCATTGTAAAAGAAAATAAGATAAAAAACCTCAAATACACTTAATGAATATTGCAAGAAAACAGCCGAAGACGTATTCAAGTGTAAATGGGAAGGCAAGCAGAAAAAGGAGGGGAGGGGAGGGGGGGTCTGATCTTTCCACAGAATTTCAGGTCTTACACAAAGAGGGAGGTATGCAAACAACTACAAACAGAATGTATGCAATATACGAAAACGAAATAAATATCTAGTAAAAGCAGCATAGAGAGTTGCTCTATCATCTTCAGAATGTTTCTGTGACACGTTTCATAACGGTGATTATAAACGTACTAATAATACGTCCATTTGGTTCAATTGGTGGATTCCACATAACGATCGCCGAATTCGATAGAACTGTATCAAAGTTGATCGATTCGACGGCACCTGGCACTGCAACTATCAATCGTTTAACCCATGAATGCATCTCTCAATAATTATTCAAAATGAACACTCCTGCAATTGTTTCTAATATTATTACCTTTTTGTTCAGTTAATAGTTCCTTTTACTCAAACAGATTCCAACCTTCAGTGATTGTTGATATATACACAAACCTCCGCTATAAGTTATAAAGACTATTGGCTCACTACTTGAAAAAAAATAAAATAAATGCAGCAAAAAATATAAATGTAAATAAATTGGTCAAAAATTGCCGACTCGTCGGTGCATCTTCATGATTTTAAGGGATATTATTTGTTCAACTATGAAATCCAAGGATTTTTTGTGAGGATATTTTTCTTTAAAAAAATCATCTTTCGATTGCTATTAGGTTGTAAATATTTCTAGTAATAAGCCAACTATTAAATTACTTCGCCAATTTTTTAAACTTTGATGAAGCAATTGGTTGCAATATGGTAACCAAGATTTGCCATCTAGAACTTACGATCTTCGAAAGTAACAGCTTCGATTGGTGCACTCCGCGGTCCATCGCCAGGCGATGTGAAACACAGCACCGTTACATTGTAATGCCCGAATTTTTCCAATTCCCCAATCACAACCGTTATGTTTTGTTCGTTAGGAAGCACGCGAATCTGTCGATATAAATTTGTTGGGTTAACTTCGCCTTTCCATAATTCCACCTGAAAATAGGCGTGATTTTAATTAAACATAATATTAAACAAACCGTCCTGGTGGATAGTTCAGCGTCTTTCTATCATCCAAATAAAACGAAAGGGGGTGGGTAACGGGAAGATCGGGCAATAAAAGAGGGGTGGACATCTACTTATGAAATCAACAGAATTTTATCTAGCTTAGAAAGAAAGTTAGTATCATTGTGAAGATAAGGGTGCAATAAAGCTTACTAAAAGGTATGTTTCAATAATTTGTGCTAAATGAAATTACGATCACACTCAAACCTACCCGACATGCACGAGTTCTTCAAAAAAAAGGAAAAAAACGAAGCGCCTCTTGACTCAGATGGCCCCTGTGCCTTCAATTCCTCATTAAATCCGGTCGTTACCGATCGACCATCGGGAGGCACAATCTCTTCATCGTCACATGAGCGCACCTTCGAACTAGATCGCTTTTCCACACCAACAAGGAACACAACCAATTGACTATGCAACACTTACCTTATATCCTTGATTGACGCCCGGTATCATTTGTTGATCAGGTGGTGCAAATGAAACTGCTATTGCTGTTGAATTGATTATATTCACTTTGACATTAAGCGGTGCTTGAGTAGGAACTAAAATCAATCCAACTTTGGCACCGGAAATAAACGCATAAAAACAACAGAAATAATTTCGTATCATATCAATCGAAGATAACAAAAAAAAAATATTACTATTTTCTCGATTTTAGGTCGATATTATCCAGTGCATCAACATGTATTTCTGTTTTCTCTCATTAATACATTATTCAAATGAAAAAAAAAACTATAGGAAAATATGAACATGTTAATCTTATAGAGTGGTGATGTCTGTACAATTATATACAATCCAACAGTATAACACACGTCTTTGTTCTACATTCTGCTCGTAATGCTTACAAATGACCACATTTTCAAAGATATCTAAAAGGTGGCAAAAATGTGAGCTTAATTTAGTTCCAATTTTTCCCATCTTGGCAAAACAGTTTACTTGTTCGATGCATTCATTCACTCAGCTGCAAAATAGGCGGCAACCATGTCAACGAATATCTTTTCATGCCTACTCCATCACTCGAATTCAATATCACTATTATCATGGTTGAAATATAGTATCGCATCTATTCGCAAAATTTTTGTGGTGCAGGTGATCACATTCAACCACGATGAAAAATAGAACGCTAATGCGAGAAGACCACCCAAAAATTAGAGGTTTCTTTTGAAATTCATAGCAATATGCCATCAAATTCAGAATGTTTCCCAAAATAATGCAAAAAAAAAACTTCCTTCTTTCAAAGATTTACCAAAAAGCGAACTCGCCAAACACATAAAAACATTTATGTTAGAACAATTGATGGTAAAGCAAACCCTTTCCCCTCGTTCGTTCGAGTGCATGAACATTCATACCTCAAAATGTAGAAACATCGTTAATACAACCTACCGCCTTCAAGTGTAGTCACATAAAGCGGCTTGCTGAACACACCCATTCCACGATCGTTATATGCGGCTACTTGGATTTCATATTCCCTCCAAGTTATGAGGTGCTCCAAAGGTGCATTCCTCGCATGTCCATTGCTCACATTCTTCTCAAGCCATGGTAGACTTGCATAGTTAGCGAGTCGATATCGAATTATATAACCAAGAATATCACCGTTCCATTGTTCAGATGGTGGAGGTTGCCATTGGACCATTATTGAAGACCAACTTCGTGCACTAAATATTTCTATGAAAGATCAATTAAGTTTCATATTCTTCTAACCTCCTTCAGCCACTGATGTATTTTACATTTTCCTCAAAATGGTTCACATTATTGTGCTATTAAGACAATCATAAATCACTACAGTTATCCCCCTCCTCCCCCGGTGCAAGTGTTAGTGGTTTATACCAACTTTCTGGTCTACTTCTTTTCAGATCACCCCACTTTTTGTTCGAAGCATAATGATAGAAGTACAAATCGAACCTGGCAGCAACATTCCGTGGTGCAGCTGCAGGTGGTTGCTGCGGCATCGTGACGTTATTCGACGAGAGCGAAGGTTTCCCAGCACCATGCCGATTCACAGCAACAACACGAAATTCAACCGTCGATGACGGTTTCAAATTATCTAAAAAAAAAAAAAAACAACTACTAATTACCTATGAGTACTATTCATTGGTGAAACCTCCTTTAGGGATGCATTAAATCAGCTTGTTCGCCAAACTTTTAGGTCAACTTAACACTACAACAATCCATTGATTGCAGTTTTAGGAATAAAATTTCTCAACAAATATTCATTACTTACAAACCACATAATCAGTAACTCCTTTCCTAAATCAATGGAATAAGAATAGAAGAGGCAACATTCCATCGAGAGTGCTTTATGGAAACATCAGTAATTATAATTCAAACCCAAGCATTGAGGAAAGACGAGATGCAACGCACAATGGGCAAGATCTTGGTGATCCACAATCCCACACCTAATCCTATTCGATCAATTGGCGCATATGTCCAATTATTCGATAGAACACTAACCCACAAGAGTGTTGCAGCAAAGTTCGGAAGGGACATTGTCCACTACACTTTCCCAATCGGACCAAAGACCCGTAGGACCGATGGTTCTCATCTGCACAATATGCTTGATTAACGGTGAATTGCCATCGAAACCTTCTCGCCATGAAACGCGAACTCGGGCTGGGATCGTCTCGTTTAACAATTCGGCGTATACACTTTGAGGCATTGAAGGTTTCTCTAGAAGAAAACATTGTAATGAGGCAACTGTAGATTCGTATACTAACTAACTCATACCTCTAAACAGATCGTTTAGCGATTGTTATAAACCACAACTCTTTATTACGGCATGATAAAGAAGTGCTATCAGCATGGGCTAAAGTGACACCAAGAAACGGATCTGCGACTGGAGGCGGTAAACAGTCATAGACTTGACTGTACAGCAAGCCATTTGTGTCTCAACGAATAATATGCAGAATAAAAATTTTTTGAAAACTGAAAATTTTAGAACACTTTCAAGAAGATTCCTCAAAAACAAATGCTATTGTGACAATATCTTGCATCATATCACCTGGTAATTTCTAAATCGGAAAAAACCACAAACAACGGCAATATAGTGAACGAATAGGAAACAAAAGGAAGTGAGAACACCGACTACCTTCAACAATCGAAACAAAACTATTTGCTAAACTTGCATAACAACGCTTCAAAAAATTTTGATTCTTTTATAGAGTTTCGTTCTATTGGCCACATAGAGATGACTATAGGACTATGAGCTATTCCATTCTCGTTTTCTATTACTATCGATGATTTTCTATGAAAAAGGAGTAAACAGCAATAAAAGTATATAGATCTATTATCTACATAAAACTATAAGAAGTATAACATACTAAAACAAACATGTTATTCATCACTTTACTATGCAAATGAAATGAGTAAAGACTAACCAATGATTCGTAACCATGCTGAGATACTCTGTTCATTAGTTCCCACTCTAATCGTGCATGTATAAAGACCAATATTATCAGGCCCAACTTGTTTAATCGATAAACTGCCATCTGCATTGATGATAAATCTTCGGACTGCATCTCCCGTTAAAGGTATTGCAATTCCCTGCAATATATTACAGCCACTAAAGAGGGCTTAGCTGATAAGGCAACAGAAAGATAAGATAAAGTTGCAAATTTGAGGCTAATTTGCAAACGTTTCTTTTATTTCAAACTTCAAACATTTCTATCATTTACATTAGAGAGACAGATTGCTCTTCACTTTGATAGGAAGTAGAAAATTAGCAAATCGAAATTAAACACGACCACCCATCTGATAATAAATTTACGGTATATTAATAGCTTCAACAGCGTACTCAATTGAATATTACTTCAATTACACTATACTCAGCCCATTCGTCGATATTATTCGGTAATAGAATTATAGTTGAGAATATATTATTCAATTATATTATTACAATGGCCCTAGCAGAAAATAGTAGCAAGAAGAAAGAAGTGAAATCTGGAACACTTGCATACTCAACTCATCCCATTCCAGATATCAACACTAACTATGCGGTTGGGTTTGTCTATTTTACGTATGAAAAAATAAACTCTCAAAATTCTTTAGTGACTATCAAATATGCGGAGAGTCACTAAAAACTAAAATTATTTTCCTCTATTCTTGAGATATTATTACGAAAATTTTCTATCACTTATTCGAAATTGAAACCGAAGTGTTCATATTAAATAATCAACGATCACTTATTTCTTCATTATAGCTTTAGATCCCTTAAAAATCATTGTGTACTTATTTCTGAAAACAAAAAAAAGATTCCGATTCATTCTCGAAGATTTATTGAATATAGAAAGTAGTTTATAATCCTTTCCGCAATTGCCTATTTATCAATCGGAATGCTTGCAATCCCCTCTCTTAATAACATCGGTTGATGCCCGCCGGCTGGCAATATTCTTTAAAGTACATTCGCAACCACAATTCCAAATACTTGAGTGGCGCAATGCTCTCTTTTGTTGAGTAACAATATGAATGCATCAACACATTTGCAAATGCAACAATTTGCAGCGTCTAGTGAGTGTGTTGACAAGAGACTGACCTCTAAATATCAACATATGAAGGTGCGATGCGATGCAAATTACCTCTCCTCTCACACCTTTCCATTAATCGCTCTCCGATTCCAAAATATTTCCTTCCTCTATATTAATATAACGAGTAAATTAAGTGAATAAATTTCAATGATGGAATAGTGAACTCTTTTTTTGAGTAAAATAATTGTGCACAGAGGTGGAAATGAGAATAAAAATATACGCTGTTGAGTAATTTAGAAATTCCACTCGAAAAGTTTTACAAAATTTTTTAAATAAATAATCACCTACAAATTTAAAAACCTTTAAAAGAAAAACTTCACTTATTTTCAGCTTTATGTAAATTTTTCACTCGATATAATTCAGTTTAAAAAAAAAAAGAGCACTTATATGCGGATGGATTAGATCAACTGCATTGAAGCGATGACGTCAGCTAAGCTTTCTGCCTTCGGGGCTTTATGAAGGACGCCTCTTACATGGAATAAAATACATTTATTCCAATATATTTGAGTTGACTGTTGAAGAAATAGCAATGAATTATCGAATGGATATGATTCCCATCAATTCGAGCACTCATAAATTAGCAAAAATCCACCCATTCCTTCATTATTCAACTATTATTCTTTATGGTACTTATCTAGTAATATTGAACGAACGATGAAGATAGAATAGAAACCCTATAGAAGTGTTGAAGGAAACGAATCGTTGCTTATAGGGAAATTGCTCCTGATAATTATCTCACTTATCGCTATAGCATTCAATCGATGTGGTTTTTGAAGGTGAATCTTATGAAGTATATCCAAACATATGCCAACTATGTTTACTTTACAATTCAAAATATCCGCTGAGTTGTCAAATAAGTAAAACAAAGTGAAAACTTCTATAAGCGCCTTCAGACAATAAACAAATCGAAGAGCTCTCTCTTTGTCAATCGAACTCACTAACAATCTATGAGAAGAACCTCGGCCGGACATGCATATTATCACTGCGCTTATGGAGTGTGAATTCCAGATAGGTGGATTAAAGATAAAATAGACATACTGCAAACTATCACTGTATCAATGACGTCATCTAGTGGTTTTATTTGCTATTGAATTGTTATTAGCAAATGAATGTGATTGAAGAAATGGCGAACTACGTTCGCGCCTCTGAAATTTGTGTGAACGGTAATGCCATATTCGCACCAAAACCTCCCCTCCCCCCCCACGTCAATATTTGCGTAGGCGGTGACCCCTATGTTCGAGAAGTGGTCACGTCTATAAACAAACATTTTCGCATGCGTGTTGCATATCGCGAGAATAGTTTATGTGCGTAAAGGTCGGCAATAATCCCTCTACGCACTGTCACCTTTAGCCTCACATTTCACCGTAATCACCTCATAAAAAAGCGCATTCTTCTAGATCTAATAATGATACAAACAAGAAATATGCATATTTCCTCCAGCTATAATAAATTCGAAATTAAACAATAAAAATCCTAAATTATATCTTTTCCTATCCTCTTTCTCTAGTGCTAAAATAGGAAAAGCAAGCCACACAAATTGGCACTTTTCGGATTTCAATTATTTGAGCAACCAATTTCACAAGTCGCCAACAAAAGGTAAAATGTATAGAATAAGGTCGTCGTATTTCGATTTGATCGCTCATATAAGCGTCCAACAAAAGAACTACTCTTTAGCCACTCAAGCAATGCAAAAAAAGAATTATAATCGTTAAATGGCAGGTAAACTCTTTAGCATCCGTATATTTCAACTGAAACTGATCACTTATGCGATAGAAGATCAGCTTATGTTGTCTACTATACCGACTAAATTGTATCTCTCTTGTTTCAGTGATTACTGAGTTAAAACTTGCATAGATATATATACGCATATGGAGGATGCCTTGATTGACGGTTGTATATTAGAGCACTTGTCTAATACAGAGTACGTGCGCAACTTTATGATAAAATCCATAGGCGTGAAAGCTTTATAAAACAAAAGCAAAAAAAATAAAAAAGAGCCTTAGAGTAAAGAAAAATAAGAACGATGCATCATGCTTGGAAGATATTGGTATAACAAATCTAGAATTCACTATAATGCTAGCTAATGTAGATAAACAATAGGTGATAATTTATTGATAGTAGTAAACACAATTAACGATTCATTGTTAAGATATCAACAGAAATCTTATGCTTGCCATTTTATTGAGCAAAAGTTTTTCATTCCAAATTTCTGAAAAATTTCTTCAATTCTGCTTTAATCGTTTTCCTCTCAGAAAATCAACAAGTGGCTTCAAGAAACGATTTTTGCGCAACCAAACAAACATCCAATCTATAATAAAATTACTAATGATGTTCACTTATGATTCGACGTCAACAATCCGATCAGAGAGAGAGACGAGTCTCCATATTATGCTTTTCCCGGATTTCAGCTTTATAGCTTTATTTACAAGGATTCAGGGAAATTTCTGTCCACCTAAAATTTCGACAGAATTTAACTTCATAAGTGGAGTTTCATACTCAATATTGGGTTGGGGGGAGGGGGGAGGGGATTAAATTAAGCGAGATTATCATCAAAGCCGATGTCAAAAGCCAATTTTAAGAGATCATAGTGCCGCCTTTAAGCAACTCATCAACGCCAGCCAAGGAATATGCTTAATGATAGTGCTGTATTCCATGTAAACATCACCTCCAAACGAAAACAAACCATAAAACGATATGAACTCAACCTATTCACTCCTCTCGTTTAGCAATCTTCGCAATTCCATCTAATGTTCATTTGAAGCAAGTTTGAAATTTTTATTTGAAATTACTTCAATCAAGTCTTTCTGCAATCTACTCTTGTATATTTCTGTTGGGAATCGAAGTTTGTAAACAAATCTGCACCATCTTTAAAACCTGTACGTCTCTGCAAGTTTCAACAAAGCACTGTACCTCTTTGTTTACAAATCCTCGGACTTATAACGCTCTCATCCTTTCAGGATGGATCTATGCTCGAAGGTAGAACTATGGAGAAATTGCTTGTACCAACCGAAAACATCATATGGATATATAATCGGGATAAAATAAGGAAGAAGATACATATCCGACAAAAATCAGGCAATGGATATACATTCAAAGAACCTTCTCCTTTTGCTCGTGCCATCTTTTCACATATTAAATCTTCTGGGACTTCCTCAGCTTAGTGTACCAATACGACATAGAACAGTCTAAATGTGTGCCAGTTCGACCTGCTGAGCATAATCGAGGCGGGGAAGGAGGAAAGGAGAGGTAGGCAATCTTACAATATTCTTAGCATTCCAGAATCTGGTATATTCGAGTGGGATTTACTGAAAGAAAGGGGAAAATGTAGAGACGATAATATTAGAGATGCACATTTATGTTGTGCGTCCCTCAATACGCTCCCAAGGTGGGGTATTCAAATATGGTCGTATGCGCGTCTGTTAAGTTGCCTCATCTGCCGGCAAGCGGCACGCAAAACAGTCATTACACTGAGGGGCACCGTTAGTATTGGGGCATTATTTTGAGGGTGCTGTCAATCTGTTCGACGTCTAATCCAGCATTCATCCAGCCATCAACGTTCACTTCCAACCTTATCCTCTCTGGATGATCTCTTTCAACAATCACCTATTTATTATTATCACCTATACACTTCCAACTTTCAGCTATTTATTATTATCAATTGCATTAAATATTTCAGAAAAAAAAAATCGGATCGAACTTCCTGTAACTACTTGATTTTATTAAGAAGGATAAAAAATCAACTTCGATTGAGAACCAAAAAAAAAACAACTCACATCTCTCTCTTTTTTTCCACAAAAAAAAAGTTCACTTCACAACTCTCTAATTCAGCTGTAAAATTCATATAAAATTCATATCTCCTATTTTAAATTAAACAAATGGACAGATGCATTTTTATAACTTTCAACGATCTCCACTGAATTCTTAGAAGACCTCCCAAATTGCTATTGAATACTATCAATATATAATACAACACTGTAAATAACTCATTTCTTATAAATAATATAACCAATACAAATTCTTTTACTGCAAACATCGTATATGTCACTTTACAAAGACTCTTATAAAATAATGATTACTCGTTAAAATATTTTCGTATTTAAGTAAACGTTTAGACTTATAGCCAGTCAGCTATATTCTATTAAGAATTAGAGAATCGAGAGTGTTGCTACTCTCAAAACTATTAAACCTTTCAAATCAAATTATTCAACATTGACATTCATAGCATTAATATATTTTTTTCCTAATGCCAAAAAACGTCGTTTATAATGCAAAAGAGTCTCATTTAGAGGAGGAAAGTTAATAGCTTTTTCACACTTTCATTGCACTAAAGTAAAACAACACCGAGAGGAAATCACCACTTTAATTCTCTTTGAATTATCCCTCTTTTTCATAGCAATTGCCGTTAATCTTTTAAGAATATTGCCCATCTTCTTTCAAAGAAAAGAATTTGCAGTAGTAATTTTTGCTGCATTTTAGCACAATACCAAATCATGGATATTACCCTCGTTCATTTAGCATAGAGAGGTCAATGAAGAAGGCGAAACGAGGAAATTAAATCTACCATTCAATGCATCTCTAAATGAACATAGTCAATTATTTAGAACAAAATGCCACAAAATGAACTTGATTCACTTCCTTTCCTCAAATCAACTATCTCCCTCTTTCTTCACTATCCAACCAACATAAATCGTATATTATATCACTGAACAAGGCATGAGAATTTCCTTCATAGATAATATTAGAGCAATTTTTCCATTTCATTCTTCTTTAAATTTACCAACAAATATAATCGACGAATTAGTTCATCTGCAAAAATTCAAAAAATTCCATCTAAAAATTAGATTTAGTTAGTTAATAGTGCAATTCATTAATAATACACTTCCGATTACTTCTCGTTGACAAATATTGCAATTAAAGTAGAGGAAATATTTACCATATTCATCTATGATAATAATGAGTAATCACTAACATTCCATTTCCATGAAGCGAACACTCCATCATTCGATCCATATTTATCGGCCACTTTACAGGGCATCATAATGTTACTTCCAATTAGAATACTCTGATTTGAGGGTCCATATTCGATTAAATCCGATCCTCAAAATATATAGCAAAAATTACAATAACGAATAATATTCGGGAATAGTTGCATCTCAAAGATCATCAATTCAGTTGAAATTTGCCCTAACCTATTACTCATCGTCAATTCAGATCATCATGACAAACAGGTGTCAGCAAATTTCAGAAAAAAAAAGAAGAAAAAAAAAGTATAAACGACACAACTATGAAGATACAGCGTTAAGGTTGCTCATTCACCACTACGCAAATTACCTCAGATCGAAACAGGTTTTATTAATGCAAATGACAGAAGAAGTGTTTAGCAGGGAATTCGCAACAACAATGAAAAATTCTTTGAATTCGAAGGATGTATGCATACCCATAGTCAAATATAATAGAGCCTCCTTCCCTTCCGGCGAACAATTTCTTAACGCGTCGAATTTTGGCACCATTACGATTATTGATGTGAACGCTGTGCTAAAAAGCATAACTATACCACCTTTCCTTAGCAATCTCCCCTTTTTTCTTATTAATGTTATTTATTTCTTATCTTCAACGAGAAAAAAATAGAACGAATGAATCCATACCGGTAACTGAAAGGAAAGCCGATGCACGATCACTACCATTCTCGTTTGATGCAACACAAGAATATTCGCCAGAATCCGATGGATTCACAGAAAAGATTCGCAATGAATGATCATCGATCGCATATTTCCCACTCGTAAAAAGTTGTGAACCTTAAAACAACGTTCTTCTACTCAAAAACGTCAATAATAATAAAAAAAATTCCCCGATCAAAATATTCAATAGGAGATGAACATAAACAAGGAATTGATGCATATTTATTTATCTTAAAATTATAACCACAGCAAAGTGAAACAATCTGAAGTGATTGTTTCCTAAAGATTAATAAGTTCCCTTCAATTTTTGAAACAGTATCCACAAATTTCCTTTCTTGCCCAATTCATAAACAAGCACCCACTTATAATATCCCCTTTGGGGTCTCTTTTACTCTTCGAATATAGCACTACATGAAGAGAAAGATGAAAGTTAAGACATAATGTAGGGTAAAATAAACATTGAAATAACTCATTTTATAGCTTTATGTTATAAATCTTCAATATGAAATGCCACGAAAAAAAGAGTAATATCGAGAAAAAGCAATAAACAAATTCATTTCAATATAATTAAATAAAAATACCATTATGCCTCCAAGTGATTGATGGTAAAGGATTCCCTTCAGCACTACACAACAACACCGCTTCATCACCCGAATTTGTTGATGTGTTTCTTGGTTTTTCGATAATTGTTGTCGCAAAACTTTGTGGATTATCAACCGCGCGCTCATCTTAAATAAATCCAATTTTTTCCACTCAGAATTTATTATTTTTAGAAAGAAACTTCTCATTATATATTATATAATTTATTCTTTCCGTTATTAAACTAAAAAAAAGTTTTTAACCGCACAGTTCTATTTTTATTGTTACATCATACAATTAATAGATAAAACGAAAAATTCATGTCTTTTACGACCACATAGAGAGAAAAAAATGGAAAAATTTAATGAAAAAACTCCGTTGAAATTTTCGTTTCTTGGAAAATTGGCAAAAGAATGCAAAATTTTTTGGTATCCACTATAATCTAGAATATTCTAGCGGGAAGAAAAAAAAACATGAAGTTTGCATACATATTTTTGTGATCCAAATTGCTGCGATATCAGCACCAGCCTCATTATGTGCTTCACATTGATACATTCCAAAGTTTTCGTTGTCCAATGATGTAATAATCAATTTTGATATGTTATGACCCAATAGTTTCCCGTCAAAATACCATCGTAATAATGGTTGAGGTATTCCATCAGCTGTACAGTGCACAATCAACGATTCACCCAAACGTTTCGATATTTCACGCGGTAATCGACTACGATCGATTATTGGTCGTCCTAAATCGTTCTTTATAAAAACAGTAATATCGAAAATATAAATTCAAATAGGGAATCAATCATATTTCTATAATTCATAAGTCTAACACCTTTAATTTAATTCCCATAACTCAAAAACAAAGGGGACAAATATGATGAAACATATTTATTCATTATAAATTCATCGAATATTCAGCATTCACCAAGCAAATTAATCTCAAATATAACTAATTTACACGCATAATGTGATCGAACAGCTATTAATACTGCATTTACAGTCTTTATTGACCAATAATTTCTTTTCGAATTTATGCAAAATTTTTAGGAACAATTTAAGAAATATTTTCGATAGACAATCCATTCCAGCATAGATAGACCTTTATAAATATAGAAGGGAACTTCTATTAGAAATGGAAAAAATATGATTGAGTACGAATGAAATCAAAAAAAAAAAAAAAAACAATCGATGAAGAAACTAACGTATAACATGCAATAAAGCATCAACCGAATCGGCCTCTTGTGTTGACTCATCCTTTGCAGTACATGTTACCTCTACATTATTGCCATCGGTGATTATCTGCGGTGAGAGGATTGTAAGACGGCGTCCTTCATGTGTGATTTCCAAGTTAGCATCACCCTGCACCGATACACCATCCAATTTCCATTCAATTGACACTCCACGATCCCTAAAATATTATCCATCATCATACAGTTGCTTGCGACTCAATCGATATTGGTTTGTTGAGAATTCGATTTTATTTGTATTGAATATTGCGATTACTACTTCAACAATAAAAACCAAATAGACTATTTCGAGATGATATCACGCAACGATCTCTATCCTTTTCCCCTCCCCTCTTCCCCACCTTCGTCGACAAGGATTTTAATTAGAAAATATTCAACTTGTTTTGGCTAGTGCAAGAATTTCTTGGCCATGATGATTGAATAAAATAATCTCACTATTCGCGTTGTTTCCTCAAAAATGAACGTGTTATAATTCCAAGTGTCATTTGATGTGTTTATATGTCAAAAAAGATTTGATTATTAGGCGTCATAAGAATACCTCTCGAATTATCATCGAAAACAACAAGACAGAAACCATTAGCGATCGACTTCAAAGCAAAAATGCGATAATTTGAATGCGATAATAAAATGCGATACTTTTGTGCTGTAGAATAGCATAACACTTCAATAATCCTCTTATGCACTATTAGTGAAGAGATTATCTTCATAGAAAAGTTTCAATATCTGTTATTCATTCCACAAGAATCAATAAATTGCAGCTAATCAACCGAATAAAGCATCCTGTTTATTGTCGGAGCTAATTACGAGCAATTACTGAGTATAGACCAACAATGTGCGAATGTATTAATTCACTATTGTTGATGATGGAGTATGCCCACCACCACTTAGAGGTCGGTCAATTGTTGACAGCACATTAGGAAAGGATGTTGCCATTCAACATCAACCTCGAAGACAGCAATCCTTCAAATAAAACCGCTAATCACTATCGGTTATCTTGCTTTCTTTTTTTCGGTTATATCTACCATAATTTTTTAATTCCTCTTTTCTTGTCGATTTTCTCTTTATATAAATCACTTTTTTTTCGTGAAAAATTACCCATCTCTTTATTATTTAAATTACCCATCAATAACTTTACCCATCTCTTTATATTCAATATTTACCCATCTTTTTATATTCAATATTTCTGCAAACGCATAAAAAATAGAAATCAATTGCAATAGTACATTATGAATGATGCGAAGAGATAATTATTGGTGAGGATCGTAGATGTGCATTCATATATGGGTATTTAGGAGTGTATTCGTCTCTATTCGCCCAATTCATGACCCAAAAACGCTATGACCATGAAATTTTCTATACTTAACGTAATGCCAACGAAGAGTTCACAACTTCAATTATATAATCACTCAATAACCATAGCGCATGCTCCGGAAATTTAAAAAAAAAAAATTCATTTGTCTTTGAGTAGGTGTTTTACGTATTCTTTCAAGTGAAACCTAACTCCAATATTATTCGTTGATGATTTGCTGTATTATTTCTCGAGGATAAGCTCGCTATTAAACAGAGTCCATGATTTTCAGCTAAAACACTGAGAATTTCTTTGATTTATATTACAAGAACCAAAATAATAGATTTTATCACACGATTCGTACTCCATTCTTCAATAAAAAGTGCTAAATTTATGCCTTCGCTTACATGATACCTGGCTTGAATATGAACTTTTGGGAAGGAGGCAAAAACCAACGAATTCCAAATTATTGTTTTTTCAGAAACTGCTTGTTAAGTTAAGAAGTACTTTTTCCAAAAATATTCAGTGAGCAAAAAATAAGCAAAAAAACAGCAAAAAAAAAAAAAAAAAAAAAAAAAAAAAAATCGAAGAAATTGCGATGAGAAGCGAATAAAACAATGGCAACTGATCGAATGTTTTTAAAATAAATAAAAACACTAATAATTATTTAAAGAAGAATAGTACTACTGATGAAGGATGAATCACCATTGCAATGAATAGAAACAACCAATAGTCTTGGATTTAGCAATGCGGCAATCTCAACGCACAAATCATACGATGCAAAAGTATTAATGTTAGTTTAGCTTATAATTTGACCACTATTGATTGTAGTTGCTCTTCATGTTCTATAAACATTAACCACTCATTCGGCAACATATTATCGTAACAAAAGAGTATATATAAATCTTACCGTCGACTTGGAACACAATCGAACGTTATCGCTTTCGAATCGCCAATACGATAAACAACATCCAACGGAGAGTAGATAATTCCAAAACTCGACGGCTCAGAATTAGATTCTTCTGAAATATGCAAATTCGACAATTCGATGAACTTATTTCTTACTCGATATCCATAAGATATTGAAAAAATTAGCATATAAAAATTAGAGCACTTGTAACCTAAATTAAGATAGGCTATCGGAAAACAAATGAAGTTCACCTTGTAGTACATATTGAAGAGGTGATATAAAACTGCGTTCATTAAGTGTGACACGACATTTATAAGCACCAAAATGAGCACTCGAATCAATAACAACCAAATCTCCTTTTGAAGTGACATAGTGTGTATCATTGATAAATATCTGCAAAATAAAACATTTTTTTTATTGCATGGCTTATATCAATTTTTTATCACTGTTCAACATTCGGTTGTCATAGAGAGAGAGGGGGGAGGGAGAGGGAGAGAGAGGGAGAGAGAGGGAGAGAGAGGAAGAGGGAGAGAGAGGGAGAGAGAGGGAGAGAGAGGGTAAACAATAACGACTGAGAAAGAAACAAAAGTAGTGATAACTATTATTAAAACTATGAAGTTACAACATTAAATGGAAAGAGTAATCGATAAAAACAAATTAAAAAAAAAAAAGAATGTAACCTCGTTATTCTCGAAGTACCACGTCCAAGAAAGACTAAGATGAGCGCTTGCATTCAATGGTGGCGGTTGCAAAACAAATGAAGTGCCAATAGCTATCTTCATTGCTTTTTCCTCTTCAATCGATTCAAATCCATATATATCTAAAAGAGACAATGATTTTTCATGTTATAATCTTTCAACATTTTTTGAGAGACAATAAAAATTCAACGATTTCGCTTTTTATTTCTTTGGGAAATTCTTTTCTCAACATAAGAGAACTATTCAAAGAACGTATCAAACTTCAATTCGCAAAAAAAAAAACAAAAAATAAAAATAAAATAAAAAATCCGAATTATTCACTGCCATAAGTGAATGCAATACATCCTTTATGAGGTTATTTCTCGTTCTTTTTCACCCATCATTAAATAAACCGAAATAAATACATGATTCAAATCAATACATGATTCTTGTGCCACTTCAGCCAATATTGAATGCACTTTAGTGACCAATCACAATAAACAGATAAACTAGAAACAAGCAAATTATAACGCTAGTTCAATGATATTCCCATTAATATTCATGACGGACCATCAGACAACCTATTCCCAGCTGCTAATTTACTCACATATCGACAGATAAAACCGATTGTTCAATGGTTGTTATGGGAGTATCGCTCAAATTTTTTCGAATGAACAGTGTATCTTGGAACCATGATTATTTCTCCACATAGAGAAAACGTAAAAAAAAGATTCGTTTTTTTTTCTGAAATGAAAATAATAACGGAAAATTTCAAAATACCTTTGCAAAAAAAAAAAGAGAAATTTTGAACTTACACATTATATGAAGCGAAAGTGGTGACGAAATAACAGTGCCAAAGCTATTCGTAGCTGAACATCTGTATATTGCCGAATCTGACGGCATTAAATGTGCAATGCGTAACACATCGCCATCCTCGTTTAATGGTTTCCCATCTTTAAACCATCGAAAACTAAGATCACCGCCAACTGCTGCAGGACATCTCAACGATAGAGGACTTCCTTCGACAAGAAACAATTCTTCATGATCCCATGCTGATAAAATTGGTGGTTTATCGATGAGTGTATTCAAAGAATGCACCCATTCTCCAAATAATGGCCAAACAAAAACGCATACCCAACATATGCTCATCACCTCATAACAACCTGAAAAAAGAAAGTTGAAACTCTCTCATTCATATTTAGGAATAACGAGCAGCTTGAACCGGACAACGAATCGCATATTAATAACGAATTTAAATACACAATATATCAACACTATTATCGGCACAATAACCACATTCTGTAACGACGATGCAAGCGATGCAATTCATACCGTACGCATCATAGAAAGGTAACATCTATGAAAATACTGTATAAAAATTAATTATTTTGTAATCACAACTCTTGATGAAATCAATTCACAATCAAATTGTTGGCATTTCGCTTATTTCATTTCCTAAAGGAAGAAGGGAATGGGAAATCACCTATTCGGCCATATAGATTCATCGTTGATATTCCCCATTTGAAGTAATATTTTTCAACAACGAACGCTAGAGATTTTATTAGAAGCAATAAAAGTGGTACATTCGCGTGTTTAGTTCAATAATAAAAACTTTTCATAGGCGTCGATAATTGTTCAACGAAGCGTCGAATAAGTTAAACGTCAAGCAAGTGAACATAAGTGCTTCAAATAAAAGAATGTTGTTTCGGTGAAAATGCCGCTATTCAACGGCAATCTTTGAGTGCTTCGAATGTAAATATTTGCTCAATGAGGCATTCGTTTAAATCTTTCAACAACTATATCGATGGTATTTCAATTCAACGATCAGCTATGAATAGATAAGATGATTTTGTTGTTGTGTAACTATCAGAAAAAAAAAATTTCTGCACTAATCTTAGATATAACATAGATATACAACAATGATATAAACAGTAAAAGTGTTGTTTTATTATAAAATGGTTACTGTAAATCAGTAATATTGGAAACCATCGAGTCGTTTGTGCAGAAAATATTTTCATTTTTTGGTGCAAAAATAACCTTTAAGATGTGAAACAACGAAAATTCTTCGATTATATTAGCCATTCAACATCTCACACCGTCATAAAATCTAACATGAGGGGGTACGCTAATCAACCCAGATATAATCGACAGTTTGCACTCTACGCTCACTGAACAATATTAAACATCGATAATCGATCCGACTTCTACAACCATTCATGATCTATGATTCCTCCCTCATCGTTACGTGTTCTACATCGTCTCTTCTTCCGATCAGAAGGTAGCGCCTCAAAGTTTTGTGGGAACCATGAACCTGGGAAAGCTAATCCATGCAAGCTATAAATAAGCAGAAAGAATTCCCTTCGCTTTGCTGTTTTGGCATCTTCCCACTTCCTCTTCCCTCGGATATTTCCCTTCTTACTACAAATCATTTGGGTTGATTGTAATCAAGTTTTTACCCATCGAGGAAAGTATTTGTAAAGTACTTTAAAACATATATTATAGCATTTAAGAACTAATAGAAAAACTCTATAAATATTAAAAGTGAGTAAGAGAAATTCTGCTCAAAGGGGAAAACTCTTTGAAGTAAAAGGTTAATTTTTTCGAGAATGGGAAGACAATCGAAGCAGAAAAAATGAATTGTCTTACCTGCTCATTTTCCTTTATCATCAACTAGTTCAACACACCAGATGAGCTAATCGATTGCCTTTACTTCAAGTATATTCACCTAATTTTTAACGAAGTAATAAAACCAAGATGAATTAGATAGCTTTGTTTAGTTCTATCGTTATATTACAATTGTCCATTTTAATCATTAAAGCAATAGTTAGCGTGTAAGAAATGGAAAAAAAGGGTTGCCGCTTTACGTTTGGAAATATTTCCCATCGAATATTTTTGAATTTCGCTTACTTATTAAATTTATTTCGATTCTTCGTTTTGCCGATAAATTTTATTTAGACATTTATATTAGTAGAAAATGTAATATTAACATCGATACTTTCAAACGATTGAATAAATGAAGCGTTGTTTCGAAAGAGATTAGCATCTTTAACAAGTGGATGATTACACAACGGCATTGCAATGAAAACAGGTTTGTATAGTCATAGCTAGATTGAGTGATGAAGGGCATTTCGCTAACACACTCCAAAAAATTTCTTCTACGATATTCCAATTATATTCCAATTCGTAGAGGGTAAATCAATTTTAAATTCGAGGGTACCACAAATTAAAGAGATGAATATGAAAAACTTCCATACAATTGAGAGATTCTGAGATTATTTAAGCCTAGTTACCTGAATAAACTGCTATCAACGATGAGGTCAATAAAAATTGGCAATTAGTAGCAAGCGAAGGATTAACGATAAAATCTTTTTTGCATCAAGAACAAGCATTCCTTTGCAATTGTATAGTTCATTCTCTAGACGACAAATGACCTCACATTTGTAGGATGTAATCCCTATATTTCGCCTTATAAATATTTTCTCTAATAGTTAGCAAAAATGGAATCAACAAAATAATTTAGATAATTAGCTAAAATTTTAAAATTTTTTCAAGAGTCATTTATCGAATGCTTTTAGAATTATTTTTCAAGAGTCATTTATCGAATGCTTTTAGAATTAAGTGTTAGGTAAATAAAGTGATTTTAATGGGGAAAATAGTTGAATTGTGCATAGAATTTTAATTTTTTATGTGGAAAAATATTGCTGAATATATACACAATGCATATAGGAAATGTCTTTGAAATAGATGAAATAATAATACAATAGAAGTGATGAAGACATTTACCAAATATTGATTTACTAATTTCTATGATATGAGCATCGATGGATAACGAAGAATGCAGCAAACCTTCAAATCAAAATATAGAAGAGACTCTCTCGTTCGTTGCTTTCTTTAAGGGGCAATCGTTACGAACGATGAATAAGGGACCCGAGTGAAGCGCTCTCCCACCACTCATAGACTGAAAGAAAGGGCGGAGTTGCCCAACGAAGACAGGCGTGCATCACCAAATGGGACAATGCAATAGAGGGAGCAATCAGTCTATACGATTAAAGATACTGTGCTAATAAAATTCAAGGGGTCTTAGCTCCCTCAGGCCACACACTTCACATAAAACGTCGGGTCAATTTTATTCACTAGAGGTCACTTCGCCGACTCGACAAACAACCAATTTTTGCATTAAAAAACGACAGGAACAGATCTATTAACCTTATTGCACCTTCATAGGCTATGTTCAGCTGGATTTTATATTCATAAGTAATAATTGAAATTGCAATTAAAATAATTAAAGTAAGCTGTGGGCGATGATATTTAACAAAGATTTCACTCAGGATGATGCAAGATTCACTCATATCGTTCGTTGTATTCCGCGACGCAATTCCAAGAATACGACGATAAACGAAAATTCTAGTGCGCCATGTCAATATTTGCTCGATCCTCCTCACGATTAGTTGGGTTCACTTGAAATCTTCTTCCATCCTTTCAGCACAAGGAAACAGTCTAAACGTTGTGAAGCAAGAAATCACTACCAAGCAAACTTCAACATACGTTCCTTTGTAAGTATTCAGTGGGACATTCCAATCCTTGATTTCCATCAATATAGGAATTATTCCCTTACAAACACAGCTATGACTCAGAATGACCTCAATTTTGCACGAGAAAAGCTGAGCTAGCTTGGCATATATGGCGATATTATAAATAAATAAATAGATAAATAAATAAGTAAACGAATAAATAAATAAATAAATAAATAAATAAATAAATAAATA
>QEWY01000540.1:0-118495 GCA_006503575.1 Baylisascaris schroederi
GATCTTTTTGCAAGAAGTAAGTGCCATTCGGCTAGATCATCTAATAGATTAATAAATTTCAAAAATTATATGCACAAAACATGAATATTATTGTATATTTTGCCCGAAATATAATTTACCTATATTACTTAAAAGATTGCCCATAGAATTACCTATGGGCAATTAAAAAAATCTATGAATTGTACGAAACTCGGAAAAACTATCCACGATGGTTTCTTTGGATGTTTGATTATATCTAAGCAATTTCAATAATAAGCCAACAATTTTCCATACTTCTGAACCTTAGTAAATCCTTTCTAGAGCCAATGAAATCAAAAACCTTAATACAAACAATAAATTTTGGGATTTTATTATAGTCGGCATTGTTACAATTGCTTCTGCCGCAGCTGTCACTAATTCAAATATCCTTCTACCTCGGAAAAAACTTTCTTCTGGCATATATCGCCATACCATCACAAACTAATCTTTCTGATCCTAAGAACAACCTTTATTGTCCGAGCGTTTGACTGCCAATTTCTAATGATCGAGTGTTTTGAGTAAGCATACGAGCGCCGATCGAGAATTTACACTGTTTAATTTTTTTTTTTTTTTTTTTACACACACAGACACACACAGAGACACGCAGACACACAGACGCACATGGATGCACACAGTTTTGTATTGTTATAATGATTCAATACTTGCTGATACATTTTAATGCAAATAATAAACTCATAATGAAGTAAGAACTTCGCGTCTATCGATGTAACAAGTCTTCAACATGTCTGATGGAGTTAGAAAAACTGAAATGTACATACATCTGGTTTGAACTAGACAGAACACAACCACATATCACCCACATACGGAGTTCAATATTTTATGCAAGGTGCATCCCATCATGCGCAAAGATTGTATTTTTTTTTTTGTTTCATTTTATAGGCAAAGTATAGAGTATTATGTAATCAATTATATGAGCACCCCGGGAAAATGGTAGCTTGAAATACTTGGAAGAATGATAATTGGAAGAACTTGGAAGTCCGAATTAATTGGGTAAATCAGCGGCAATGAGCCGAATAATAAGTCCTTTATGTGTCCAAATTGCTTGGGTAAATGAGTCCGAATTGCTTGGGTAAATCATCGGCAATGAGCCGAATAATAAACTCTTTCATATAATGTGATTTGAAATAACGATTTAGAAAAATCATAGCAAAATATCGAATGGAATATTTCATATTGAAAAAAATTTCCATTTAAAATTTCCATTTATCAAGAAGGTTGACAAAGCATATTTCAAGAAATTTTTAGCAGAAATTTTAATCAGTAATAGAATGATAAATTCAACAAATTTGCGACATCAACATTAGTTCGCTCTTTCCACTTCACTTTATTCAAGAAGCTGAATATGAAATTGGTAAATTCGGCTTTATTCAACTATTTTCTAAGATGTCATTTAGATGATGAGCGAAAAGCCCTTATATCGTTTACCTTTCAGTTCTTTGTTTTGATGAAAGCTCTGAAGATATTTGCGAATAGATGCATAAATATGATCCGGATTTCATGTGTGGTTGCCGGAGATGAGGAACAGTAAATTTCCACCTTGCATTAGCATATCGTAGCTGATTGGAGAACATCTTGTAATCGTAATGCAAGGCGGACTGAATAAACCTATTAAAAGTTGAAGCTCGTGGATTTTGAGGCCTGAAAGTTCGAGAACTTTTAGAAAGGAAGTAAAAACTAGAACCAAAAAACTGAAATAAGACGAGCGAAACAGTGAGAAAATGTTGCAAGTATAATAAGTAGAGATTTTTTTTCTGGATAAGGTTGTCAAAGCGGGTATTTTGCGCTGCAAGAGTTGTCACGCCTCAAAATGCGTCTGAAAGCAAACTTGATACGCGCCAATTTTTCAAATTTTCTCTAGCGATTTACTGCAAGTGAACTTAGTCGCTGCATTCTTTTCCTTTAGTTGAACTTCGTCGTTCTATCGTTCCTTTAAACTTTTAACCTAAAAGAGTTGCAGTTATTATGTTACTTCCATTTTATATGTATGTATCTATTCATTTATGATGTAGCAGGTTAGGCGGTTGCGTATTGTTTCGACCATTTTTTCGTTTAAGTTTCTTTTGAGATCGATTTGATTTTTTATCATTTAATAAACGAATTTCCTATCTTATTATACAATTTATCGAGCATGCCGGCATCAATTATTAGGATATTCATATATATGGTCCATTTGCAAGATGGGCTTTCATGGATGCATACTTTCCTAATCCTACAGATACAATTGCAATGCATAGTTAATATTATGCTTTCGTCTTGTTTGCATTCCAAGCCATTTATCGATAGGGCTTTACTTTGTCTCGCTTGATGAGGCAAGTACTCATCAAATGGTTTCTAGCTTTGCAATATTAAGCCAGAGGTTTAATATTATGGATTCTTTGCAAAAAGCAAATCAAACAAACTTAAGTTGCAAAAGTTTTTGATACTAGGCGGAAGTGTTTCAAATATTTCACAATTTTTTTTTATGACACCAAATCTCCGCGTTTAATTTTATTCCCCTAATTGCATGTAGAAATCCTGAGCTTTCATTCGAAGCTGTAGCTAGCATAAAGTCCTTCTCTAGTTATATTCATAAGAGGAATTGCTGAAATATCGGCTGAGTCAACAAGTGATATCGTGATAACCCGAGTTATAGTAACATGTTGGTAAATGTTGGCTGCACTTCATCTTTCGGCTAAAAATATTGCTGTAATTTTCATCAAAAAGAAAGTAAAAAATATTGCTGTTGCCTATTTAAATAAAAACAAAAAATATATGTACGAATAAGATGGGAATGCTTCACTTCGATCTGTGAACGTACTTAAGGTGCATAATGCTATAATACATAATAACATAGTGAAGTGAGCAGAAAAACAAAAAAAAGAGCAGCAATATCTATATACACCTCATTGAGGTTAATAATACGTATGTCTTTAGTGATCATACCACGATGAGAAGAAATGAACAAGAATGATAGATCAAGCCCAATATTATTATAGTAGATTTGCGATAGCAAGAAGGTTGAAATCGTCATAAGCACCTCGAAGAGGGGGCCATTTTTCGCTTCAGCAACACCATCGAGGAGCCAAGGCTTCAACGACCCACTCAGTGTCATTAATATAGGTTAAAGTAGAAGTGGTGAAGCTAATTGATAATGTGCCTTCAAGTATATCAGTGAAATGGGTAAACGCTCCCACCACCACGAGAGAAAATGGGCATTATGAAGCAGAGTTGTCCATCAGCATGGATCGATTTGTGCCAGCTAAACGTGCAGTGAAGATAGCTATACTGCTTTCGAGCAATACCTTAGGAACGGGCCATCTTTGACTTGGGAGGATAGGAAATACCAGGCTGTTCAGGCAAGTATCTATATGGGGATGTTTCTTGTGAGAACTGTTTGTTAGGAAGAAAGAGATTGGGTTTTGACAATGACAAGGTAAAATTGTGGATGCAAAAAAATGAAATTAATAGAAACTTGTTTCAATATTAATGTTCACACTTCCGTACTTTTTGTTGTATAGAATTTACAATAGATCAACGATTGTAATGTTGTTGAGAGTTTTCAGCTGCTATTTGCTGACGATTTGATATAGTCAATTGCGCTGATCGGTGGCGTTTATCTAAGTGGAGTTGGATAGGATTTACACGATTGTGCTGTGACCTCAAGTCCAGCGATCAATTGTCGAAAATGAATTCGTCTACGAACGATGCATTCGCATCACCACCAGTGCCGATTTTTTATACGGATTTCGATTCGCCTCTTTCCACAAAGAAGGAACGAGTAAGTGCTTGCAAATATTGTTGTTGTAAATACTGAAACTTCTTAGTAATGTAGAAATTTGTGCAAAAATCTTAAGCATTTCAAAAAAAAAAATTCATTTACTGCATTCATTCCATTTGTTTTCAACTAGGATGTCTATAATTTGATAGGTTTCCCATCAATAATTTTTTAAATCTTTTTTATCTTTTAGTTTTCTACTCTTTTCATTTGTTCCCTTTTTCAAATGCCGTTATGATGAAACAGTTGATTAAGAACCTCATGGTTTATGCAGCAATGATGATCATAGGCCGAGGATAAACGGTTGATCCTGTATTGGCAAACCGCGATGATCATTCCTCGAAGCGATCCTGAGCTGAGATTTTGTTTTGCTCCGTACATTGAAAAGAGTGACCTCCACCAATGAGAAGAGTAGAAAAGGGATTTCAGTCAGTAGTATTTGCGTTAAGCAGGCTGTTGATATGTAAGAGAGGAGAGGTAGAATAGAAAGGCGGTAGAACGTGGATGAGCTGGCAATAATTAAAATGTTCATTAAAGTCATCATTAGATCGAATAAGTATAAGCAAAACGGCAAACCTCGGTTCCGAAAGTAGCTGCGAATAGGCGCCTCATCGGTTTCGGCTGCCTAGTGTGACTAGCAACACCACATTTGTAATTTTCTAGTATGGTCTTCGCATTTGGCAGTGCAGAGTGCAGTAAGAACCTGCCAGGAACTTTCGAGTACAGTCAGTTAATAAAATCAATAACGCTGAAAAGCATAGTTTAGTTTGAATGAAAAAAATTTCTGCTAAATTTCTAACTTTTTTCTGTTCATCTAGGTGTTAACTAGAGAGTATGTGCTATCTCCTATGTAATCCTCGAAGGCGCTTTCGACATCTTATAAAATGATTACGCGCTTGAACAAGTGACTGGATGAAGTAGTTGCCTGCTTGAGTAGTTAGTGCTATTTTTTAAAATTTATATTGAGGAAGTATATTCGCTATTGCTTTGTTTAGACGTTTGCCTTCATAAATGCTACGCTCGCAATTAATGATCAGAAGGGATTAAGCGTATGGTTGGCTTGTAAAATTCATTGTATTTGAAATGTGCTACACCGTTTGCTTGGGTAAATCCGATTTAAGAATTCCGCAATAACCTTACAGGATAAAGATTAAGTGGAACTTCATTCGCTGTAATATTGACGACTAGGTTGGCCCAACTGGTATGCTGTGGTAATTTAGATGTTTTATGGATTCATGGCAATGAATCCTGGAAGTTAATTATATAGCCCGCAGTTAATCATATATAGTGAGTCCTGATATCCACTGAAAAGAGTTGATAAGCTTATTGGAAATTTATTGATTTCGCTGTGGTTGGTGTTCGTACATGTTGGTTTCGGCTTACTGTCGGGCAAGTTTGGTAATATGCAAATGTGGATGAGTTCATGAATGGTGCTTGTCGAGGGGTAATGTTCAATGGTTGATATGGTAATGATTTTATTCTGCTATGTTGTGCGTAAGTGCCAAGTTGTCGCCTATCCAAAAAACCGAATTGCATGAACTTCGAGAAAGCCTTACATGTCTCGAGATCTGAGGCATAGACTGTTATCCACATCGAAACTCCGAAATTGAGGCAGATAGGCAAAATTGCACTTTTCAATATCTATGTATCTGAATTGAGTGCTCATTCTTATGGTTTCTATTTTGGCTAATTTTTCTTTGCTTAACTTCAGAAATTTTATAGAAGCGAGCCTCAACGCGTTCCGTACCAAGGGTGATCAGAACGGCACCTGTGGGAAGCCGATTTTACCCGCGTCGCTTTTCTCTGCAAAAGCCGCACTTTATCACCTTTAAGAGCAACTCAGATCCTGGTACTCTTTTTTGTTGTTTTCATCGTTTATTTATTGTCATGTTTCAGTTCTATTTGATGTGAAAGCATGTAGTTTTTTTGGGGGGGGAGAGGGATTTGGGAGGAAGTTTTCAACATCATCTACGCAGGTGGGCGTCATACATATCTAACGCACATATCACTTGTTCTTACCTGCATTCATGATCCTTCCATATTGCTCAAGATTACATCGTTTGTGATGTTTGCAAGAGTATGGACTATTTGTTTTCCAAATGGCCGTATAGCTTCATATCAGCATGTTCGAATGCCTTATCATAAGGGTGGTGTATTTGCACAGCTTAAGCCTGATACATTTGTATGAACTTTGATGGAATGTAGATCACTTTACTGCTGGGGTTGCTACAAGGTGGTCTCATCGTCCACAGTTCACATTTTCTTTAGGTATTATTACCATTGAAAGATGTCATAAGTGATTTGCTTGCTGTTTAAGACGCTGTTTACTTTTTGGCTGAAGTCTTAGACGGCACAGGAACATGGATGAATTTATAAGGAGAAAGAGCGAGTAACTGGGAAAAAAATTGTCGACTAGGTGGTTTTTTTTTGGCCGGATCGTTTATCTATGGAAATCGCTATAAAACTTGTAAGTTTGCTTGTTCTATAGCTAGTTTGCTAAGTGGCAGCAAACGAAATAGGTTAGCTAAGATATACGCACGAGGTGGGAATACCAGCTACACGGTGGTACCATCGCCCCATTCTATCGGCACGTGCCTTTTGCCATATCCAATCCAGTATTTGTAGCATTTTTGACTCTCTGTAATTGAGGAATAGCATTTAATATGCAGCTGTTACTTCCTGTTTATTTGCAGTTCTCACGAAGAGCAAATGTTATAACGAAAGGAGTGGGTTGACGTACTTCGAGCAATGCTTTGAGCAGGAAAGGAAAATTGGCGAGGGATCGTTCGGAGAGGTGAGCAGCACTGAAGTTTTGCCATATTTTATTGCATAATAGTTTTGGTATGGTATATCTTTTCTAAGGTTTTCCCTCGGCCCATTTCTATTGGATTAGAGGTGCAGTTTGCACAAATTATGTTTGATACACTTATCCAAATTTTATAAATTGTTCGAATGCTGAAATTTTTAGGTCATATTGTTTTATAGGTATGTGATTATGATATCATGGTCCTAGCTATAGAGAGTATTTGTGGCTTTCAGTTGAAAACGTTTTTTGCTACCTCAAACAATTGTAAAGTTATAAAACCGTAGTGGTGAAGCTCTAATGCAAAATTATATTCCGGGTGCATTACAATAATCTCCACCCCCCTCCTCTCCTGCTACGGTACAAGCTGTCTCTATTCAGCGTTGAAACATGATACGCTTCCATGCTTTTGTTCGATGTTACGTTATGCAGTAATGCACTAGAAGCCACATCATTTAACATAAAGCTCAAAAGTGTAGAGGATTTTATGATGGACATTTATTTTTATTGATAGATGATGCCACTAAGGTAAGGATTGCAGGTGTCATTGTGCAGACTTTATCGATACCCTTTTTGTTAAGTGGAAGCGGTCCCTTTTATTCATATTCTTTAATGTAGCAAGGATTCCAGCCTTTCAAACTTCACTCATTTTCACTCATTTTTTCGATGTAGTAAACCCTTTGGTGAATGACATGAGAACGAAGTACTGCCGCATGTAAGGTAGGTTTGGAGTTATGTGAACGGAGTCACTTTTGCCAGGTCTTCCGGGTGAAGTCGAAAGACGACAACAAGTGGTATGCTGTGAAGAGAACAATAGAACCATTCCGCAATTCCAGTGATCGGGAGTTGAAGTTGAGAGAGGTGCAGAAGCACGAGCTCTTGCCGAAACATCCGAATCTCGTGGAGTTCATTCGTGCTTGGGAAGAGAGGGGTAGACTTTACATTCAAACGGAGCTGTGCGAATACAGGTATTTTCATTTCGAACACAAAGATTGTTTACACCACTTGATCGATGAAAATGGCATACAGAGAATTGGCTGCAACTGTGGTGGGCGCAACGAAGCATTGCCTAAATGCGTGAACACTGTATTATTTTGTGCTATGAGCATAAAAGTGACAGTGCTGTTTATTGTAGCATATAAATTTTTGTGTGGTTGTTAGGTCGTTCGGTTTAAATGACTGTAGAAACCTTTGAATGAGTTTATATCAACGAATATTTTAACTTCTAGTTGAGCTCCTTTATACCTTAATGACTTTCTGTTATTTTTTCTAACCGTATTGAGTTTCTGTCACGCTGCAATAGCCAAGTTTCCGTGGCTTGTGTCTTGCGTGTTGCGTGATGATCGATAAGCTCTCCATTTTGTACTTTTGAAGCACGAATCTCGCGGCTTTCAGTGCTTTTAAATTCCCCTATGAAGGCTTTCATAAGCGAACGATTAAGTTATTTTTCCGTGCAATGAAAACTTATTGCAGCCTATCGGATTATGCTGAAAGGGAACATAACATCCCCGAGGAACAACTATGGTACTACTTCAGTGATCTTGTAGCGGTAAGCCTCCTTTCGTATTCTTTCTTCTTTTGTCTTTCCACAAGGGACTCATGGCATGTATTGTTTCTGAGTTTACCGTTTTATATCTTTTCGTTTGCTTGCATCGATTTTTCTTTCTGACCTACGTTTGAAGCGAAATACGGTAAAAAAAAAGTTTTTAAAGCTAAATTGTTTCGTTTTTTGTTTTCCGTTTACTTGGTTGCTTGTTGAGGGCACTAATTTATGCGCATGGGGGAGGGGGGTATATGCGACGTTAGGATGTTGCACATCTTCGTGGGTGGTATGGTTGAAGCAATTAGCAGCTTGCGTTACGAGGATGATATTTAAGCAAGGAGTGCCAATCGTTTATTGCAATAAGGGATGCATTAGCAGAGTTTTGTGTAAATTTATTTGTAGGCAGTAAATCATCTCCATTCACATGATCTCTTGCATTTGGATATTAAACCAGAGAATATTTTCATCTCTCGAGATCAGGTTTGCAAACTGGGCGATTTTGGACTGATCTTCGATCTCAATAAGGTTACTTCTTTTCTCGAACTCTATATTTCCTCACGTATTTACTATAGTTTATTATTGTTTTGACGCTAAAATGTTCCTTTATTCTTCTTTTAAGTGCTGCATAAAATATAAGAGGCTGTTTAGGTCATCTTTTTCAAAATGGCTAAGCAGTATCTTTATGAATCGTTACGTGTGGTCTAAAATCAGCGATCGTTTCCAATATTTATGCGTGAATTTAGTCAGACAATTAAAAGGGTTAGTTCTGCCGATTGTGAATATTATTAGAAGGAAAGAAGGAAGTTGGTACATTTTTCTGACTTTATGAGGGACTTGTTTTTCTTGTTTTCTTTATTTTAAGTTAAGAAAGTGCCTATCTTTGTCTTCATGACGATCCACAGCTCACCTCTAATCTTCAATGTCTATTGCCTGTTATTTTCGTGCTTTATTCTTTTTCTCCACTGTTTTAGTTAGAGAGCTTTACATGCCCAGAAAGTGCTTATGCAAGGAGGTTTTTATATTATTCCAATATTAGAAAAACGAAGTTGAATGCCATCTGTTATCGCCGGTGCTGAGCACTTTTCTCTTTCTTTGCGATTTGATACCTTGTTTCCTGTATAACAGTGTCATCGTTTGCGGGCCTTCTTAATTTTTACCTCTCCTTCAATTCGCCAACCAGAAGGACGTTCATATAACCCTCTCTTGCGGAAACAGCGGTCTCTTTCCTTTGGCAGTTACTCTTCGTTTGTTGTTCTCTTAAGCAAATCTAGTGGGTGCAATCTACTCGACAGCATCTATGATTCGAGACTAGGTGAGCTTTAAATACTAGATTTTAAGATGGCTCACCTTGCGGTCATTTTGCCTGACTCTTGTTGAATCTTATGGTTGTTTTATGGAATGTTGAAACTGAGAAAATGGCCCAAAAAACTTTATGTTAAATATTTGCACAGGAATTTGCATGAAATAAAGGGGATTGATCCGGTTTCGACGTTCTTTTCTTGTTCTCGGTTATCGACCTATTTTGGTGGTTACTTGTTTATTTAAATCCTTTCACCTTTTTTTTTCAGGACACACCTGTGACAGCTCAAGAAGGGGATAGTAAATATCTCGCTCCTGAGGTGCTGAACTCTCCCCCGGGCAAGCCAGCTGATATATTTTCGTTAGGAATATCGATATTGGAGCTTGCAACCGATTTGGATTTGCCATCACGTGGTGATGGTTGGCGCATGCTTCGAGAGGGGAATATTCCAGAAATATTCACAAACAGTAAGCTTTCCAGCAAACGTTTTCTTAGCGATTATGGCCGATCGGTTGCATGTAGAATAGCTTCTAACTTTGATGATTCTGGGTTCTTATTTTGCAAACGACTAATTATGCCGTCGTTTTATTTATTTATTTATTTATTTATTTATTATTATTTATTTATTTATTTGTTTATTTATTTATTTTTGTTACTAGTCGACAAAAGAACTCACCGACGCGTTTTTAGCGACAGGAAGTGAAAGTACTAAATGCCACTTGGTGTTTTCGTTGATTATAATATGTTGGTGAAATTGTTTGGTTGGTGCGTTTATTGGATTCGTATCTATGCATTCAGTATCGTGAAACAAGAAAGTTTCTAGTAGTGCTTCGTGACTGTAGGTTTATCCGTGCTGCCTTGATTACAGTTTCTGGCATTTCATATGCTACAGTAAATTTGCCTCGTATTTTCGCATTTTAACGAAATCATACCCCTATGCATGCGCGTATATGTTTGTCTCTCGATCGGTTTGGTTGTTCAATTCCTGAAGGTGTGGAAGACAACTTACGAAGAAGCTAGGTTCACGGATTTTATTGAGGATACTGCCTACCGTTGGACAGTCTCGTGGGCTACAGTTTACTTTGGCCCATTAACCCTGGGAAGACCGGTTGGTTTTCAGTTTGTAACGGCCTGATTACATGAAGGGATCATTTGTTTTCGATTTTTTAAATGCTTAGGGTGTTTCGAATGTGGAGATATTATTTTACTTATTTATTGCCTTCCGACAACTTGAGAGCGCATATCATACCACCCTTTATTGTATGCTTCTCCACTTCTTTGTTCTTCCTATATTTAAAACAGAGGTTTTTTTTTCGGTATTTGTCCTTCGAGAAGTCTGTTCAATGAACATTTTCATATTTTATGGTAATGCGGTGATTAATGCTTTGATACAAGTATTGCTGCCTGACAGTTGTTTGGCACCAGCGATTGTTTTGTTTCGTTGAACGTTAGGCGGAAGGGGGCGCAATCAAGCGATGAGTAGATGCGGCATAGGAAGTTAAAGGAGAATTGTTGAAGAGATATCACCGAATCTACGTCATCTCATCTACTGGATGATGGAACCCGATCCAGAGAAGCGACCAACCGCACAGCAACTTCTCAACGATGTTTCCATTCAGCAATATCTTACGATGCGTAGTAAGCAGCGATCTGGAGTGTTGGTACGTTTCCACGTATTTTTCTTTTCGTTACAGCAACGATTTTTATCCTTTATCTTCAAATTCCTTTTCACTGAAGTTATTCATTGAAGCTTGAGAGGGGATGAATCCCGAATCTCGTTTACGTTACTAATTTGTCAGATGGGTTTTATGTGCTTGAACGAGGAATGAAACCCAAAGAAAAGGAGGCTATAAATTCGGGAAAAATCCTCATAGGACTAAACGCCATGTTAATAGAACGCTTCTGAAGGCGAATTTGCATAGTGCTTAAAAGTATGGCGAAAATTTGATTCTATAATTGCGAAAATGATAATACTCTGGATTTCGAAACCTGATATATTGACGCAGAGATTATTTTGGACTCCGGGATATTGAAGTATTTAAATTATTTGATTGTTTTGAATCCTTCCTATGCAATTGAATCTTTTAGATGGTCCTTTTTAGCGAAAATATGAATGGACAACAAAAACTGCAGTTTTGCCACAGGCGGGGATATGTGCTTTTCTATTTTCTGCGTGAAGAGGTGGGTCGGGGAGTTTGCGGGAGGAAAGGTGACCAAAGGAAGATGGGAATAGTCTCTCCTTGGCCCTCCTCCTTCCTGTCACTTCTGAAGAAACGGAAAAAAGGTCACCTGCAGGTTTCTTAGAGAAATTTCATGAATAAGATAAGATATAGCAAAATAAAAGCAGCCACCTCAATAAAGTCCGACGCTTCCACTTCCGTGTGATATGGGAGTCCGTTCAGTAGAGCTGTTTTTTTCGTTTCTACCCACCGCTTTCAGACGCAATACATGATGGAGAAGCTAATGTGGCTTTACATGTGCATACTATACGCCCTTCAGTTCGTGCTTTGGCCGGTAACGAAACCGCTGTCGTATTTCAAAGGAGTGCCAGTAACACCACGTGGTAGGAGTGATTCACCTCGAACAGCGGCTTTCTATAAAGTGAGTGAACATTTTGTAGTTTTGGATGGAGAAAGGGGACTAAATTTAGTAGAGATCCGTCAAGAAATCATTATGTTATTGTGCAAATGTGTTAAGCTGCACGCTTTGTTGTTTTGTAGTGATTGGTGAAATTGGTCGCATGAAAGCGAGTGAATGAGAATATGCTCTGAAAGCTGCTAAAGCATCCATAGTGGGTGCTCCATGGGAATGTTTCAGGATTGGAATAAGTATGCTGAGTTGGGTTAGGCATGGTGTGTAACCTGTGATATTTCGGTTTATAGAAGCAGCAGGTGAGTAAATGTGTTTGTTGATGGCGTTCTTCAAAATAGTATTTTTAAGAGCTTGACTCCGGAGTCGCCCAGTCGGCACATCTTAACTCACAGCAACAATGTTGTGCAGCGTCTTCGATTCGATAACTGCGACAGCGATGATGGTATGTGTTCTTAATATGTTTGTTCATTGAACTACTCTATTTTATTTCTACTCGTATTCCTTCTTTGCGGTGGTCACATTCGTATTGGATATTTTAGGCTTAAGACAGTTGCAAGCGCTAGCTTTTCTCTTTGGGTGTATTGTATATTTGCGGCGCAAATGTCATAGCATCTTTTTTGAATTCAGGTTCCACTGTTCTTTATTTGTATGTACTTTTTGATACGTTTACGTCGTTTACTGTCTTTGTGACTGCACAATAAAAATAGTCGTGTTAGTTGTATGCAAAAGCATGAGGCTACAGACTCAGAATACATTATGAGCACTAAGTGAAAAGTGGTGGAGGGTAACAAGCTCTTCACTGGAATTCTGCTTCTGATCGTTGCATTTGCATAAGAAGGTGAAAGCTTCAGTTTTAATGTTCGAGTGGCACAAAACTGATCCCATCAGCTTTCATTTCGCCTTATATTTAATTAGCAAATTGCGAAATTTAGTTGGTCTGACTCATGAATCTAGATGCTGCTAGTTTGGTATATATAGACGGATTGAGGCAGACCTATTAGTCAAATTTTCATTTATATCATCTAAGACGCCTTCCTAGTAACTCTAGCTGGAACCTCTATCAATATTGTTTTTCATTTTCAGCTCCTTTCAGTTTTTTTAGAATCTATTGTTGCTTAGATTGTAGCCTGGAGTAAAGCTTCAAAAAGTCGATTATATTAACCAGTATCATTTTAATTGCATTTAGAGTACCTCTTGCAGTAGAAATTAAGTTAAACTTAAATGATTATTGTTTTTTGCTCGCGGAGACTTGAAAAATTGAAAGGCGAATTTCAGATGAGCATGAAATATACGAATCGTTCGGAGGTCGATGCGATAACTACGCAACGGAACAGGATGGGGAAAATATTGTGAGACCACAGCGTCGTTTATTTGATATGCCAGATGCAAATTCGACGACCTCATCCTCAGCATCATCGCCGATCTCATCCCGTCGTGTTGTGGGGTTTGTTGTTTTGCTTTATGAGTATTGCATGAAGGGAGTTTAGAGTAACGGCGCTTTTTCTATCTCTATGATGGTAAAGAGAGGTGGCTGTTGTTGTGTAATTTCTCAACGTCTGGTAGTTGCTTAACTCTGCACAAAGTTTGTTGATAGCATCTATAGTTTACCCGGCGGCTTCGATTTCTGTATCGCATTTTAAAAATGCGTCTGTAACGATTGATCCATCATTTGGTTTAAGTTCAGTCGACCTGCAGTTAAGCATCATTTTCAAGCGTTTGTTCGCTTTCAGACGCTCAATGGAATCGGAGAAACGCGTTCGCCTTTCAGAATCTCCTCTTCGCAGTCCATCACACAGGATTGTTGGCACATCGATTGAATCTGAGGCGAATCCTAGCGATAACGGTGATGGGGCAGCTAATGACGGTCGTCTACATAAAAGGTCGATGCAGTTTACGAAGCGAAATTTGGTTAGCCATTTCCACACTTTGAATCGCAACGAAGAAAGCGCCTACGATATGTAGTGCCACGTGGAGCGGGAAAGTACGGAATGTTTCTTTGTTTTAGTTGTGTGGTTGTTGTGTTCTGTTTATTGCCTGAATCAGTGAGTTATCGATTCCTAGAGATTGGCCCGTATTGAGGCTGCGAAGAAAAGCAACTTTACATTGGAGGTTACGAGTGCTGCCAGTTTGTGGAAATGAGCGTGTTCTGCTGGATGTTACGAAAGGCTTTCGTGATTCTTTATTCTACATTGTTAGTTCGAGTAAATCACTTGCAAAGGAAACAATTTTCTTTGATGGAGGATGGTGTGTAGTGCTTGTGGGTTTCTGAGGGGAAATCGCATTATCTAATAGAGAGAGGCTTGCAGCGTGCGGCTATGTCAGCACCGGTGCCCCGTCAAATAAGAGCACAGTTGCGGACATTAGCAATGCGCCCTTTGCCGAAGCTCGATTTCACGATTCTGGATTCACCGAAGCGTACCGATGAGGGGACGAAGGCGAAGAATAATGGAAGCACCAGGAAGAGTCCTCTGGCTATCAGACAGGTCGTTATATAAAATGCAATTTACTTATAGCTTAGTAGAAAGCGTCACTCTACTGCGTTTTTATAAGCTTTGCACCGTCGTTTTCTTCTCACATCATCTTTCGAACTGTAGAACATTCTGGCGATCGTTTTCGTTCGGTTGTTTTTGATCCTGATTTTTTTCTGGAAGCCCTGTTAGGATGATTTCACAGCCATATTTTCTACTGTTAGCATGAATATACGGTTGTAAGATCCATACTTTATTGGTCGACCAGTTGTAGAGGATATATGTAGTTTTCTTGTATTTTCGAGGACCTGTATGTAACGGAAGACAACTTTTCTACTTTCTCCATGGATGGTTTTATTGACTATTTTGTTTTGGTAGCGAAATGCGCATATTGGTTATATTCATTGTGGGCTGTAAATAACTCTTCTTTAATATTTCGATTTTACAATATAGTTTACATAACTCGATCGCTTTTTTTCGAAGAATGTGCCGCGTCCACGCAAGACACCGATACGTGATCGTTGTAGAAATGCTATGCAAGCCAGCTATGCTCTCCACTTTGCTTAGTTTTCGTGAGTACTTACTGAGTAATATTGACAGTTTAGTGGTTGCAGGTGGATAGCAGAGGCAGTTCGGCGGACGAGATGGCGTTGTAGAGGTAAAAGTGTGTTTGGAATCGATGGAAGCGGATCGACTTTTTCGACGGTGATTTAGTTGTTGACTTATCTATCTCTCGGTGCTTTTTATCTGTTCCTTATGTGAGCATGTGCGGAACCAGCTGCCTAGTACACCTAATGACTTCGCTCCCTTTTTCTCTCTTTTATAGATTGGCGTTCACAAAACGCGGTCACACTGGGTCGTGGCTATATATCTGAGTATATGTCTATCGTTCGGGTATTTCAACTTGAACTGAACTGATGAAATTTTTTGAGCGTAATTTATATAGCTAAATGCGTTGTATCGAATTTCAAGCTCAAGTATGTCAACATTTATAAAGGTCATGCATAGTTCTTCCTATAGATTCGCAGGTGTTTCATAGTGATTGAGGTTGCGTTACGCTGCAGGTCGGGTCAGAATTGTCGAAATGCTTTGGAGTCGGTATGGTCACGACAAGTTTTGTCGAACATTATTTGTTGGTCTCGTTTTACAATTCATTGGTTTTTCGACTTCATTTGGAATGATCACTTCATGGCGAGAATTCAGCTTTTGAAATAGATAAATCGCATCATATCCCCTAAATGCATGGTTATGCATCAAAGTTTCATCATCTCACGTGATTTCCTCGAACTTCATTTCTAAATTTTTGGCTTGAGGTTATGATTTGTTCATATAGAAGCTATGACGAATGTGACCTCCTTCTCGCCTATGAAGAATTGGTTGCCAATTTCGAAATTTGGAATGAATTAACCATTGCAAAAGAATATTCCCATTTGCTCAGAATTTCTAAAGCAATTTTCATGCTCAAATTTTTAGGCAAAATTTTTGTCACCGAAAACCATCTCTGGCGGCGCATTCTCTTAATTTTCATTTCACTATGTTAACGCAATCTGTACTAGCCTGCACTTGGTGAATTTCGAATTTCTACTGGAAATTTCGGTTACTTCTTGGTCCGCAATTATGTGATCAACAACGTCGGTGGCGTAAAAGAGTAATGGAAAAAAAATTAACATGTAAAATTTTCAAAGCGGAGGGGATGACGATTTGTGATTTAGATACCGTTCTCAGTGCGTTAGTTATGAAAAAGTTGTTCTGGAGGTGCGATTAGCATTCTGATGTGAATAACGCTCAAAGTGATTTATTTTAGCTATTAAGATTCAACACTATTTTATATGTGATCGAAGGAGTTGGGTTCTACAATAATGCTTGTGGTCATCCGTTGCTTGCATTCATACTCTTCAATAATTGCTTCTTTAAAATATTTTTGTGCTGTTTTCTTACTATTGCCTTTATATAAGCGGGTGTTATGCATTTCAGGCGTTCAGATTATCATACCTTTAGTGTTTATTTGTATATGAGGTAATATAATTTTGCTGAAAAACCGATCGATTTATTAGAGTTTTTAGGGTATTGCATCGAAGCTTGCCTCAATATTTGTATTCTCTCATTATGCTTCTATATCTACGCAATATTTGAGTCGTTTATTGCTTCATTTGTCTTTTTCGTTCGTTTGCTGCATGCGCAGTTATTTCGGTGGTTCTTGAGGTGTTCATGAGATCAAGGTGGGGGTCATATATGTTACTGCTCAGTTCCACTTCGTTTCTTGCTTCGAGAAATAGAGGTTCGGATCATCAGGTCGAGCCAGGTTCACTACGTTATTGGCTATAGTGTGCATCGTTTCTCTGAGTTCGCTGTAGTATGCGTTTGATGTGATTTTGGTTTTACATTTTCGGCCTTGTCTCACTATTATTATACCAGCGGATACGTAAATCGTTGCTGAATAGTAGCTACGATGATTTAGGAAATTGGTTCAGTTGTGGGGGATTTTTTTTGGCTGACGAATACGACGACAATTTGATTTGTTACTTTTGAGTTCGATAAAACGTCGATCAGTTGTTTTTTTTTCATTTTCGTTTGTATTGTCATATTTTCGAAAATTGTTTTTGAACGCATTGTGATACTCTTAGCTCTAAGAATTGATGTGGATGAGAACCGCTTAGATAATATGGGAAAGATGTGCACTTAAATCAGTAAGAAATATACTAGCTTAATTGAGATTGAGTTCTATTTGCATGATTTACTTCATTGTTTTCTGCTAGTGTTACTTGTATCTCAAATCTATGCAATGGTGATGTCTGTAGTTGCTGATCGTTGCTGCATATTTCACTTATGCTAGTGTTGTGCTCTTATTCCTTTTTCATTGATTTAAAAATTACCTGCACTATTACACCTCATCAATATGCTGTCTATGTAATGTTTTTGTAGAAATTTGTTATGGTTCAGATCGTGAAGAGAGAATAAATTGAGTTTTATTCCGCACCATTTTTATTGGGTTTTGTTAAACATCTTTCGTAGTAAGCTGGCAAGTGGATTAATTGGTTTATAGGGGCCCACATTGGAAATGCTTTATTCGATTTTTCTCGAAGGGTGATTTCTTTTGATATTTTATTGCAGTATTAAAATTGCCTTTGCTTAAAAGATGAGAAAGGTGGTTGGATTAAGAAACATGTCGAAAAAATATAAGATTTTGCTTCGGCATGGAGTTTTGCTTTGATAATGAAGTATGGATGCTGTCGCCGCACTGCATGCCGTTTGCATTTCTGATTACTTCAAAGGTGTTGCATAGCTGTGCAGCTCGGGGTCTGCGTAACACCAAATTTCCGTGGAGTTTCGTTGCTTCTCAGATTTCCCTGTCTAAACTAGTGTTCAGAGTTCACCGCCATCTCCCAGTGGGAGCCACCGCCTAAAGGTGGATTATAAATTTTGAAACGCGAGTTCCCTGCGATCAAAAAATCTCTCGACCCCCTATAACCAATTCCCTTTGCAAAGGCCCCCCACAGATGTCCCGTTGGCCTGCGCAGGTGCTGCAGGGGTATGATTGCCTCTAGCGAAACAGAAGCTCTGAGTCGGCTAAATGATGGTAAATATGTCGGTGTATTGATGCAAGTGCCTTGCTGATTGTCTACGTCAGTTGTAGACAGAGTCCTCTAAACCACTACAAAATCTTGGAAAGCGCTTTGTAATACCGGTCCTAGGCTGTTTTTTTTGGCGTTTTTCGAATGTCTTTCTACATGATTTGTCGAACTGTGATTTGAAGTGATTTAGATGTTCGCATATATGCAGAACCTTAGCACATTTATAATAATACTTCAACTTTGCAACATAAAATGTGAAGCGATTAAAGCAGCAAACTTTAAGGGATATCATTTAGGTCATCCATCATGATTTAATATTTCTGGATGCGTTTTGTATTTGTTCTCGCCTGGTACATTACTAGATTCCACTGTGCAAAGGTCGATCTTTCTGCGAATCGACCAGTGGCTGCTTTCTTTATGCAAATTCTTTTACGTATTTGCCTATAATTCAACTGATCACTACTTTACGCATATTTTGTGGGAACAATATTTGCATCTTTCCTGCATGATATTTGCATATAATTTTAGATCACGAATTGCAGGATAGAAAAACCTCAGAGAAATTCATATAGAGTTTCTTTTATAAAAAGAAATTCGTAGAAGTCTACCTCTCGTCTCTATATTCTCCGCGTAAATGTGCATATAATTGGCCACGTTCAGACCAATGAAACTTTTTTTTTTTATTTTAGAAAATTGCATTATTTAATTCATTCTGATAAGATTTTTTTTTTAAATGAAAGATGTTTCTTTTCCCTCTTATTTTTAGGAGAGGAGAGTGAAAATTTTCAGCGATACTGGTAATTAAGGAATCGTTTTTTGCTTAGATGACATATATAGGCAAAACTTCACGCGTTCTGAAACCGGTCTGCTTATTGCCGAGCTCTATTCATTCGTTGTCATACAGACTTTCATTGTTGTCATCGCCCATCCTATAATGATTTAGATTCATCTCTGATTTGAAATTCAATCCATTAGTATACCATATAAATTTTTCTTTTTGCATTCTTCCCTATGATATTCTGATTTACTCTATCAATGATTGCATCACTACACTTCATTTTAATGTGATACTGTCATAGCATTTCCGCTGTGATAAAAATTTTAGACTTTCATAGATTGTTCGCTTGTGCCCAAATGATTGCTTCATAAATTTTGCTTGCATACAAAGAAACTACTCTTCGTTAAGCTGCTACATGAAACTATATACTTGCTAAAGCTTCATAAATTATCTATAGCATGAATAAAATTAATTTTGCCAGTAAAGTAACAATTCTTCAGAATTTTTCGAAATAAAATGAAACATCCATTCCGCATTTCATTCTTATATTATTTTGCATTTTCTGTTTTCATTTTCTTCAGTAGAAATTTAAATTGCAATATTTATAAGATAATATTTTTTGACTAGTTACTGAAGATATCTGCTTCGATGGCATGTAATACCTACAGATCGTAGAAACTTTTTTTAAAGCAATAAAACCTTTAAAAAATTACCTGGAAAAGATATGTGTTGCCGGTAAAAACTATTTTCGAAAAGTTTTTCGTCTCAAACCGGTTGGAGAAGTTAATTCAAAAGCACGTTTAGCCGTTTTTATTGAAGTATTATGTCTACAAAGAATTTACAGGAATATCGAATTATTTGAATCGTTTTATGAATTTTTCCTTTGAAAAAACGGATAAAACCTTTAAAATTCACTACGATTTTTTTAAAATTTATTTATTTAATTTTTGTTTTTTGAAGAAGAAGAAGAAGAAGAAGAAGGAACTCTTCATACTGAGAGATCAATTCTTTTCTAGCAAGATTAGATTGAAGATGAATTTTTCAAAAGATTTATGTTAGATTATTGCTCTACTGCAATTTTATCGCTCAGTATCTTTTCTTTATTTCATTGCATTATTAGTGTTTTCCAAGGTTTGCTATCTTCTTGTTGTGTTCGTTATTGTTTTTTACATTTCTAATATGGAAAATTTTTTCCTGTGGGATATTTTTTTGATTATTTTTCTAGACAATGCAATTTAGTTTCATATGAATCGTAGTGAGGAGATGAAGATTGGTTGTTCATGGGAATTTGGTAGTCTCTGTTTTTGATCCTATAGTTCCCTCCTCCTCCTCCCAATGCTTCTATATCTACGCAATATTTGAGTCGTTTATTGCTTCATTTGTCTTTTTCGTTCGTTTGCTGCATGCGCAGTTATTTCGGTGGTTCTTGAGGTGTTCATGAGATCAAGGTGGGGGTCATATATGTTACTGCTCAGTTCCACTTCGTTTCTTGCTTCGAGAAATAGAGGTTCGGATCATCAGGTCGAGCCAGGTTCACTACGTTATTGGCTATAGTGTGCATCGTTTCTCTGAGTTCGCTGTAGTATGCGTTTGATGTGATTTTGGTTTTACATTTTCGGCCTTGTCTCACTATTATTATACCAGCGGATACGTAAATCGTTGCTGAATAGTAGCTACGATGATTTAGGAAATTGGTTCAGTTGTGGGGGATTTTTTTTGGCTGACGAATACGACGACAATTTGATTTGTTACTTTCGAGTTCGATAAAACGTTGATCAGTTGTTTGTTTTTTTTTCGTTTTCGTTTGTATTATCATATTTTCGAAAATTGTTTTTGAACGCATTATGATACTCTTAGCTCTAAGAATTGATATGGATGAGAACCGCTTAGATAACATGGGAAAGATGTGCACTTAAATCAGTAAGCAACATACTAGCTTAATTGAGATTGAGTTCTATTTGCATGATTTACTTCATTGTTTTCTGCTAGTGTTACTTGTATCTCAAATCTATGCAATGGTGATGTCTGTAGTTGCTGATCGTTGCTGCATATTTCACTTATGCTAGTGTTGTGCTCTTATTCCTTTTTCATTGATTTAAAAATTACCTGCACTATTACACCTCATCAATATGCTGTCTATGTAATGTTTTTGTAGAAATTTGTTATGGTTCAGATCGTGAAGAGAGAATAAATTGAGTTTTATTCCGCACCATTTTTATTGGGTTTTGTTAAACATCTTTCGTAGTAAGCTGGCAAGTGGATTAATTGGTTTATAGGGGCCCACATTGGAAATGCTTTATTCGATTTTTCTCGAAGGGTGATTTCTTTTGATATTTTATTGCAGTATTAAAATTGCCTTTGCTTAAAAGATGAGAAAGGTGGTTGGATTAAGAAACATGTCGAAAAAATATAAGATTTTGCTTCGGCATGGAGTTTTGCTTTGATAATGAAGTATGGATGCTGTCGCCGCACTGCATGCCGTTTGCATTTCTGATTACTTCAAAGGTGTTGCATAGCTGTGCAGCTCGGGGTCTGCGTAACACCAAATTTCCGTGGAGTTTCGTTGCTTCTCAGATTTCCCTGTCTAAACTAGTGTTCAGAGTTCACCGCCATCTCCCAGTGGGAGCCACCGCCTAAAGGTGGATTATAAATTTTGAAACGCGAGTTCCCTGCGATCAAAAAATCTCTCGACCCCCTATAACCAATTCCCTTTGCAAAGGCCCCCCACAGATGTCCCGTTGGCCTGCGCAGGTGCTGCAGGGGTATGATTGCCTCTAGCGAAACAGAAGCTCTGAGTCGGCTAAATGATGGTAAATATGTCGGTGTATTGATGCAAGTGCCTTGCTGATTGTCTACGTCAGTTGTAGACAGAGTCCTCTAAACCACTACAAAATCTTGGAAAGCGCTTTGTAATACCGGTCCTAGGCTGTTTTTTTTGGCGTTTTTCGAATGTCTTTCTACATGATTTGTCGAACTGTGATTTGAAGTGATTTAGATGTTCGCATATATGCAGAACCTTAGCACATTTATAATAATACTTCAACTTTGCAACATAAAATGTGAAGCGATTAAAGCAGCAAACTTTAAGGGATATCATTTAGGTCATCCATCATGATTTAATATTTCTGGATGCGTTTTGTATTTGTTCTCGCCTGGTACATTACTAGATTCCACTGTGCAAAGGTCGATCTTTCTGCGAATCGACCAGTGGCTGCTTTCTTTATGCAAATTCTTTTACGTATTTGCCTATAATTCAACTGATCACTACTTTACGCATATTTTGTGGGAACAATATTTGCATCTTTCCTGCATGATATTTGCATATAATTTTAGATCACGAATTGCAGGATAGAAAAACCTCAGAGAAATTCATATAGAGTTTCTTTTATAAAAAGAAATTCGTAGAAGTCTACCTCTCGTCTCTATATTCTCCGCGTAAATGTGCATATAATTGGCCACGTTCAGACCAATGAAACTTTTTTTTTTTATTTTAGAAAATTGCATTATTTAATTCATTCTGATAAGATTTTTTTTTTAAATGAAAGATGTTTCTTTTCCCTCTTATTTTTAGGAGAGGAGAGTGAAAATTTTCAGCGATACTGGTAATTAAGGAATCGTTTTTTGCTTAGATGACATATATAGGCAAAACTTCACGCGTTCTGAAACCGGTCTGCTTATTGCCGAGCTCTATTCATTCGTTGTCATACAGACTTTCATTGTTGTCATCGCCCATCCTATAATGATTTAGATTCATCTCTGATTTGAAATTCAATCCATTAGTATACCATATAAATTTTTCTTTTTGCATTCTTCCCTATGATATTCTGATTTACTCTATCAATGATTGCATCACTACACTTCATTTTAATGTGATACTGTCATAGCATTTCCGCTGTGATAAAAATTTTAGACTTTCATAGATTGTTCGCTTGTGCCCAAATGATTGCTTCATAAATTTTGCTTGCATACAAAGAAACTACTCTTCGTTAAGCTGCTACATGAAACTATATACTTGCTAAAGCTTCATAAATTATCTATAGCATGAATAAAATTAATTTTGCCAGTAAAGTAACAATTCTTCAGAATTTTTCGAAATAAAATGAAACATCCATTCCGCATTTCATTCTTATATTATTTTGCATTTTCTGTTTTCATTTTCTTCAGTAGAAATTTAAATTGCAATATTTATAAGATAATATTTTTTGACTAGTTACTGAAGATATCTGCTTCGATGGCATGTAATACCTACAGATCGTAGAAACTTTTTTTAAAGCAATAAAACCTTTAAAAAATTACCTGGAAAAGATATGTGTTGCCGGTAAAAACTATTTTCGAAAAGTTTTTCGTCTCAAACCGGTTGGAGAAGTTAATTCAAAAGCACGTTTAGCCGTTTTTATTGAAGTATTATGTCTACAAAGAATTTACAGGAATATCGAATTATTTGAATCGTTTTATGAATTTTTCCTTTGAAAAAACGGATAAAACCTTTAAAATTCACTACGATTTTTTTAAAATTTATTTATTTAATTTTTGTTTTTTGAAGAAGAAGAAGAAGAAGAAGAAGGAACTCTTCATACTGAGAGATCAATTCTTTTCTAGCAAGATTAGATTGAAGATGAATTTTTCAAAAGATTTATGTTAGATTATTGCTCTACTGCAATTTTATCGCTCAGTATCTTTTCTTTATTTCATTGCATTATTAGTGTTTTCCAAGGTTTGCTATCTTCTTGTTGTGTTCGTTATTGTTTTTTACATTTCTAATATGGAAAATTTTTTCCTGTGGGATATTTTTTTGATTATTTTTCTAGACAATGCAATTTAGTTTCATATGAATCGTAGTGAGGAGATGAAGATTGGTTGTTCATGGGAATTTGGTAGTCTCTGTTTTTGATCCTATAGTTCCCTCCTCCTCCTCCCTCCCCCCCATCCTCCTCCCTCCTTCCCGAAACAATTTTTCCAAACGATAGCGGAGGCATGCAATATTTTTTGAGTTGCATGCGAGAAGTGAAAAGGAGAGATGGTTGCGATGCGACAAGAATCGATCGACCTATGAATGTGGCATAAACATGTGCATAGAATATGGAGGATTTTATATCATGCAGTTGATGAGTATTTCTATTTGCAGCCGGCGTTATTGCCACCTGTCATTAAGTTGTTAAGCTATGTCTAAGCTTGGAAAGTGTCTCGAAGAAAGGTTCTTGATGAATGTCGTTCTGATACGTTTAGTAGACTAGTCTGAAATGGCTTCACAAATGAGACTATAACGCATCAAATTTTCGCCTCTTATCTTTTATTGCATCTATCAAAATAACTGCTTTTACAATTAGCTAGTGTCATGTTATAATGCTTGCAAAATGTTTCTAACATCGCTTCCACAACTTTCGGTGAAATTCGACGTTCTGTCAGTGTTTTATATGGCATTTTCTCGTGTATATAACCATTTTTCAAGATGAAGTGTTCATTTAAAAATTTTTGCCTTGCTAATTTGCTTCCCGTTTTCTTTAATCTTTCAAATCTTCTCTTACAATATATACAAATATTCAGGAATATCTGGCTGGTTGTAGTACTTTAACGACTCATTCTAAACAAAGATTCAACTTTTGATTGAAGAAAGTTTAAAACTTTTCAAGAATCATCTTTTAAATTGTGATTCTTTACACTTTTAAGTAGTCCACTGCGAAAGAGGAAATCTTTAAGGCCGTCTACCGATAAAAAATCTAGAAAAATGAAAATGTTACAAAAGATTTTCCCAAAAATTCCGGAGCTACCTATACGGTCGATGCAATTTATAAAATTTCTATTGTTTGAGCATTGATTGAATTTTCAATCTAAAAAAAACCTCATCTAAATTCTGTCTCATTAATTCATTCATATTTCGAGTGACATTATTTTTATAGCATATCAAGTTTTAATTATCAACTAAAAGGGGACCACATTACCTTTTATGCACCAAATGTTTCATACTTTATAGTTGCCAAATTCGTTTTGTACTAAATTTAATTTATTTTGAAAGTCATCTCATTTATTCAATTCGAATTCGAATTTATTCATTTAAGATATCGACTGATCACCATCACTACCATCACCATCACAAATAATTGCCCACTATATTTCGTTGAAAAAAACGACGTGTGAATGACGTATCTAAATGATTGAACATGAAAGAACGCACAAATATAGAAGGCGTGGGTATGTACTTCAAGAGTTCTAGAATGACGTCATGGGTATTGGATAAAAATGCACACACCCACGATGCTTCGGTGGTCTCATTGAGCAGAGGCACATGCCAGCCAGCTGTCTCGTATCGTTGAATCTCATTATGCATGCATTCTACTCCGAATGTTTTTCTTTATGACTAAAATGAATGAACATCTGTTTTCCATATTTCTAAGCTTTTTAATCCTTTTTACGCTAATAGAAGCAACCTCACTTTATATTAATTCAACTTGTTTTTTTTTCATTTTCTTTATTTCTTTTAGATCAGTAGACTAACGAATTTTATTTTTAAGGATTGTTATGTCGCTCATAAACCGTGCTGAAGGGGGAAAATGGCACGTTGATAAGGAGATTTATTGAAGATGGAGGATTTTGTAGGTTTGTCGATGCTTCAATACTAATCCTACTGAAGAATCTCAGTAATTAAAATAAATTAGCGGTAAGGTTTTCGTTCAACATGTTGTCGAAGGTTTTCCTCATTCCTTAATGCGGAATTTAGATTGTTATAAATCAATCATCGAAGAAAGTGCATTAGTTGAATGTGCGCAATAATGTGCTTTTTTTTGAGACTTTGCATTCGCCGATCATACTATGGCTATGCCAGATACGCCTATCTATGTATGTATAGATGCTAGCCTTTCCTGAAGTTTCAACGTTTGTTTACTGGCGCTAGAAAGCAACCCGTTAACAACTGGGTGGTCTATCATTTAATGACGTCATTTCGTAATTATAGGCGTTGTATACTAGTTATCTGAAAGCATGTTCAATAAATTATGTATATGTACGTATTTTATTTAATAATTGTATTTTCGTGATTATAAACGAATTTATAAGCTGGCATCTTGCGATTATTTAATGCAATCGGCCAAAAGCTTTGCAAAATGCTAAAATCTATATGATAGGCTTTCGAGGCGAATTAAGGACGACGTCATTGAGTTGGTTTATTGCTTTGTGAAAAGAATTGAAGATCTATTTGGCTCGGAGCAGGTTGTAATGAAGCTCAGGCTCCGAACACACCTTGTAGTGAAGCTCAAGCTTGGAGTAGTTTGTAGCGAAGCTAAATGAGATGCTAGAAACAAAGTGGAATGAAAACAATTCGTCTATTTGAAGCAGTAGCTTACTTCGTTAGATCTCAAACGGGAAATATTTTAATTAATAATTCATTTCCATCGCTGTTGAATTTTTTATTTAATGTGAATGCACCCATATCTTATACGGGATGAAAACGGTGAACTTAAACGAAGCAATAAATGGGTGCATGGCAACGATTCCACTTTAGGGCAGATAGGCCATAATAAGCTTCAAGAGGAGGTGGAGTTGGATTTTCACAAGCCCTCGCAAGCTGTGTATTGCTTTTTGTCCTTAAAATCATTCAAATATTGAAGAGTGATGAAAAATCCATTCCACTGAGCGTTTTTTTCCGGTTTGATATCCGGTTTTCGTTTTCCGCTTTAGCAGCACATCTGTTTCTGGTTTATCAATCATTTTAATCAACCCAAATCGTGCACTGACCTCCCATTTGGCATTTTAAATTATTTAGAAATGTTGAGCGTTTATGAACTACGAGAACAGATCGAGCTCCATTTTTGATTATAAGAGGAAAAATCATCAACAGAGAATTTCTGCTGAAAACGATTATTTCAACTCTTTTTGTTTGCGTTCTGTCATTAGAAATGCTTTATTTTATTTTATTTTATTTTATTTCATTTATTTATTTTATATGCAAACATCGAAAACTTTGTTTACCACTTTCGAATTTATAATTAGTGAAGAATTGTGATCGTTGTTTGGATGCTGTCTGACGTATTTTATGTGAACGCCAATCCGTTGTTTATTAAAGCTGCTTCGCATTAATCGACGCGCTTCAATGTTCAGCTTTTCGAAATGCGATGACTTCCTTCATCGAGAATTTCTTCCTCTTAAAATATGTTTGAAATTTCGCTTTTCTCATATAGAGTAATTAAATTAGTAGTGTTACAGTAATATGTTTCATCATATTTTAGACTGAGCTAACTATATCACTTTAAAATTGTTTGAATACTACCTATTGCCTAGTAATTGGCGATGCAAAATGGCACAACAAGATGTGATCGTTGTTTCCGTCGGTCGCCGATTGTCGCAACATTTTTACATCTGTTCGATTTTGAGTGGTGCTGTTACATACAGAGAGTGATGTTATAGATAGAACATCTATGAAAGATTTGACAGCAATTTCTTGCCAATAAAAACGCACTTCTTCCGCTACCATTTATGAAATGCGTGCTGTTACCTATCGAAATGTCCAGCAACGCTTCCTGCTGAAGATAATATTTTCTATACCACGGTAGTAATCATTTGCTGTTATAGAGCAAAGATTATTACACATCATTACTGATAACAGGTATTGCAAATGGCTACTGATATGCAAATGTTTACTGATATCAGTAGACGATAGCAGGTATTCCTATACAGCAAATGATAATCATTTACTCCATAGTAATATCTGCTATCAACATTATTATTGGTTTCACACCATCTGGTAAATTGTTCATTGCTATTTGTCACTACAATCAGTAGTGCGTATTGTTGGAGGTCTTAGCTTATCGCAACCCTATGCAATGCAGGTAGGTGTTTCTGTGCTAGTAATCTATGGGCACAATTGTGGACATTTTCCACTAATTTAATGAATTCAGCAAAACCTTTGGTGGATGCATCAAACTATACACCAGGCTAATCGTTAATCTAGAAAGCATATTCGTGGATTGCAAAGTTTTTGCTCTCAGAAGAATTTGCAACACCACTGTTTTAATGAAGGAGATTCTCATAGTTACCTTATATTTACATATTCATAATGCTCTAATGATAAATAAGATTTAAATACTCTAAGTCTAGATAGATCATTTGTGATATAGTTAAGTTAAAACTGTTTTATTGATTACAGGAAAGAAATATGAAATTCACTTATCAAGAAATGAAATTTAATGCTCAGTCATCGTTGTTTTCGTTAGTCGTAAAAATCTAAACTTAAGCAATATATAGCTAGCAAACATGTTAAAATATATTGAACAAATTAACAATCCGAACTTCTAAACAAATGATTTATTATGAATGAATGCTAGACAAAATTTTAACCGATTTTACAAGTACCTTTAGTACTTTTAACAGTCATAAAAATCATCTCTTTCCGCAGATATCCATAGGTGCTTGAATCATTTTTATGTCTGCAGACATCATAATTTCACATCTAAACTTCAGCATTTGAAAAAAAAACATTTCGGGTTTGATGTAATTTAAAAAGTTTTGCGAATATTTAATCGCCTAATCAATCGTAGTTGCGACAATCGCCTACGCATGTCACATTTCACAGTTTTGGTATAAAAATTTTATGCTTTTTTATCGAATGATTATACTCTTCTATTAAGTATCCAGTTTTGAAAATTCCTTTTCTTAAAGTTCTTTTTTTTTCTCATCATGTTGATATATCTCTAGAATTTCCCTTTATATTTTTTATGGCTTCTTTTTAATGTTGAAAACTTGTCCTACTGTCTCCTCTCTAACATCACTCTTGTCACGTTTTTTTAAAAAATATTTTCCTGCTTAAATTGCATTAAAAAATCGCTTTATTGAAGTTGTTTGCTGGCGCTGTAAACATCTCAATATACGCATCAGCTATCTCTCCGCACGCTCATTAATGCGCACTTTCTTTTAATTATTATTGTTTACTTCCATATCGTCTCATTCAGTGCTTTAATATATTTTAATACATTTTCGCAAATTTATGTTTGTAAAACACATTACGACGAAGTGATTTGTATGCGTTTGTATGTGTTTTTCTCTTCAATTGAACTCGAGAATCGAGTAATTCAGATTCATAAAATGTCACGTTTAAAGCTCAAATCGTTGGGCGATCCTCACTTCTAACTTTCACGTTAATTCATTTGCTTCGAAAAAAAATTATTCATAGTTAAGGTGTATAAAATTTTTAGTGCATTTACTTCACCTTAGTGGAATGTATCTTCCTAGCCAATTGGTTAGCAGTTTATGGCAGTTCGATGAAAAAGATCGATGCGCAAGTGCTGACGTTTTATTATTTATTATGAGGATGTGATACAGCGCTTTATGGAAATATATGTCTTGTCTGATCCTTCAATATCTTCCATACTTACTGCATAGTGAAATTTAGCCACTTTCGCAAAGCTTTCTTAAATATAACTACATCTTTCTAACAACATCAAAATTGGGAGCTGTTGAATGTAATAACGGAAGTTTCTGTTGCTTGCCCCGCTTGAAGAATTCATCTTTACCTTTAGTCCTTTCTCGACTTTCGTCGTCATAATCAGAGAGAGAGAGAGAGAGAGAGAGAGAGAGAGAGAGGGGGAGAGAGAGAATCAGGTGACCAATCGTGTAAAAAAACAGCCCAGCGACTAATATTTGTGCATCTTTAGTGGAATTTTCCGATAAGACTCTAAAGAGAGTTCCTTATGAAATAAAAGAAAATTCTTTCGATAAATGAGAAACGCATTGTTAATTTCATATATTACTCATCTTTTCGCATAATTCTGCTCTTTATTAATGCCATTTATTCATTTTTCAATATGAATAATATGCGAGTGGAATTGTTTTCCTATTTTCTTTATCTTCACTTTGTAATAAACATATGACGTATGGGTGCAACTGAATTGGATGACGACATCTATTGAGGTATATTTCCATCTCGCACATTCATATCGATTTTCTTCGAATCCTTTCCACTTGTGTTCCAACGTCTTTTCCAACTAGTGGTTTTTATAAGAGATTACTACAGATTCATACGAATTGAATTCTTTATTCTTGGCCGTCGAAAGGTTACGTATTGCGAAACAAATTTCCAAAGCGGTGGTTCAAACGGGTTTCGAATGCATGTTTGCTTTTCGCAAGTTATCTCAAGATCTATATAGTTCATCTCATGATTCTATTTTCCCGATTCAGTATATAGTAGCTGCATTTTTCCAATAAAAAGTAATTTTTTTTCGTGTCATTTTAAAGCATCGCTATTCACTACGTTCAAAAAATGTTCATTTTTATACGAAGGATGCTACTAAGGGTGTAGGTGAATGTATGTGTACTGATACTGACCTTAATTTGTTACTTAATTAGTTTAAAATTGTAAACAAACTTCGCGAGTACCAAGTGATATCCAGCGGTCTTTGCAGTACTTTTATCTTCTTTTACTTATTGGTGTCCATTTCTGGAGGCACACAAATTCGGTCATCGAATGATGATGAGCAAGAAGGCTTAACTGAAAGCGTCCAAGAACGGCTTTCCATCCTTACTTTTGCTAAGGTGTTTGCAAGCGAGAATGTTTCGATTATTCAGCTTGACTTTGGCTGAGCACCACTTAAAGCTTTAAAAATATCCCAACGTGAAGTTAAGCTTACAATTATATTGCAACGTCTCAAACGACTTTTTGGCACTTCTGTTGATGCATTCTTTTTGCGCACTCCTTTCACAAATCACTCATCGCTAATTCCTTCCATTTGGAGATTAAATTTGCAGCTCTTCAAGTTAGAAACTATCGAAATTTCTGAGATAGGTATACTTCACCATTCTTGAAAGGTGATCGCTTGACTATAGCATCGAGCAAAGATATGCATAGTTGAATCCAATAAAGAGCAGTCACCAAAAAGCGTATGCGGATATGAGCGGCAAACTTTTTCTTGTCTACTTCATCACCGTTTCGATCCTCAATCGATATCGCTAGTGACGATTAATAAATCCTGATCAGACGATGACTTCGTAAAAGAAATTCTTTGTGCAGATGTGCAAATTTTATGATTGCACATATAAGTGCATAAAACGTGCAAAAAGATTAATGCCTCAATAAGTCGAAACGTTACGTAAGCAAAGTAAATTTTCATACAGTGATATATGTCACGATGCAACGTTTAATCGGGATATAATAAGCAGTATTATCTTTCCATGCCACTTTCGGATAGCGTTCTTTATTAACCTTAATGAAAATATTATTATCAGCTAATTTATTTTATATGGGGAATTTCTTGAATGCATTTGACGATAGAAATTTTGCTGGAGATGAATGAGCTATGATGTTGAGCATATTGAGTATCCATAATGAATGTCGAATTATTTTTCAGGAAAGAGAAGCGAAATATTGTGTAGCCAGAATGCCGTCGTCTGATATGATTGCCATATGGTTGATGCGTTTGAACCCATTGGCACGTATTACAATCGTTATTTCAGGCGCCGTTCTCATTCATCTCTCACTTGGGACCTATCATACATTCGGTAATTAGATGTAATTTAAACGTTGTTGCATTTAGGCTATATGGCTCACCCATAGGGAAAAAAATGAATTAGAGTAATGCAAAAGCTATATGAAACACTACTCTTTCAGTGGAAAGTCCAACTTACTAGTCCAGGACTTTATGGCCATATATCCTTTTATGCACAAATGCAAACGGAAATGAAATGGAACATATGCGAAAATTAGTACGAAAATGCTATCAGCACAAACAAGAGGTATAGCAATGGGCTGTTCAGTTTTGAATGGGATGGTTTCAATCCAATATATCTGAGCAAGAAAAGAATCTCTTTTATAAGTATTTTGAGTGCTCATTACAGGAAATATTTTGCAGGTAATATGCTACCATATATGGCATCATTCATGCGCAATTATACAGATCCTGGAGTAAATCTCGAACAGCTCGTCTGGATACCAACATTTCAAGGTGAGTAATATGCTAGCTCAAGCAATTCAATGAACGCATATATATATATAATATCATCGACCTATTATCGTTTCCACTTTAAAATATCAAATTTTAAAAAATTTTGATAGCGCATTATCAATAAGCGCTGTAATTTTCGTTGTTCGCATACTGTGTAGTTAACGCTTGAAGCATATTATGGGAATGTTCACAATGTATTTATGTTTTTATTGATTAACTGAATGAATAGAAAAAAAGTATTGAAAATAAATTTATCTCTTTAAAAATTTAATAAAATTCCCAAATGATAATATCTACCTAATAATTTATAAAATGTGAACGATGTTGAAAATCCAATTCAATAGTTTAGAATGAGAATGCTTATTGAAACTATAGTTTGCTGCTTAAATACTATTGTAGCCTTGTGTGGTGCCCGAGATATGTAGTAACGATAAGCAGTAATGAAAGTGCTTTGCTTTTGTCTGAAAAATAGTCAGATTCGTTTCTGTTGTATCACATACGATACATATCCCAGCATGCCATATTCAGGCTGTTTTCCATTTGCGATGATTATTGGTGGATATTTGAGTGCTCAATTAGGACCAAGAACAGCTGCCTTCCTTGGATGCTTTTTGATGTCGTAAGTTTTGATTAATTTGCACTTAATTAATTTTTGCTTGATTAAATAAACAATAAAATCATCTAAATGTTATAAAATGAAGAGTTTTCTTTTGCAACCAATAAACGATAGGAAAAATGACCTCATTCTGCGTAATGTATAAGTCGATTATATAACATGAACATTTTCAAAGACTCAATAAGACGGCCCATATATAGACAAATAATAAAAAACAAGATGAGTTATGTATGTGATAACGTTCGGTATGAAGTACTATTAAAGGTGCACATAAAGCAGTAATATAGAAGAATAACACCCAAGAAATAGCTAGAGCAGTACAAATAGGATGTAATATGTTCGAAATCAAATATAAACAAATATTATTATTTCAATTTTATTACGTATCGTTTTGAAGGATATGGTGGTAGTGATGTCATTAAAAACATTAGGAAGAACATCCTGGACATGAACTATTCCGTTTATACATAGTCCATATGAAATATTCGACGTAAAACATTTATGAGATTATCGTGCGCAGAGCATAAATCATCTTTACGGTAACTACGGTAGGTCATAGATCATACGGTATCCTACCGTATTTTACCATACACCATGCAGAACTTTACTACATTAAATTCGCATAAAGTGATCTCTTTTTCTGAAAAAATCTGTACCTTCGCATATCAACTATGACCAAATATTAGGAGCGGGGTGATGCTGTCGTATTGGACAATACGTAAATCGCTGTTGACTTTCATACTTACCTATGGATGTATGTTCGGACTCGGTCAAGGAATGGCCTACGTCATTGCGGTCACATGCGCAATCAATGTGAGTTAAGTCTATTAACATAGTCTTTTTTGTGTGAATGTTGATTTTAATAATGAATTACTGTATGTTTATTTAGCTTTATTTATTTGAAGTGACAAATGATTTTTATTTGATTAGAGCTGCAGATATTTTTTATTCTCTCATAAACTGCATCTGCTTCTGTCAAAATTTAGGACAATTTCCGTCTACAGTGTCAAAAAGGATTTCATTCATTTAAGCTGAAATTTGCCTCGCAATGAAATATGAAAAAATTAAAATTAAGTGGGCACCCGAGCATGTTGGACTCGTAAGTGGTATAGTTGCGGCTGGTTTTGGTATTAGTTCATCGATATTTGCACCAATTCAAACTATGCTTATCAATCCATGGAATCATAAACCAAGCAGAGACGGGTAAGTTTGCACTTTTCTTCGACATCTTTTGTCCATTGAATTGTTTAAGCATTTCAAAGGCTTTTCACGAGAAAAACAATGTAAATAAAAAATCATTTCATCGTTTCCTTTGAAATCGCATCATAAAATATATATATATATAAGATGTTGAGATGAATTCTTGACTATCAAATAAATGGTCGATGAAGATGAAAAAGAATTTCCAATTGCCAGCTATCAATTTTGTAAAAAAAAATGTACATTATTTCCTTGAGTATGTTCAACAAGTTTTGGATGTGAAAGTTTTTTTCCATAGGCATATTTTTTAGCGGCGCTGCGTCGAGTTTATTTCTTAGCCTATGAAAGCGGGTTAGGTTACATAAGATTCGTCTCTTCAATATCATAGTGTTATACGATCAACATAGGAGATCCTGAAGGGAAACTGAAATCCTCCATATAGCAGCAAAAAACAAAATTTTTTTGGTTTATAATTTTCTATGGGAGTCAACATATCGAAACAAATCGAGAATATTGAGTGATTTAACTTATTACTGCAAAATGAAAACAGCTGCTATAAGGTATCACATTCGCCCGTTTTTCTACTCCCTGAACTTAAAAAATAGGCCCTCATCTGTTTTCTTCTATTAAGTGCATTGAATTTTTTTTTCGTGCAGGAGTAATAGTTTCTAACAAACGTACAGCGGTCGAAGGATGTCGTATGCCCTGGGGCAGACGCTTCTATTTAGGTGTTGCTTTTTGACTACCTGCACTTTTCATAGGCGGTCAGCGTATTTGGCAGTATTCTGGTTAACAATGTCGTACTACTAAATCCTTTACAACATCTGTCCACTTTCTTTAATTTAGCATCTGTAACGGTCAATTTTGGATATAAGCTTTTAAAAATCCTTTTTCTTAACTTTTATGATAGGGACGTATGATGAAGTCATACCTATGCGTTTGTAAGTCTACACACGTGTATTTATGCGTGCATGTATATTTTCGCTCTGATAGCTTCAATTAATGATCGGCGGGAGGAAAATTTTAAAAAAAATTTACGTTTATGTAGCGATCAATTCCGATTTTGTTTTATTGAAATTTTATTGTTTTATTTACCTATTTTCGTCTAGAAGAGCTTATAGAGAAAGCTAGGGTTGCCATTAGTTTTGCATTTCAAGTCTTTGTTACATTATATAAATGGACTAATCAACTAAATGCAAATTTGTGCATGAGGATTTGTGCAAGTATTCAATTTCCGTCGAATAATGCAATACGGCATGTTGCATCGTTACGTCTTAAATGAATATGAAGTTGATCAATCTGATGGATTCGATTTAAAAAGCGCGTGTTTATTTATTTATTTATTTATTTATTTATTTATATTTATTTATTTATTTATTTATTTATTTATTTAGAGGGTAATTATTGTTCAGGTATTTTCTTGAAGAGGAGCTGATGGAACGTGTTCCGTCCGTATTTCTATCGCTCTCACTTGTTTATGCGATAATGCAAACAATTGGATTAATTGTTATTTGCGATCCACCCTATTCAGTAAATGTTTTCTCATTTTCAACTTCAATTTCCATCTGTAAATAATTCATTCCTAGTTTATATTTCTTAAGTGAAACTTCTAATTCGTTGTAAAATTTTTTAATTTTATTTTGATGGATGTCGGAATTTCATTTTACTAGATTGAATGATGGCGCAAAATTTCGTTTTTAGTAATATTATGATCATACATATGTACATATTTGCCGGTTCTTAGAATAACGTATTATAAGAAGGGTATTTTACATTTTTATGTAAATATGTTTAATTGTCGATTCACTTTTTTTCAATTCAAGAAAAATCGTGGCAATGAATTTTTTTCATGAAAAAGAATCAAATTTATTTTCAACTGATTGCTCTCTGATAGAATTATAAACGCTAAGAGTTAGATTTTTAACAAATTTCTACACTGCCAAATTGCAATGTAAGATATCCATAGCGTTTATCAGAGGAGTGCTAGTGGCAAAACATTCACTCCTAAACGTATGCATAATGTTCTTCTAATTAGAAACTTTGATAGTTGAAAAGGCTTAAAGAAGATGAGTTATATTGTGATAAACTATTGATATTTTATTTATTAACGGTTTAAGTATATCCTTCTGGTGATGATCTCTAAATGCAGATGAAAAAAATAATAACCATATGATCGACTATTGTTCCTTCGACGTGAGCACTCGAATTATACATATGCCATCTTAAGATAAATTATTATAGCTTAGTGGAATATAGTCTAAAAAAATAAAATGAAGATCTACACCGATTATGACGTCATCAATGAGCAATTTATATAGCAAAAATAAAAAAGTCTGTTTAAACTGTGTTATATCGGATCATTATCACATCGGTGACATATGTTTCTACACTCCATAATTTGCATAAATCAATTTTGAAGTGCAAACCAATATTGCATGAATATCTCGTTAATGAGTCGAGCTAGTGCAATGTTACTTCAACGGTTTCGTTGTTATGTTGGAGAACTCAACTATTTCATATATTAGAAATTAGAAACATTGTCTTAGTTTAGTGCAAAAAAGTATTTCGGGTATGGAATTATGGAGCATACCTCAAGCATTAAATTTCCTCAAACAGAGAACCCGTCATATACGTTGAAGACTTTCTTGAGGGATAGTCGTGTATTTTATATGCTTATTTTCCATATTCACGGCTCTTCAAGCAAATATAAGCTTCTCATAAGTCCTCAACGAATCATTTCCCTCAAAAATGGAATCGAAAAGCCTTTAAGGCTTCCATATCAGATGTCGACGAAAGTTGTATGGGGCACAGTGATCTCATTTCTAGAGCAATAGAAATTCACTACTTACACTTGAAAAGAAATCACTTTACAGTATGCTGAAATTTTACTGATTTATAAAGGTTGAAAAGAAAACAAGCAGATTCGGTTACATTTATTAACATCTTATGTCACCTATTACTAAGGTAGATGACCAAAGTAAGGAAGTGTTATAGTGTACAAGTCACGAGGATATGGAGCCTCTTATGAACGATATGGAAGAGAAAACGCAAAATCATTCAATGACCACTTTTGAGATGCTCAACAGCTCCACATTCTATTTGCTATTTGTTGCACTTTTCTGTTGCTCTTTTTATGGGAATATGTATTATAATCTCTATAAGGTTAGTGCATATTTAATTATTATTAAAGTTTGCTATTTTGTTGTTTGTCATTATGTCTTTATTCCCCCAAAAAAAAGATTTTACTGCAAGAATGAATTCTATATTTTCCTCTTGTTTGACGTATTTTCTCAGGCTTGAAGCATTTATCTTCTCAAAATCTTCATCACTTCGGATCAAGATCCGGATAGAGCATTTAATTGGCTAGCAATAATGAAATAACAGAGAATTCATTTAAAACACTTTTAGTATTATATTGCATTTGTTATCCACTTAAGTATTATTGCTTTCTTATTCAAGCAAAACCCGATGTGAGCAAATATACGGTCCCATTCTGTATGCACTGAGTTGAGCATATCATCAAAAAGAATTGCAGCTTATCATCTTTATTCTCTTCGTTCTATTAAATTCTTATCGTATATCACCGTATATCGCCAATGTATCACCTTTTTTTGCATGTTACGGTTGTTAGTGATCTAAAAGAGTTAATAATAGTATTGACACTTATTTCGTCATAGCATAGCAATATATGATGCATCACCTCTGTGTCTCATCTCATATCTATCTTATCGATATTCACCTCATTATGTTCTTATAAGTCTTTAACGTATAGGTGGTTTTTCTAATTCAATAATATGCTTCACTACGAAAAGATCTTTCATGATATAGGTGATGAAAGGTTGTAGAGAATCACTTAGCCTTTCGTAAGTTATTTAGTGATCTCTAGAGAAAGAAATCTTGACTATTTATTAGCAAAAACGATATTTGTTAACAATTGTTTTTGAAGAATTGCTTTCCCCGCATACAATTTTTAAATGCTCCACGATCTTTGCAATACCGGAGATTATATTAATCATCAATGGCTTTATATAGCCATTTCACAGCATTTACATACAAAATAGCAGTTCAAATATTTTGAAAATGGCAAATGAAGTGAAAAAATAAGAGAAAGGAGACAAATTCGTCAATACATTTACAGACTTTCGCTGAGACGTTCATCGATGACGATATGTTTATGGCATTTGCGTTCAGTGTTGCATCCGTTATGAATGCAATCGCAAGAATATGTTGGGGCGTACTAACCGACAAAACCAGCTTTCAGGTGAGTATTATTAAGGTTGCATATCGAGCTGATGAGTCCAGAGGGCGGAAATTGATGCTATAGAAGTAAATTTTTGTAGGACGAGGAATCCTCCAGGATTGAAAATGCTCAGTCAAAGTGATTCGGAAGCTTCCTGAAGAGAACTGGAATTACGATAGATTCTTACACATAACCACGTCGTCATAATTCTAAACTATAGCATTCTATACTTTTCGATGTTTGAATACGTAAGCGATGAAATTTGTAAGGTGGAAGAGGTATAGCTGTGCAATTCATTCAGTCTCTTTTAATTTGGTGAATGGCTTTTATTCTTTTCATAACTGAAGTATGGAAACAACTTGAAGCAATAGGTTGATGAACTAAATGTCGATGGTCTGCAAAGGGTGACCTGAAAGCACCTAAAGATGTAGAGTTAAGGTTTAGGTAATTATAGCTAAAAGATAATTTCATTAGTGAAAGCTAGTGAAAACCATTGCTGTAAAGATGTTTAAGTAGAAATTTAAGTATTGTTACGCATATCTTTCATAAGACATTGATCTATAGAGAGCAAAATAACGGGAAATTTCTACCCAATAAGGGAAAGCAAATTATTATTTCTTCAAAAATGTATGATTGATACTGTTTAAGTTCTCTTCGCAATATTGTTTAGCACGTTTGTATTTGTTGACTGTAGAATTGATTTGAAGGTTTCACTCTCAAGTGCTACACTATTGGCCACAATGCTTCTTATCACAATGCCTATTACTCCGAATGGTGGCAAATGGTTTTACTTCATTTGGGTTTGTTGAATCTCGTTTCATTTCTATGAACTAAATGAATCACCTATATTTGCAATCTATATATTTTCATTGCTTTTAGTATTGATAATGTCTCACTTTAACTGTACGTATTATGAGTTTTAGCAAAAGTTTATTATGTTGGCATAATGCCTATATGTTTGCATGTGCTTGTATGTTCGCTTGTCTTTTCTGCTGTTTCACTTTGGAAACCATCAATATTAGCGTTATGAAATTCGATGGGAATGTTACATACCATACGGCGATCATGTCCTATAGTTCACGTCGATTCATCACTTTGAAGTTAGATATTTACAAGTACCAAAGAATTTTCATCTATTCTGTATTGTTTCAATTTTCATTCTAAGTAGGCGGAGTGATCAGATTGATTAAAATATGAAGCTATATTTTTGAATAAATGTTAAATTTTTACTGCTAACTTCTTAATCGGGTGTACAGTTGGGCGATATGGAAAGCGCATATCGTGCCAAATCATCTGATGCGCTTTCCCACTCGTTATATTTGTGATATCTATTTCGCTTCTTTCGTATTCAAAAGGCTAATGTACAAGTTCGCTGTAGGTTTTTATTGACGGTCAATTTAGCTAAGCAAAAATTTGCATGTCGCATTAAATGCTGCGAAATTATGAAAGAGGCTGATGTGATAAACTACAAACACCCAATTCCTACTAGCTCCGGTGGCACATCCCTCCATTTGCTTATACGCTCCTTATACCGGTCGGTTTGCAAAAGGAGTTGAGAGACGTGCCAGAAGAAGAGGCTCAACGTACTTGCATTCCGCTTATTTCAACAGTCTCCTTTCGAATTGCCAGTCAAAAATGAAATATGTGGAATAATATCGTCGGATATTATAACGTCGCTTGGGGAACATAAAATATCGTTGAGATATCTTTAATAACAGTTATAATAAGTTGTAAAGTAATATTTTGATACCAATCAAATCACACTAAATGAACAGTAAGCGTATAGTTCTCTCTTGACGATTTACGAATAAATTCGATAAGTTCTTAGCAAATTGAAGATAATAATTTTAATTACAGATGAATTTAATGTTCATCTGCTTGGCTGCGACACATGCGCTCTTTATAACTGCATCGGTGAGGTGCTTCGGGACAAGATATAAATCCACTAACTACGGTTGTCTCATTGTTGCAACGGTTAGAGTTTCTTTTGCAGCTGTAACTATTCTATATATATATATATATATATATATATATAAGGCATTTTCGTAATTAGATAGGTTCTGCTCAGATATCACCCAGTTGTGAATCCGCAAAAATAGCGTTAAACGGTAAACTGCTTTTGTAACTTCGAATATACTCAAATATACTTGCTGAGATGAATTACTTATTTAAGCGTAATTTTTTCGGTAAAACCCACCTGACAACTGAGGTTAATTTTAGTTGCTTAACGAAAAATATTCTTATGCAAATTATATGGTACTTTCTTGTCATCATTCGCTACGCACACTTTTAGGTGTTATATTAATTATAGATATGCGCCTGCATATCGTTAATGAAAGGCAATAAAATAAAATTTTCATTCTTCTATGAGCATGACTATTTCAGACGTACATCTCCACTGAAAAATGCTGAAAACGCTAAAAAAATTTCCTGTGATTCTCTCTTCGTAAACATGGATTATGTCTTGTCTGTTTATAAGGATAAACGTTGATCTAGATTAAATTTCAATGTGGTCAATATGAAGTATTCCCCAAAAAGGGACTGATTTATGCAGATTTATGCAAGTTGTTTACAGCATTTTTAATAACTTCGACAATACAATGGTCACCTCAGGGAAATCGTATCACATAATTATTGCGATTTGCACCTCGACGAATGAATGATATATTGCTTTCACGATTGGATTGATCTCACTCAATACGAAGAATTTCGCAGCAATAATTCAGTTGCCTTTTTGCATATTTCAGTGAAGATTTATGCGTGGATCTATGATGATTTCAAGTATTACCTGATAGATTGGCAACAGTTTTCGATCACTCAACAAACTTTTATTGAAAATTTTGTGGAATTAACCAGAAGAATTAGAATTTCCAGAGTTAATAAACGAACTTACCTGTTAGGAGTGAGACTTCACCTTTTCCTAACCTCTACTTGGCGGTTCGTGAAGTCGAATCTTTTTTGATCTGATAAGTGATCGACAAGTGGCTATTATTCGGCAACTGCTTATTGCAGTAGAAACTCATACGTTTGTTTTTGTGATGTCCAGTGAACAGACTTGTGAATAAATGAATAAATAAATAAATGCAATGGACTAGTAATTATTTGCCACGCCTGGTTAAGTGATTAGTTAGGGTAGTTGCTTAATTAGGCACAATTTCGACTGCTCAGTTTGAGGTTACCGCAGCAATATTGGTGCTAAAATGAGCAGGATGGGTCAGCATTTAGCTTGAATTGAACTCCAGTGAATGATTATTGCGTGATGTTGGATACTGGGCTTTTGGCAGTGGTTTTGGCACTGGATAGTGGACACTGTCCACGATGTTTGGCAGCGGATAATGTGATTTAAGGCACAATTGCACGAAAATTCTAAGTACTTAAAAACTGAAAGGAAATGAGAAGCTGCAAAAAAGGAAAAAAAATCAAGATATGCTAATGCAGTCTTATTCATGAGATTAATGAGTAATTGCTTTTCAAAAATCAAAAAAAAAAATGAAAGGAAATGAGAAGCTGCAAAAAAGGAAAAAAAATCAAGATATGCTAATGCAGTCTTATTCATGAGATTAATGAGTAATTGCTTTTCAAAAATCAAAAAAAAAACACAGATGCAAATATGCAAAATTGGTTGGGAAAAGCTTAAATGCAACTCTATAGTTTTCGATAGGCTCTTTTTTACCTTTCTAACTTTGCAGCAAACGACTTTTCACCAAGTCCACGATATCGTTTGAGTGGAGAGGTACGAACTACTTTAAATTATTCTCGCAATGACCAAACCTATTAGCTATTCGGAACATCCCACTGAAGTGTTGTTGAGTGTATTTCACGTTGACGATCAGAATATGGCATTAGCTGTGTCATTATTCGTTGACACATTCTTCAGTTAGATTACCTGTTTCATGGTAACATCTTATGAATGTTTGAATGCGCGGATGTTTGCAACCCACAACACTTCAATATCTCTTTAGAGTGATCGCGCAATAACTAATTCGACAATTAAAATTATACCCTCACAGGTAATATTTCAGGTATATTAGCGATGGAGATGTTTGGATGTGATTGAGATCGTTGATGAATTGCTGAATTTCTAATCATATCAAAGCATACCTGTTTATATAATAGCTATATGAATGAAGTAGACGCTAAAAGTGAGCATTGAAATGAAGTGAAGTTTTCATTTAGGTACATTTAGATATGATCAGGTATTCGTTGATGATGCATTCCGATCGGTATAGATATTCAATGAAATTGGATACTATCAATTCAAAAGCGGAAAATTGAACGCTTTCGAAAGCGAAACTCTCAAAAAGATAGCGCAATAATTATTACCTCTACACAGCTGTCACTAAGAGGGCGCGTGTTAATCGGTGACAGCCCCGGAAAGTGTTCCATTTCTTTTCGTCTGAATCTCAAGGACAAATTCTCGAAAATAATTGCATGAAACGTTAATGAGTGTGCGCTGATAAACCAACCAGCCAGCTGCAGAAACAATTATATACTAGTGAAGTAAGTATCGGATAATTTTAATGCATGGGAAAACGCTTCAACATGAATAGTAAAATGCCTTACTTTTTCAAGCACAACTTTCCAATAAAAGCTTCTGCTTAGTTTTCCTCATTCTTTGTTAAAATTTTCGAAGAACAATATCATCCCTTCCACTTTTTGTAGTATCGAAATACATCATATCGAAATATAGCGAAAACTAGTGCCTTCACCCTTCTCCTCCTTCTTTCCCTTCTCCCTTTTCCTGCTGCATTTCAGCAGAACCACTAGAATATTTACTTATTAAGCCATTGAAATTATACGTCACATTAGAAGGTATATATTTGTACAAGTCCATTTACCTTGCTTCACCTGTTAATTTCATGGCTTTAAACGAGGCAGGAGGCAATGTTGTGCAGGTGAAGACTACGCCGCAAGCGGAGGTAAGACATACTGGACAAGTATGAACAATGCCTACGAAACAGGAAGTAGGAAGCTCTCATAACTGCTGCTCCATATTGGGTATGCATAAATGTAGAAGTTTTAAGAAAAGCGAGAGAGCGTGAGCAAGCATCGAGGTCACTTCAAAGACGAAAGAATGAATTAAAATTATAGAAAAGATTTTTTGCTTCAAGACAATTTCTCTTTTGAGCAATATTTTAGCGCTAGTATCAGGGACGATCATGGACATCCAAGAAAGTCTAGTCCTTTTTCTCGAGGAAGGTTAATAAAAACAGGGACAATTACGCAGACTTAGTAGATTCTCTCAGGGAACACTTTTGATGTTTGCGATATACGAGTCATTAAAAACTAAAAACTGATAGACAGCTGTGATATGAGGAGGGACTAGATGGCAAAGTAACAAGGATAGCACTAAAAATAGTAGGAGATGGATTAGAGCAAAAGTAAAGAAGGTGGAAAAATGAGAGAGGACAAGAGAAATAGTAAAAAAGATACGCACAGGAAGAGTAATGTAAACTTCCTCGTCGGAAAAAAAGGTTGACCTCGGCATGTTTGCATCACAGCTGTGCGTCCTTACATTTGCTTGTGGTCCCTGTCACGTGGTTTATGGCTGACCGCGTACGCAAATAGTTGAACGCTTAGGGTCAATCTTTTGCTTTCTCACAAATTCAAATATTACCGTACCGTAGTTAATACTACCGTAGTTTTTATGATCCATTTATGCGACGTTGTTTTTTTTTAAAGTTGTTTCATCTATAATCAAATGATAATTTCTTTCATCTATGCAGGCCAGTTAACTTTTCATGCATTAATTAATGATGGTGCAAAATGTTTTAAAAAAATTATTGCAAATTTGTGCATTTCTAACGGATCCTTTCTCCAATTATCAAGTCAAAATCGCCTTGATGAAATTTTTTTATGACGCTATTAAATTCTCATTCATTCTCCAGCTACGCTTCAAATCTCAAAATCCTCAAGCTCATATCGATTGAATCTTGAATCCGAACTTCAAGTAATGTTGCAAAGTTCGATTGTTCGACTGTATTTGATGATCCCGAGAATGTTTATAGGAAATTTTTCATTAGTACATTAATTTTATGTCGATTTTATAAATTATTTCTAATTTATTCTATAAATGCAAAATGATTTGGCGAATAATATGCATTGCTGTTCAATACGACTACATTCTATGCGAAGAATCTTGAAAGGCGAAACATATTCTAATTTTTAAGTAAGTGAAATGAATGATATCGAAATGAAAACTTTTTTATGAACAATTTGAAGAGATATTTCTACATGGGAGCACAATGTTACTCAACAATCAATCTTGATTGGTTTTTGCGATATTCCATATTAAAAAAATTTTGTTGACTGAAATTAGATTTCTTTTGAGTTCTTCACTGAAAATTTTTCCAACAATTCATTGTTTCGATCCTAAAAAGAAGGTCATAGCATTAAAAAAGAGAAAGATCGATGAATTTCCATGCAAATGATATATATGTAATATACTGGATAATGAATGTACCAGTCCACCCCTCTCTCTCTCCCTCTCTCTCCCTTTCCTTCTCTCTCTCTTTCTAGCTAATTTTTAATAGATATAATTACACCATAAAACAACCTCTCACATCATTTATTCATCACTCTTCGAAGAGGGTATATGGACTTGAAGGGTTCATCAAGTGATTGAATGCAAATAAGCATATCTTTTTAGCCTACCTCGCTTACTTCTTAATTTATTTGTAACATCACTGGCATAAAACGTATCGTCTTCCGAGATTAATGACTCAACGTGATATATATTGTACGACATCATCATACGATAAACATTATATTTCGTTGTATCTCGTTGATTTTTCTTAATGGTAACTTTAGTGGTCATATAGATAATGGCATCACGCATACCTCCTCATACGTATGAGATCACAATAATAAATTTTTGTAATGCAAAATTTCTAGAAACCCTTAATAAATGGATTCATCGCATAATGTTTCCACTATACACGGCACCGTTAACAGAACACTGATTTCAGGTCGTTAGCTGAATGCATCAACTGCATCGAAATTTCTTCAACAACAGTGATATTGGATTATTTATAAGATGATAACAATCCAAGGCATTCTATTCTCATCTGATTAAATCATACGTTTTCAATGAGCAAAAGAAAATACGAATTTGTAACCTTTCCAAAGAGTGTTCTGGATCCGGAATTTTTCCGGATTGACAATAACGCTTTGGTTGTCATGACAAAAACTCTGAATTCGTTGAACAATGCAACCAAGCGAAACTCATACAGCGCTAGCGTACTAACATCATTTTGAATAAATCGAGGGCGATGGTTTAAAAAATCCAGAAAAGCCAACGTTTTTACTAAACAAAGAAGAAGAGAAATTTTCGCATATACAAGCTTCTTCCTATTTCACTTCTGTGATAAGTCCATTTGCCTATTTGAGCTTTCTCTAATAAGTCCAAATCCTTTTCCATATAACAAGAGCCTATTTTTTTCTTTTATCTTTAAAAATCCCTCACTTGCACTCATAAATAACTTATTTACGGCTAAACTCGAAGCTATTATTTGCATTGTGCGAATCATTAATAGCCTTGAGGAGTATTGCTGATGCGATAGTGAAGTTTCTTCTCATAGGCAACGAGGGTAGATTTTGCGTGAATAGGCAATGCCCTCATTGAATACTCACTTCCAATGTTGTGGGAATTTTCTTTTATCAACGCCATACTATCAGCGAAAAATCTTTACAACTCTCTGATCGATGATATGATTTACTAGATGACTAATATGTAGAAGAAGACAGCGTAATTCACTGAATTTAAATGCATTCACCCATATCTATCCAGTATAAAAATTGCAGTTTTTGGTTACTTGGCGGTTTTAAGTAGCCGCTAAGGCATTCATATGGAGCTTGTGACCATAGTGTTTTAACTACATTAAAGCATAGATACAATGTTTTACATGTGAGGTGATAGCCTTGTAGTATAAGAATACCAAATAATTACGTTTGTTTTTTTAGGCTGTACGCTTAGTAAGTTTTCTGAGCATTGCTTCGTTGATTAGGAAAGTGTACTATACGTGGACAGCATTCGGAGAATAAACACTCGAAGGAAGGATCCCTGGAAATTTACATTCGACACATCTGAAGATTACTCCACTCCTAGCGGATCTCGGAATTTCTAGACCTCATATAACATTAGTTGCATCTTGCGGTCAGCGTAAGCGATCATGTCAATGCTTAAGCTCCTTATTAAAATGATTTGAATGCAAAACAGAAAACAATTAGGATTCTTCAACCATAGAAGTGGGAAGTTTCACATGAAGCCTATGACTCACCTATTTAACCTGTCATCTCGTCTCGATTCCAACGAAAATGTTTAGCAAATTCATGCAAAATTACCGAAATTAGATTCCAGATGCTGTTGATGGAACTGCTAGTGTAAATCTAAACCTTCTGAACTTCAACCCCTAAAAACCAGGTCATTCAGTGGTCTTGCATATTCATCGAGATCACAGCCTGCAAGCAAAGAGAGTGCCGCGTATCGGAGCAAGGCGGACGCATAAACGTTGACCCTGAAGCAGTGCGGATGCATTCCCTCACTACCACCCACCTTTTTGCATCGTAGGCAACGGTGACCCCAGCTTGCCGCTGCTGCTTCTTGCATAATTGTGTTCCACGTATGCTCTCACCTCATTACTATTGGTTGTTGCATATAGCATTCAGTTTGACTTATCTATTCATTGATTTTGCCATCTCTTTATTGAATTCATCGACTATATATTTCCAGCAGAATCCATCTGTAGCGTAGATCTATGTGGTAGCGAAGCATGGCTTTTCCTATTCAAATATTTTCCAAATGAAAAAAAAACTCATATCACAGCTTTGTGTTCATTCATTTTTAGATTCGCTTGCGCTTTGTTACAGTGATATCATAAGCTTGACATTACATCCATTTACTTAATTCCGTTATGAGATCCCACCTCTGCGCATGTATGAGCCTTGGCCGTGAGATCTTTTATTAAGAGACAATTGCTGCTCACAATTAATTCAAAGAAAAGGCTTCAAGAAGACGTGAGAATGTGAAAATGAAAGAACAACTTTCATATTGCTTTACTATAAACACTGTATTGAGTATGCCATTGCTTGAAAACTTTTCCCATTTTGCGGCAAGCTTAAAAAAGTGAAATCGTATCATCCGTAGATTTTGACCCACTTCACTTCCTTGTGCACTTTTGGAGTTTCTATATGCGTATCTGGCGCCACTAAAATGAACAGTAAACCGTTTTGAAGCATATGGTTAACTCCCTATGTCTTTGTTTCAATTCGATGATCTCCTTCACTTTTCTTAGCGCTTGTAAAAACCTGTAAAGAAATTTGAAAGCCTACTGCTAGAAGCCGATAAAAAGGAAGAAAATGCAGATGAATAACGAAATGACCACACTTGTTTTAAAGGGCAGGCGGTGCAGATCTAGAGAAATTAGAGAATTATGCATCGAGTCAAATATTTTCACAGCTCAAACATTTTGCTCGTCGTTTCGTACCTAAAATTTAAATAAGTTCACCAGTTTGGCAACGTTTTGCTCGGTATTGACTTTGAACTACTGCGTACTTTCAATGGTTAAACAACATCATTTCTTGTTGCGTTTTTTTCCCATTATGTGTTGCTTTGCTCGCGCATACTTTTATACTCTCAGTTTCATCGATTCATTCTTCTCTCCGAATATGCGTATGACGGGAAGGTTGTTTTTTTAAATCTGGCAACTATCGACGGTTCCACTTATTTGCAAATAGTGCTACATCTAAAAGTGCTATGAGTTCAGCTACTGGAGTAGGAAGGATTTTGGTGAGACAGCCGGCTGTTTCAATGACCCTCGGCGTTTACGTCCATCATCATTCTCGATTGTTCTATGCCATGTGCAATATCGATGCCTTTATTTCAAACTTTTTGAATTTATTTGGTGCATTCGATATTGTGCAAGGCACACATAGATTACGAAGTTGTAACTTTCAAACTCTTCTTGAATGATCTTGTCGTGATCCGTTAAGGTGAGTAGGATTTACTGGGATCGAACTTCAGTTATACTTAGTTTTTATGCAATGCTTTTTTTTTCGAATTTCTCCAAGTTATTGATGAACTTGTTCATAGATTATTTTATCTTTTACTGTTTCTTCAACAACTTCATTGGTCACCTACATGGATAGTTGTTCCTCTCTTATAGTTATATGCTGTAAAATTGGTTGACTTTTCTCTGAACGTTCACATTGATCCTGGTTAATTATTACAGGGATTGCTTAACCCTCTATATGTGTCCTTAAGGGCGCATACTTACTAAATTGTTCATTAAATCACTGCAAAGTAGTAAATGAAGTGATAGGTCTTCAGCGTTGCAAAATTAACATAACTAAGCCCATTTTGAACGTTCACTCCATCATAACCTTATGAATGGAAATTTTCGATCATCTAACTATGCAAATTTATTCCTCCATCATAATTCAAGCAGTTAGTTTTGCATATTCTCCTCTCTCTTCCTCTCTTTTTTTCTGTTTACTTCCACAATGATTTAATCAGCGGAAGAGAAATCAATAATTCTTGTATCAAAATTGTGATCGATCTTATTGCCATATCGTTCTTTGCATCTCTTCGTTACCGTTGATCTTTTGCTCATCACTTTTTATTATCGCTTTCTTCCTTATGCTGTCGCATTTCCGCTAATCATAGCTCCCTCGTGGGAGCTATTTATCTCTCTATTAATCTGTTATAATTAGATAGGATATTCAAAATTTATATAATTGTCTTCGAAAGGCTAGAAATAGTTGGCCTTCTAAATTTTTTTTGATATGAAGGAATGAGAAAAGTGTTCGAATGGAAAACTTGACATCTGTTCCTTAAATTATTTTCTTTGATTACGAAGTAATTTTACATATTAGACCTAAAATGACATTCGTTGACGTCGAAGAGTGCTAGGCACGAAACAGCGAAGGAGAAGATATGGAAATGAGGTGATTTTTCACCTTTGCTTGTTGTTCACCTGTGCCGAAAAATGGCGGTGGGGCGAACCCCTATTGTTTTGTATATTGAGCAAGAATTTCATTGTCGCATACAAAAATTAGAGGTTGCAATCTGTGAAGATAAAAAAGAATATTAGCAGCTCCTAGTCATGGAAGAGTACTGAAAAAAGGAAAGGGGTGTCAGTGGACTGGAATATTTCAGGCCGTGTGAACACGTGCACGCATACTTCTGCGCGTCTCCTATCGAATTTGCCTTCGAATTCATGCTCACGACACTCTGCTGCATCAATAATAAAATTTTAAATGTCTGAACCCGGCATAGATACATTTTGTGAGCTGCTCTCCTCTATGAGCCCCTTATTTCTGAACCCCCTCCCCCATCTCTTCAGAAGCATCTTTAAAGCGTAGCTTGTTAGATAATGAATTCATATTCCCAGGCTTCTCTCCTCGTTAGTTCGCATCGTATGTTTGATGTCTGGCTTGTCTGCATTCCTTTCTTTCCATCCCCATGCTGCGTAATAACCGTTTGAATTCTACTCTAATGTAAGCGAAGATGTTCAATTGTTCGGTTTCGAATTTTCCTCACAGCATGAATTTATTACCATCACTTCCAGCTCAAATCACTTTTGGGTACGGTCATCAGGTATACTGTACCCACTGCAGAATGAAAGTCCTTCCGCGTTACACTGTTTCAATCTCGTCATTATTAAGCTCAAGATTCGTAGATCTTATTCTTTTTTTTCGATAGGAAAATAGAAATATTTATTGCGAAACAAATATAATGTTCACATTTAAAATTGTGTAAATCTTACATAGGCCATTTTTTTTTGAGATGTTGAGTTAATGCTTAAGAGTTCATGAACTCTTTGAACGAATTCAATATCAGAAGCTATGATCCGTTACATTAAAACTCACTAGTTCATCATCTTGCTTGTAGCTGTGTAGCTAACGGTGTTACCGAAGCACTTATAAAAAGCAATCAAAAAATTTACATACTCAAATTTCTAAAAAAAAAATTTCTGGCACATATAGAAGGAGTTTAGTCATCGTGATAAAACTCTCAATAAACGATTGTGTTCACTTTTATTATCTGTACTTTTTTTTTGAATTTGCATTTGCTGATTTACGCATTCCCTTTCCTTGTTATATTCTTTTCTCTTGAACTTAATTTTTTTTTTTCAAAACAAAATAGTGATATATGAACATTGAAGAGTGTATCTTTCATTTGTTTAGCAATGATAGCAAAAAGATGCGTTGATAAGAATTTTTTAAATCGTTTTTCCTACAAACATTTAAAGCTATTAAACTATTCATATTTAACGGTAAGTTTATAAAAAAAGTTTTACTTTCATTTGCATAATGTTGTATTTTTCTTTCCAATTTTTTATGCTGATATCTATTTCTTGTGATTTTGAAAATACATTTAGGATAATCGCTAAAGGGTTCTACAACATTAAATATTTATTTACTTTTAGTATAAATTTATTTTTTCAACGTAGTTTTGCACCGAAAAGAGGAAATATTTTTCGAGTTGATGCCTTTCAAAGCTATTCGTGATTTGACATTGAGTATTAATTTGCATAATGCGTCACTTCAGTCCTTCGATCATATACTTCACTCACCCAAGTCACTTCCTCTTACTTTTGGCATTCAAATTGATGGACGCTGCATATTCAAAAAGCACAAAAACAATTAAAATATCCACCAATGGATTTATATATATATATATATATATATATATATAATAATCCGGCCTATCAAGTGATCAAATGATATATATAAACAACAAAAAACTGTGGTTTGTTGAGAGAGTGTGAGAACTTTTGAATAAGAACAAGTGGGAAAACACGCCAGGAAGCTAGAACGATACGCGCTTTTGCGCTTTAGTCTATTAGGTTAATCATGCGCACAAATATACTGAAATAATAATGAATTGTTTGTCGTGCACTTTTTTCCGGCAACGATTGAATGCTCTAATTTTACTCCAAGAAATTCAGTTTTCGGCCTCGCTTCATCGCCAACGAAAAGAAAAATTTGGTTTATAAATTTCATGATGCTTTTAAATATTTTATTGCTTTCTGAGATGTAATAAACAGTAAGCAAAATAGAGGATGAAGCATTAATCTTTTTCATGGCTTATGACCACCGAACTTTTTTCGGCGACGATTTGAGCGTCTCTTAAGTTAAAAGTATCTGATAGGTAGATAGTTGTAAAAATTTATGAAAGTGCATGAAAATGATTTGTGATCGTTTGCTGAATTGCAAACTTGGCTGCTATATAAAGCGATCGTTGCTCATTGCATGATAAGCTTAGAATTTCGAATGACGTTTACGACGTAATCGCTACGTGCACTTTAGTTCGCTTTTTACGACCGACACCTTTCGAAACGTGGGGCTATAATATTCAAAGATTGTGCATATAATTACAGGTAGAAAAATGAGAACATATTATATGCAAGGAAAGTGCAGAACGACCATATGCACGCTAAACATATGACCCTATGTCATATACATAGGGATGTGAGTTTTTCCCTGCTTTACAATTCAATTATATGTTGTTGTGGAAAACGTTGTAATATTGAATCACCTTAGAGATTAATTAATGCAGTCAAATTTGTTTGCATAATTTGAAGTTTGTTTGAAGAAGCAAATTTTTGTATATAGTGAAGTATAAAAAAATTTCAAATTCTATAAAGTAGTGAGGGATTTACATCGACTCGTTGCAATTTATGCGCATTCGCAATAATATCAATTTTGACTAAAATTTCTACCACATTTTATATAGCGTTCTTTTCCTTCTGCTTTCATCTTCAAAGAGATCAATAAGATAAGGATCTCTAATTCAACACTATCTGAAAATATAAAGAAGGGATCTCTAAAAGATAAGCTTCGCGTGAATATACTTCTGAAAATGTTAGGAAAGTAAATTCTAACTACGAACTTTCTAATTGGCGATCTTTCGTCCTGCTCAAAGAGCATCCTAAACACCTCGATGAAATTGTTTAACGGCATATATTTCAGAAGCAACTCGATTACCGTCAGTCTCGAAAGTAAAATATCTGAATGTAAGCTGTATTTGAATACGAACCCTCTTCGATATTCTCGTCGATGAAATATTTTTCTCAGATGCCGGAAGTGCCAACTGTGTTTTTGAGATATGTCGAAATCTGCCAGCGGCTGTCATAAAAATGTGGTCACTCTCGTCGAATATATGGAGATCCCAAAAATAATCCCTCCAGCTTGATAGTTTACCTGTGTAAGTAAGTAATTACGAGGCTTTTCAGATAGCAACACGAAAAACTATTACTTCCCTGTTCCCTTCACATGCTATAGACTCTATGTAAGTAAGTTGTCAGCCGCAGTTGCTCCCCCAAAACAAAAGTCCTATGGTCACGGCTGGCAGCTGAGCTTTTGGTAAATTCCACTTCATCACGTGGCGTACTACAAAAAAAAAAAACCAACTACCTAGCTGTTGCTGCCACGCTTTGCCTTTCATTCGGCAACACAAGGTTTATGCAGGTAACATTTGAAGAGCTATAGAAGGTGATTGCGAATTCCCTGCTTTGGTCTTTCTAAAAAAAAATTGCGAATTAGGAACCTATATTTTCAAGTCATCACTAATGTTGCGTGTACTTTCTGCGAAACATACTTAAATGAAACGATTAACAAAATATCGGCTAAGAATTTAAAAATTCTTGTGCTTATAACGAAAAAAACCATTTTTTAGTAGTAGCAAAATTTTCAAAAACTCTCTTTCTCAACAATGAACACATTTGGGAAGTGACAAAATTTTTAGGCCATTCTCGTCGGAATTCGTTCTCTCGATAGTATCTCTTTTCTAACTCTATCAATGTTATGAGCCGGGTAGTTTGCTTTCGAGATTTCATGATATGCACAAAAATTTACGTGGTTTTATATGAATGTTTCCCGTCGTTCTGCACTGTTTTTGTGCTTAAATGTATACACATGTATGTAATTGTGCCGTGATATTTACTACCTTTCACTACAGGCTTCAAAAAACGTTCCGTTTGTATGTTTAAAAAAAAAAAAATTTTTTTTTAATTTTGAGTAATTTTGATGTCACTTTAATCTAGATGCTCTCAAGCGAGCTAGTCTTCTGTTATTCATACAAATTCATGCAATATAGCTACGATATCAAAAAAAAGTGGAATCCTTATCGGAATATACTTTTCAAACGATAAACTATCGGCAAAATTTGTTTTCTGATCGGCAAGCACTAAAGCTTTGCGGGCAACGAACAACCAATGCGTAGAGCCGTTGATGTTCTACTAGCGATAGATTTGGTTAATTGGGTACCTCAAGAGTTCGCACATCGTGTTGTTGTGGGTATTCCATATGCCATAAGGCAGTTTCGTTGCGTTTATGTTTGTTTCGGGTACCGCGATGCCTACTTTTATGTAATGTTTGCGCTGAACATGCACTGTGCTGTTATTCATTCGTTCGATGCTATTCGATAATTTTTGCGAGTATTTTGAGTTGAAATATGAAAAAAAGACCTCGTTCAGGTGAGAATTGAACTCATAATCACCAACTTTATGGTGAAACTTAGATTTCTGTATCATTATATTCCCCTTTATATATATATATATATATATATATATATATATATATATAACCTCTTTCTAAGGAATATACTGCGGATGACAAATCATTTTTAAAATTTTCCAGTCGATAAGAAGAAGGAGCGTTTGTATTATCTTAACGCTGAATCCATCATAAGAGGTGTTGATTCGAACATATTCCTTAGCTTCATAATAATGTTGGTAGTGTATTTTGCACACACAAAAAAACCCTTAAGGAATGCACGCTTGCAAAAAAAAACATTAGTGTTATTGTTTATGCAAATTTTGTTTGATGCATTAGATGTGAATGCAAACATACGCGACGATTTTTGCTCATGGTTGCATTCAAAAAATGGGCGTGGCATCGTTGAATGAGGCATCACACTTACCTGTCGAATCTAGTGATAACCATACCAATAGTGAAGCATACATCCTTTAGAGTGAACGCTATCGCCCTTATTGAACGACAAATTTTTCGAAAAAATTGTCCACCTATATAAAGCAACTCAGCTATATATTAGAGCGTTGCCGTTTTCCTAAGTTATGCTGTTGAACAAGAAGTTTAAGGGATACAATCATGTCGTTATGAATTCGCAGTTAATTTTTTCAAGAAGATTATTAAGTATGAACCATGTATTACTTTTTCGCTTTTTCACTTTCCAATAATATCAAAAAATCATGAATTCATTTTAGTATTGGATAGTGGGGCATTAATGATATTAAGAGAGCATCTAAAATTCAAATTTTAGTGACTAAAATGTGATAAATGAAAAATATTTAAATATAGTGAGTCTTCAAATTATCAGCTTTGATAGTATGCGTACTTTAACTGTATTTAGTGTTGACTGGATTGAAAAGTGCTTTTTGAAGGGCAAAATTGCTCTCATATATGGCCGTATTTTTCGTTGAGAATGAATGACTTTTACTAATTGAGGCAACCGACATGAAAAGTTGAATATCTTTTTTCTTCATTAATATTGATCAAATATACAGTCGAAAGCGTGTCTTTAAATTAGGCTGTTGAAAAACTTGCCATTCATGAGTCACAGTTTTATTTATTTATTTATTTATTTTTACTTATTTATTTATTTATTTATTTATTTATTTATTTATTTATTTATTTATTTATTTATTTGATAGTTTAAAGAATATTATGAGCTTAAGCTATTATCCTTTGCTTAGAACATTTCATATCCCAATTTCTTCATACAATTCAATTTTAGCGCAAAATCTTTTCAAGCATCATTGCCTTCAAATCGCAATAGACATACACGGTTTATTCATATAAACATCATTTTGAGTGCCATTTGCCAGGGTGTCGAGTGCTGTATTCGTTACTCAAAAATGAATCCGCGTTTTATTATGTTTTTTACGGTGTTGACTCAGTTGCTATAATTTGAGGTCAAGTTAGTGCTTCAGTGCTTCTCATTTTTGTAGCTTCTTCTTGCTGGTCAATTTTTCTTGAATATCCGCCCTGCTAAAGCGTATCTGTATGTATTCATAGGCGTGATTATGGATGTGGATCTATCCGTCTATCTAGTCTGTAGTTTTAACTCATGAACTGTTGAAGCCAGAATTGAGAAACTGCGTTTTTGCACAACATAGTGATGATTGTTTCCATGTGTTCCATTAATTTCAAAGAAAGTTTTAGACATTATGTGGCCTATAAAAATAATAAAGATTACTCCGATGGGATTTTCATTTTACACTGATGAATTCAAAGAAAAGTTAATCTTTCATAGAGCAATTGTATGGGCAACCAAATTAGTTGAATTATGAACGAATTCATTTTAAATTAGCAGCTTATGAAAGTGATTGGCTAGGTGATCAAAATTCGAAGGATGCTTTATATTTGCAAAATTAATGATGTACTAATTAAGTTTAAGGTGCTTCACAGGTGAGGCATCAGCAATATCGATGCAACATAAAATATGACACATTATTGAGTTCTATTCTTTTCTTTTCCTAATATCGTTATCTACGTCATGTCTTTTTTTCTGCTTTATAGGTTTTTCTCAAATTTTCTTTAACACTGAATTCATCGTTCAACTACTACACCATTCTTCCTATTAAACAGACTCTCTTTAAACTGTTCAGCTTTGATTTTCAAAGGAATATATTCATCTTCAATTGGCCGTATAGCATTGACTTCTAATTCGCTTAGAGAGAAACTTGGTCAGAAGTTTTGCAACGACTGTCATTGAGGTCATCAACTTCATCTACATTGCATTTTAAACTCTCTTACGATTGTAAACTGCCGAATGCATGGTGTTTCCTCAACTTTCTTAATAATTTCATAAAAAAAGGATTAAATTTGCCAACAGAAACTATTCATTCGATTAAAATTGTGATCTTTGAGATTACACCTTCACTGATTACACCCCCTATTTCAAAGTTATTGTGCACGTTCAGCGAGCATCACATCTAACAAGAAATATTCTAAATTACCATATTTTTGAAGTTTTACACTGCAATCAGTAGTGAATGGAATAAAAATCGACTTAGCGAATTAACAGCAATACTTTCGTCTAGAATACTAAAATAGGTCTTCGTTTTTAAAAAACTAGAAGCTTGAGGTTATTACCAGAAATTTCAGATAGACTGAAAGAAAAAAAATATCGGCCTATTGCTCTCTCCCTCCCCTTTCTCTCTCTCTCCCCTCTCTCTGTTCTGGAAAAAAATATACATTGTAAGTACTCCCCACTAATTCGATTAACACAGTTATAAACGAGAGGAGAGACAAAAAAGCAAAAGTTGTTAGGAAAGGCAAAACATAACACAGAGAAAATTTGATATATACTATCGCTTCATAAAGAAATCATAAATCAGTAAACGTCCAATACTAATTTAGTGGAAAACACTCGTTGAATATATAAGATTACTGATGAGGCTGGAAGGAATGCAAAGGGCAAAAGTAAGCTGCGAAAATCATCTTTTATGATCATCAATCATTGCCGTTTTATTGCAGATAGGTAGACTAGAGGCTATTAGAATCGTGGCTGGATAGTTGATCGTCTCTGAAATACAAGATTTTAATGAAAAAAAAACTGTAAAGTTTGCCTCATCGAAATGAATATTTGCCTATAGGATTATTTGTGGCGTTTTTCTAGCTAAACGATTTAGAAGTGAATATAAAAGCGTCGGGTATATCATTTATTTTCATTTATCTCTCTATTCGATGAGTGTTTCACTTCTCATTAATTATGATCTTATCTGAATTTTTCTGATTATAAAAAAAGACATGAAAAACAATTGCTTAAATTGCAAATAATGTTTGAAGAAATTAACTTAATTCTGAAAGATGACTTTTTTTAAGTAGATCGAATACATCAATCCAATGCGTATAACTTTGATTATAGCGCAACAGGAATATCGGTAGGTAAACTAGTTGAAAAACGCTGAAGCATTAAAGGTTTTAGCAATTGTCATTAATACTTTTTGAAGGTACTTTTATGGCCATGCAGCTATTATATTTCTGTTGGCTGGGAATAGCCTAATAAAATAGGATCTATGAAGAGGCAGTGTTTAATATTACATTACAAATCAGCCACTTGTTGTTTAGCAGGTTGAACGTCTTCGCTGTATGCTTTTCAAATAAAGGCTGTCAATGAAAACGCCTATTTTTTTCATTTTTTTCAATTGGAATCTAAAAATCTTGAGTACTTTTATGAACTTTTCTATTTTAACATCAAAAGCTGAAAATATTAGACCATTTTAGGGCGATAAATTCGAGCGTTATGCTCGAATATGCTTGACCGGTTCCAACTATTTGGCCCCCTACAATGTTGGGAATTCTAGCAGTTTACAGATCGTTTTGTTGCGCAATGTCGGATGTTCTAAAGCAGTTTCGCAATTTAAGTTCCGTTCGTTTCGGTGAGGCTTCCAAAACGAAACGGCGGTGTCCCCGCTGTGCCCCGAACATAGTACATAGTTGTTTTTATTGCATTGTTCATGTAATCACATTCAACCTTGATCATCGCGAACCTATAGCAAAAATTGGAAATTAGGTTGATGCTCACTGTTGGTCAGTGGGAACGGTGATGACCTCAGAAACTTTGAAATGCGATCTATTTTATCTAATTCACTTTATTTTCTCATTCTCAAATTCTTTTCATGTTGCCATATTAGTATACAACTAAGCATCTTTGAATATATTTCGAGCAAAAGGCTCCTTGACGAACAATATAATGGTATTATAACGCATTCAAACGAACCACAATAGATCATAAAATAACGCATGAGATATAATCTACGCGATGTTTTTTTCTTTTCTTTCAATTTTCATAGTTGCTTAGTATTTTTTCTTGTTTTATTCTCTTTGATATGCAGTCTATTTATTGCACGTTTATCATTTGTGATTTTTCTTATCAACAAGCCGCTTCACTTACCTTGATTCGACATTTCTCACTTATCTGTACCTTAAGGGAGCCTTAGGATGATTATCTAAGACAAAGTTTCGTCCCACTGAATATGCTTTATTCACGTTGATTCGAACCAGAATTGCTACCTTACCGACGCTTTATGCTGTTGTTTTATTTTATGATTCGTTTGGAACTGCTATTTATAGCCGTGGTACTTTTTTCAATGATCTGATTCAACAAATAGGGTTTTGGAATAGAGCACATAGAGATTGCACACGCAGTATAATACCTAGCTCTTCCCATTCCTTGACTCGTGCATTGAGAGAAACTAGCCATGAGGATAGAGCATCGAGATAGAGGGCGAGTCAACATTAGCCAACGTCACAGAATTTGCAGGAAATCATCTAGAGCGTTTCAATTTCGACCCGTATTCGATTGTTAGTTCCTCGCTTAAATTAAATAAGATCTAACTTCCCACAAAAAAAATGCCCACAGAAGCTTAGTTCCAATGATCGTGCAAGAAATTGAGAAAAGATATTCATTTATCACTCCAATATTTATGGTTGATCTACAGCAAGTAAAGCTTTTCCATTTTGATGGTCAAATCATATAATGGAAACTAGGGCTTTGATAGGACGCGTGCGAATTGTTGAATATCTCTGAGTCCCCACAAGCTTTTTTCTGAAGCAGTTGTAGCTACGGAAATTTTGAGATGGAGGTCACTCTAAGGTAGACATTGTGCCCATCAAATTTCTTTGCCCTAGCTTTATATTTGGGCATTCAACAAATATGAGGTGATTCTATTATGCGCTAGAGAAACACTCACGCACACACATGCGTGCATATATATGCAAAGGCAAAACGCCATCATTAGTGCGCTGTATAAATGTAAATTTTCTTAAATGCGAATCCCTCTCTGAAAATTCATAAATGTCGAATAGATATGAATTCATTAATTTGCATTAGGCAGCCTACAGGAATTTTTCAATCATTTCTCAATTACATCGGATCTTGGTTGCGAAAATTGCATTAAATTCAAAAACAACACTGGCCTTGACATAAATTGCCATCGCAGGCCAAAGTGAATGAGCCGTGCGATTCTATTTTTTATTCAAACACATGTATCGAAATCAAATAAACTTGAAGGAGCATTTCCGATTCGATTGATATCGATAGTCTTCGTTGCCTTTCTTCTATTACTTTAGAAGCGCGTATTTAGAAAACGATCACAAATTGTTCTCTTAATTTATGTTGCAGAAACCCTATATACATATATATATATATATATATATATATAATATATATATGCATGGTAGAAGGGTTTCTTCCGTACAACACTTTACTGAGTCCCCTGAACGATCATTTCTGCTGACTTTTGATGCAATATGCTTAAACTCGTTTTGACTTGTTGTATGTGCGAAATCAAAAATTGTGGTACTCAAATTCACGAGAGTTTGAGTTGTACGTGTGGAACGGGATTAAAATCTGGGCGTAAAAAAGACACAGACAAGCCAACACAAAAGCAGAGATTTGAATTGCAAAAAAAAAAAAAAAAAAAAAAAACAGCGTTCTATAAAGACGTTTGTAATGCTTCTGGCAACGATAACGTACACATAACAAAGTACATTCCTACGTAAATACACTCTGCTTTAGCGTTAGATTTCACTTGACTATAAGAACATAAACACTAATAATAAATCATCAAAATGCATTGGAATCAAGCATCTTAATAGAGTTGTGTTCACTTATCAGTTTCATAGCACTAATGCTGCCGTGTAAGTTTTTTCTTTAAAAGAAAAAGAAACTGAAGCCACTAAAGTGCACTTTTATCGCATTATGCTATGCTTGCAATTTCGTACGTATATGAATGCTAAATTACGCTGTGGTACAATGTAATGAGAAGCCTTCGCTCATATTTTGATTACCGGAGGGTATTTACGTTAGAAGTGGGAGATGAAAATCGCAAATGGTCGTTGGCATTGACGTTGTCTTGATAAGAAAGGGAATATTTCCTTTGGTTTTTAAGAAGCTTTTGAAAAAAAAACAATCACAAAATATGAATTTTTGAGAAGAATAAGAGGAATTCGGTAATAAGAGGAAAATAGTATTACTCTTTGAAGTAATTGTCAGTGAAAATCACTACGAAGCAATTATAAATAAACTTCTGTATGAAACGATTTCCCGAAGACTCTTCCCGAAAAATCTGTCGATTAAGCATTGAGATCAATCCACGCGTTTTCTTTTCTTTTATCCTTCAATTTCAACTCCAATTTCATTTTAATTTTCCACAACTTACCAAATTCAACTTAAAAATGTCGAATTAAGATGGATTGTAATTCCATTTCTAGGAACCGCTTTGAATATGAACGAAATCATTATCTTTAAGCGCGATCGTGGATCATTCTCGTTTTTACGCATCAACGCATGCATTTTCCAGTATATTCACTTTCGATCCCTTTTGATGTGAGCCGTTGCGCATTTATGCTCTCTTTCAATACATATTTATTACCTATATCTTATAAGGCATTGTTCCTATGCAAATTTATGTTTTTATTCGATTCGTTCGCATAGTGCTTTCCGCCTAGGCGTGTTGTTGTTCACACGTCTAATTGAACGTCGCGGACGTCGGGGTGCTTCATGATGATGTTGGAGCATTGGTCACTTCTTACCTTGCGATTTACCCTCTTACCTTAGCACACCTATTATGATAGTGCCATAGTGCTACCGTAGAGTGCACTTGCTCTTCCTTGTTTACATCGCAAAGGAACTTGATTTTAATCGTGGTGCGTTGTGTTCTTTTCAGTAGTTTAAATATCGCAAATGTTTGCCTTATCCAGAGCGATTTCTTCAAAATGTGCCCGCTGACATCCTTTCTTCGGCGCGAAAGTCAACGTAACTCATAGAGGAGTAAAAAAATCATCTGTCAACCTGTCATCGTCTTTTTCGATTACGAAAGTTGTTGACTGCTACTTTAAGAGAGGCAAAAGTATCGATCGCGCGTCATTGCTACATTTAACACTTTTTCATCACTTAGATTTTTATATGAGTAGGGAAGACAAAAAAAGAGGCATAAAAAGAAAAACTATTTAAAAAATTCAAATATATCAGAAATTCATATGTAAACCACAAAATGGTTTCAAACGTCAAGTGAGACAATGTTTAGAGTGGTCGGAAATTTTTTATCGCTCGTGCAGACATGAGATTTGCGCAGTTGATCTCTCTCCTTTCCTTTGTTTTTTGGACCATTTATTGAAAACACCCCCATACTTTTGTATAATATAAGGAGCAATTTATTGACACTTAAAGAGTCTTATTGAACGAATCGATAGCACCACTGGATATGTTTTCTTTCGATTCGTTGTGGTCCTTTTATCTGTGTGCTCGTTTTTTTGCTCCATCTGCGAAGCCGTCAAACCAGCTAGATGCTCAAAAGCTTTTTATTAAATGTTTTTCATTTATTTTGAGTAATGCCGCCGCTCGGTTTTGCTTGAGGGATACTCCTGATGCAATGGATGGTCATTCGTTTAAATCATAAAAGTTTTCAACTATAGTGACTGTATCATTCACCCTCTCACGGCTGTACTTTTATTTAACTTCTGCAACATTTTTTTATAGTCATAATGTCAGCTGTACACAACAGTAAGGCATCAAAAAACTAGAAGTATGAGGTGAACAGCTTAATGTAAGATTCCTGTGAACGGAACGGATCAAGCTTCAAATCGGCAACACCGCACATATTTCCGTGTTTATTTTCTGCCTTCCTTTGATTGATCGCTGCAGCGAAAATTTAGCAAAGTAAATTAAAACGTTGATGGCCAGAGTGGTTTGAAAGAACTGCAATTATTTTATGACCATAGTGTGAACTTTGCAACGTTAGTTGGGTAAGGTTTGGGTTGACTGAGATAGACGGTAGTGGCATAGATTTTTTTCAATACGCGATTGAGTGGACGACGTTTTCTGCAATTTCATCTCTCGCCATTTCCGCTGTCTTTATGGCGCGACTTTTAATTTTTTACAGTTAAAAGGTAACCTTTTTTAAATTAAAAAAAACAGTTATCATTCCAATTGATTTACAACGAATCGAGTTATTTTTAAACAAAAATGTCGTGAACAACTATTATAGCGACACATTTTCAAACGTCTATAGATTTCATATCTTCAAAGAATACCAACGCTTAAGTGGGAAGCTTTCCCACGGCGGAGCGTGATTTTGCATTAAAGTGAGCCCGGAACAAGTAGAGAAGCTTACCAAAGAGAGTGCTATAATATGTGCCTTTAGCCAAGGTAGCTTTCCCCGTAATTAGCCGACAAATAATAGAATATGCTTGGAAAGATGATGGAATTTAATTAATCTGCTCGCTGTCGTAAATCTATAAAAGATTTGTTTTCACATGCTCTAATAAATTTGTTTTCCAAAAAGGCATCATAGAAATCTCATTTTTATGAAAAAAATTCGCTGGATTTAACATAAATTATGTGGTGACATCATCCTACATTGCGTCCAAAGTGAGCTCTGAACACTGAACGGTGAAAAAATTCTATGCTTTAAGCAAATTTTATCAGTTATTATGAAGAAAAAGACGTTTAAAGCAACGTGGATCTGTGGCTTCACTTTCAAGCTTTTATCTTAACTATTTATGAAGTGAAACTTTTATCACTGCTTCGGTTGCTCTTACTTATCTGTCTACCTTTGACTGAAATAACATGAACGAGTGTGTCAGCTTTCTCTAACGAACTCCATATCGTTAACTAAAGATGACTGCATACAAGCTGACACAACGTCAGACGGGATAATGTATTGTAAGAACAATGAGAAATAAATTCAACGAGTTTGTAGACAAATTTATAGGTGCTGACAAGAGCACCGTTGAGCGAACATGCGGAAAATTTTGTTCGACACAAATTTACACCGGAAATAGAACGGTTCGGACAGCTGTTGAATGCGAAACGAATACAGCGGGCGCCGTCATTTGAAAGCGCAATGATTCCTTTTGTATCACGGAAAGAAGACGCCATGATGCAAATCGCGAATGCTTCTACGAGCTTCTCAACTTACTGCACAACGATTGCTCGCATTTGAACGCTTCCGTTTCACTATGGCATAGGTTGATGGAGGGAGGGAGGCAAAAAAGTTGTATTCCTAGTCAGGAATACAGCTTTTTCGGCCATACAGATCACCGTAGCAATTATTGCGCGGACCACTTTGTGTAATACGAGAATTCCATACTTTCGGCTATTATTCATGTACATAGCAAATTTGTCTTTGTTTTCTTTTTTTTTTGTTTTCTTTTCTTTCTTTTCTTTTTTGGTAGTGAGATGAATTCTCTATACCCACCATTGACTTTAGGGGTTTCTTATGACTTTTTACGGGTTTAAACGTCTTGTGGATCTCCTAACCTATGCCTTTTTTCAATTCCCGCTATCGAATGAGCCTCATTGTTGAGCTTTATTATGTAATGTTTACTGTATAGTGTGGCAATTTTGATTTCGAGTCGTTTCGTGATTATAAAGAATTTTTCTCCATAGCTCATATAAAACCTACTGACTCTGGAGTAGTTAATTTCAGGGATCAGAGCATTGACGATTTATTTTCCTTTAAGCAAGCTCTAAACGCCGTTCATATGGAAAGGCGAACTCTGTTTGCAGATAGTACTAATAAACGGTAAGTATTAAACCTTCTAGCGTTAATACTATCGTCCTTTCTCCACCATCTCTACCTTCGAAAAAATTTAAGTAAAGTTTTCTAGTTGGATAGCTTTTGACGAATTATTTTTACTATTTTCAAAGGTTATTAATAGTGCAAATGAGAATAATGCTACAATATTTTAATATATTTTTAATATATATATTTTTAATCGTTTAGTAGACAATTATCACTCTTTGATATAATAATTTTCCAAATCTACTTATCTAAACAAATTTGCACAAATTCAGGTGAAGAGCTAGAAACGATTCTTTTATTTACAATTAATCGATCTATTAACAATTCAAAATTTTACATACTAAGAGTAACCTAATATTCGGGAAATCTATACAAACTTTATAATACGACAAACGATCTGATTAATCGATAGAGGAATGATTTTCAGAGAAAATTCATCAAACGAGTTATCCAATTCGTCAGCTAATCATTCCAATAATGGTATGTGCTTACTAAATCCAATTTAACTTTCATATTTAGGCCAATTGTGACTCGATTTCCGTTGATCTGTTTGGAATATTTCAGCGATCATAGACGTTACGTTTATTTTGTTTTGGTTTGTTTGATCCGTCGGTTTGTTTATATACATATTACATGGTCATAACCGAAAAAACTGTTACATCTGTTTATATAATCAATAAAAATTGGTTTCCCGCAAATATCACTTAGTGACATTTTAACAATTTCAACGGCAATGCTACAAAATAAGATATATAGTGGAAACTATGCAAAAATAACTTGCAATTCATATGCAAAATCTATTTACTCAGTTTTTTAAGTTCTTAGAGATTTATTTATAATGGAAATGAGGATTACGATGCAATGCGAATATTTCCTTAGAGTCATTGAATATTCGTTTATTAAAGGCACCATTTACAGCTTATAATACTTAACAAAGAAGCCTCAAGAAAAGACCACAGCATCTAACGAAAGCCTGGAGGAATTGGCGAATAGCTTTGGGAACTCTTGTTGATTCTCTATTGCTTCCCTCAAGCCACAATGGAACAGCCGTCGAATAGGCAAATTCTATAGGAGATGATTAAGTAGTATAGTCTAGATAAAACAGTTGTAACCGCTTTAGGCAATCCATATTACATCCCTCAAGTCATCGATAACAACCATGCACCGAATAGATTCAATTCAGTGGAATGTCCCATGTGGGTAGTCAGTCCAGCTGTTGATTTTCTTTGGTTGCTTCTTTCTATCGTAATAATTGCTTGCATAATGGTTAAGAATGATATCTTCACATAAATTCTACTTTTTTGCATAAATTTCGCTAAAAATGTTTCGTTTTCTGCTGGTGGAAAAAATTTCACGCATGGATTCTTTTATTCCGATACCGGAAATGGTAACTCTCACTGTTTAAATAAGCGAATAAAATATAGAAATTTGCTAGATGCCTGTCGATACATCAGGAAAAACTAAAATTGCGAAAAGAACGGGTCAAAATACTTAATAACCAATGACTTGGTTCGTTCTTATCATTAGTCTCAATGCATCCGTTCAATAAAGTTTAGCTTATAAAGTTGTATTTAAAATGTTAAGTTGGTTTAAAATCATTGAAATATCATTGAACTCTTATGATTTGATTAACTTATGTTGTTGCTTCGTACTAATGGAATGTTTAAATTTCATTGAGTTCATAAGACGAATCTTCTAGTTCCCTTAATTCCGATTTTTTCCCCACTTCCGCAATATTTTCACCTCTTTTGAAAGATGGACAGTCCATTCAGAATCAACGTTTATTTTCCACAACTGTCGGCGCAAAACAAGGGTTCTTCATAGAAAGACTTCCCATACAAGAATTGATGTACTGAAAGAATTAAACAAAATACGCTCTAATTGAGAGTAGATATATAGTGCCGAAGTAAAGCAGGAGTAGATATATAATAGAAAGGTGGAGTGGTGCCGGAAGTGTATCAGCAGGTCGGTAATGATTGAACTTGGTGAGAGAGCGACAAGCTTTTCACGCACTCATCAGCAGCGGTGTAATGGGGCAAAGATCTGTTACAATCCCGGAGTGTTGATAAACGATGATTTCAAACAGCAACAAATTGAGCTAATAGATATTCACCTTATATTGCCTGTTTTTTCGCCTTTCAATAAACTATCCATCATATACGTTCATATGGTGTTGTATTTGAAATCCCCCTTCAAACATGTCCTCACTGTCGATGTGGAAGCTATCTATAAGCTGTTTATTTAAAGCATTATACGTCCACATTAAAATTTCAAACATTTTTATTACTTGGTATTTATTATTATTTTATTACTTACTATTTAGTAAAGAAATTATTTGTTTTTCTTTTTGATAATATGACTTCAATTGATATTTATCTGAAAGGTTATGCATCTGTAATTCTCTAAAAAATAAAGAATATATGCAGATGATTCTTATAAAAATTTTCTTGAAACTTAAAAAAAACTTCAAAAAAATTTTTTTTAACCATTTATAAAGGTTACTTAGAAAATTTAACATGTTATTAAGTTAGATCACCTTAAATTGCACATTTTTCTTTTTTATTAACTTCATATACTTATGAGCGAATAAGTTTCCCCTTAAAATTACTTCAGTTACAACGTGCAAAGAAATAACAATTACACTGCGTTTCTTAAGGTATATTATGACTATCTGAGTTGAGGGTTCCTATATATTGCTGTCTAACGTTGGCCCTCGAACAGAGTTTCTTCCTGGGCCATCTGAGTTCCCGACCCCGGATAATGGCTTGGTTGAAAGCCGTCCAATTCCGAGGAGCCCCAGAATCCTTGAAGAGCCCCAAGAAAGCGTCCAGGACCCTGAAATCTAAACGAACCATTTGTAAAGTGAACCCCCCATCCCACTTGAACATTGTTATTCCTAAATTGGAATTATTTTTCAATTATAATTGCTGTTTGTGGCCTAACAGCATCGCCTGTCAAAAATTGTGGTGAATGGGCATTTTTTTGCGGTCATACGCAAAGAAAATAAAATTTGAACGAACCGCCACCGTATTCGTTATTGACGTATTTCTATCGTTAGGCCATTCGGATCACTTTTTATCTGTGACTTTCACTCGGGTCGCGCATAAAATCAGACAGTTTGGCTATGCCACTTGAATAACACATCTACACGTCGATATCTCTAATCCCACCCATCCGCTTAATTCGTTTGTTATTATATTCTTTTTGTTGGCAACTCTTTCTGTGCTGACGGTTGTACCCCAACTCAGAACATTTCATTAGGTGCATCATTTTTTATCTATTATGTTTAGCTTCATTGAAATTCTATAGTGATGCAGTTATTTAGCTTATAGAAGGTTGTTTTCTTTTCAACGAATTAATATAGAGAGTTCTAATTTCCCTTGAACGTGATAGGAAATGCGATAGCAAAACTACAAATACTCCATCTCCGGTGGCTTACGGTATATGGAGGTTAACCTCTTATGCTTAGACAACGAGTCAGATCGGTGAAGTGATCTTGCAAAAGTGTTCGTAAATGTTAAGGACATTCCAGACGACTTTATTTTATCTGAAATAATTTAGATCCATCTTTATAAAACCGTCTAGAGAATCTGCTTTTCTCTAGTGTATCACCATATAAAACTTTTTTTTACGCTGCTCACACTGGCTAACGGATATAAAGAATTGTTTCGCAGACGCTTTGTGATATCTTTCCTACGGTCCACTTGTAGGTAGTGCAATAACAATTTATTTTTTGCCATATTTGCTTATTGCCCAAGAGAAATTGAACGAAAAAAAACGATATTTGAAATAGAGGCGTTTTATGCCTTTCGGTGCTCATTTCATTGAGCATATTCGTGACATATTTCTCAATAGTTTATGCTTACTCACATATTGCTGCTTAATTAAGTCTTGCCCTTTCTTAACCATATCTTCGGAAAATGCAATGAAACTCTACAGAAAACATTATTAATTCTTGCAGAAAACGGTAGGTGATGCGGTATGACTATTCGTTAATAGTTTATTAAACAATAAGTTGCATTCGATTGTATGTATTACTTGATGAAAAGATTCAACGACTACGGTTATAACCTCCTAACAAAAGTGCGAAAGGTGCTTCAGTTCAGCAAATCAGTTCAGCAAATTCCTTCACAATGCGAAATTGCCATCGTCATGTACGAGGACGTTTTAGTCGCTGAGTATACTTGCATAGGTATCGCTTGAAGGTTTCTGAGATGCCTTTGGGGTGCCATTCTATCCCGAATGCGATTAGCGGCGGCCAATCCCTCTGTTGATATAGTTTAGGGCGGCGAAAATGATGTATAATAACTTTTAGCAAAAGAATTGCTTTCGCTAACAGCAACGCCTAACCGGGGGCAGTAGAATAAACAGGCAAATTGTACGCGGTGTTTCGAGGACACTATCGGTACACCTTCACGCATCGTTGCTATTCTATCGACCTTGTCCGCTAGCAGACGACCTTTAGGATGATTGACCGCAGCTTCTACCTCCTTCTAGATCTCACCGAGGGCGAAATTTTATAAATCAGTAGATATCTTCAGGAAATTCCTCTTTTTTTGCTTTCAAAATGGCGCATATTCTGACTAATACAATGCGATCATACTTATATTTTTGGGCACATGCAGATTTGCATTGTGAGTGGACATATCTGTGTTCGACATTTCAATTCGTTGGCCCCTAAAAAGAGCCATGAGATCTGGTTGATTAAATCTGCATCCGACTTTTACATCTATGACGGTCCACCAAATCTAAAAAATGGATTTATACTTAATTTCTACATATTATGCACAAAATTTATACGCTTTCTTGAACGATCAGGCGTCAAAACGAATTGTTTGTTAGAAGTGTGTAAATATATAGGATCCTTTATTTTTTCCAGATCGTTTTTTATTATCAATTGGCAGTTAATTCGCTCATTCTTCCACTTGTGTAATTTCTTTCCCGTGAAGATCAGCTGTGAGCGATAAACGATGATAATTGCATTGTGTTTATAAGATGTTTTTATGTATCCTATTTATTTCTGTCGTATTGGTGAAGTCGCAGTTGTCGTCTCGTAATGTTTTTCTGGTAGACCGCAAAGGCAGCTGCTCTTCCAGTTTGAGGCCATCATTTTAGGATGTTTACTTTGGGACTTTATATATGGGTGGTCGCATAAATTGTACATAAAATTTGGGATCCGTATCACCTATCTGTAGATTAGGATGCAAACATTTCGTTTAAGTTTTTTCTGTTCGATTTCCCATTGCCGGCTATACTCGCAACAGCTGACTGAATTCAATCTGAGTTTGGATTCTTAATAAACTTTTCTTTCCGGTTTAATTTATTTACTTCCGGTTCACTTAATTAACCCAATTTCTGTAAATCATTTTTTTGTAATTTCCGCAAACAAGTGTTGTGCGATTCCTCCGATCTTCGGCAGATATTTCACGGAGTCTCATTACTTGAACAATGACTTAGTGCAAGTGTTAGCACTGGCTTGGCTTATAGTTGTTGTCAGTTGTTCCAGCCTGGCGCAGTATTGGTCAATCTTCAAAATCATTGTCGCGGCGCATTATATGCTCATGAAATCTTACGGTTTCTATGCTTTCAACTACCTCGATTTCATGGTTTCAGGGATGCAAAAAAACTCCTGGTCGGAGCAAATAAGATGCAGTAGATTATTGGAAGAAGATACCGATTCGAGAGATTCAGGAGTCTACATGGAGGCTGACACGCCTGCTGAAGAATTCAATTTCTTATCGACTCGAAAACAATGGTCGAATCGGAAAATGAGCGAATTAGCGGTAAATTTATTTATGGCTATCGATAGGGGTAACGAGCATTTTGAGATAGTGATTGCAACGTTCACCGTTCCGTTTTGACAGGCAGTAAACATATTTTTTGACTTACTAACATAGATTTACGTTTCGATATTCAATATTAGTGTATTGATTCTGAGCGTGCTGCTCGCTCTTCTTATTTCTACACAGTCATTCTTTCTTCTCGGTTTGAACACCCTCCCTTTAATTAAGAAAATATTTCCTAAAGCGCATTTTTTCACAAGCGAAATCTTTGAAGATTTAGTGAAACAGTTGTTGTTTTGGCAATAAAATTTCATAGGAGATAAAATTCTTTGTTAATCACAGTGTTGATTAGCTTTGATGCCTTGCTAGTTTGTCGATAATAAACGCTGAATAATTTGTTTTTTTTTCAATGATTTTTTTTCAATTTTCAAATTTCTAAATTTTTCAATTCTTCGAGCGCTTCTTCGATGCTTGCGAAATTTTTTCTTTTTCCGAAGATTCTGAGCATTCCTCTAAGATCCGAGCGTTACTCACGATACATCAATCTTTTAATATGCCTCGTTTAATCGATGCCTATAAGATGCTAGGCTATCTTTTTAAATTGACATACATTTTTCAGCATGTGGCTCACGTCTTTATTTTTCCGCTCTATTTTCTTTCATAAGCGAAATAATTCTTTATATCCGGTTTCAAATCTTCTGACTGAGAGTATTCTTCATTTCAAGCATAAATGTGAGGCTCGAACTCAGTTTACAAAAAAGTTTTAAACAAAGATTTATTCCACTGGAAACTTGCTTTTGCATATGAAAAAGTGCCATAAAGTCTCAGTTAGTACATCCGGTCTCTTGATTTGAAACAATTCGCGCATCCCCCACGAACATTTTCAAAAGATGTCTTTGGATAACTGTCAATTCTTGTAATGTGATTGGGGAGAGGCTGGAATGGAGCTAAAGGAAAGTTGATCCACAACCACTAACAAGGGATGATCTAAGAGATGAAAGACTGCATAGAACAGCACCACTACACTCTCGGTTGGTGCGATTAACTCATTATTACTTGTTATTTTCAAAGAGGTTAACCAAAGATTTTGATGCTTTTGTAGTATTTGCCACAGCTGATAGAGGAGATGGAAGAAGTTGCGTTGAACGAGTCTTTACATGATCTCACCGATGCTGAGAAAGAAACTGAACAACATCTTCGACGACTCAGCAAGAGGATCCGTACCCGAACAACGCCCCGTAAGGCACTCACCGATCTCACAAACAGGTCAACTGCCTTTCTATCGTTTAAGCGGTTTAGGTCATAATTGTGTTTGTTCGCCGATTTGCTGTAGTGTGATAATAGAAATTGCAAATATCGAAGGTCGAAGTGACCTATGTGATTTCATTGGTACTCATGCATGCTTAATAGAATTGTTTCGATGTAAGACTGCAGAGAAATTTTCTGAGTGTAGGGGTGGGGTTAGGGAGGGGCTGATGACCGGTCAGGTGATGGGTGAGGGATGCTAGCGGAACGAATGTTGATTGACCGGTGGATGAGGAATAGAATGATGACCACCTAAATGGTGCGAGAACAAATAGTTACAGGTTGGAGGATGAGAAAAGAAACGGTAGTCGACTGGAAAATAGAGGGAGAAATGATATCAGACCGACGAGAGAGGGGAGGGATGCTAACAGATTGGATGATTACTAAAAAAATGTTGAACGTCTGAGCAAAAGGAAGCCGACTGTTGCCTCTTATAGATGTATCGTGAAGAAGAGTTGTATTTGTTAAACGAATATGTTCTTGCGCCCGTTAAGCAAAAATATCCCTACATGAAACGTCATCTCGTTGCGCCCATGTTTAGCATATTTAAAAAAACTTTCAACTTATTAATCATGAGAAAATATTCTCATTTAGGCTATCCGTAAAATTCAATTGGCCATTTATTGACCATCCACTTTCTGCCTATGTGACCGACACGAAGGTTTCCGAATTGTCGTTTACTCTTCGTTTGTTGAATTAATAGAGGTATATTTTTTTTATATTTTAAAGTTTGGAATATGAGCAATCGCCAAAGACACATATTGAATCGTCGAAGCGATTTCATGAGGTTATAAAGCATGCGCCAAGCGCCAATTCTTTCGATACTTTTTCTCGTCATGAATCGTTCTATGAGGGGAAAATATGCCGTAAACGATGCTCACGACCCGAACAGCTTACTGCTAAACGAAGATGCGAAGTCGTCTACCCCACAGTTGACGAGGTTCATTTTAGTTTTCCATTTTTGGCAATCAATTAAAATATGCAAATAGCGTAATTTCTAAAATTCAAAGAATGAAAAAAATTTTTCAAAGAAAAGATTTCGAATTCTTTGAATCCCAAAAAGTACTTGATGAGAATAGTTGTATAATATTTCAGTTTTATAAAACGATCGAATAAAATGTGATATGATTCAGTGTAGTGTTGAATGGATGATGTTAAAGATAGCACCCTATGTCTGCAAAATTCATCTATTTCAGTTTTTTTTTAAAATTCGTCTATATTTTTATGTTTCAATTTTTCGGGTTCGATAATATTTTCTCTATGGTAATTTTTCAAGAGCAAGCTATCATATATTATCGGCAAATATTTATATCATTCTTCTTTGCATTAATCTCGGAAAATGCGCTTCGAAGTACCAAGAAATTCTATGTGTATCTCGCAAAAATCTGATATTGCTGCACAAGTGTGCTCTTCCATCTTTATTTTCCCTCTACTAGCCTCTATCGGCAGCGAAGTTCCTCTACCAGTCCTTTCATAGCTTAATAATTCTTTTACTAGCTGCGAAGAAAATTTTTTTTTTAAACGAATTATGCAACTATCTCCTAGAATGAGGAAGAGTATATTAGCGAACCAATGTCAATCTCATTGATGCGTGTGCAGTCAACGAGTTATATAGAGAGTGGAAGATGCGCACGAGATCAACTTCCTGGTATACTTCATGTGGTGAGAAAGGCTTCTTAATTTGACGCTTCTTTTTAATCCTTCAATTAAACATATTTCCCTTTAAACTATGTTAACATAAAATGAATGTCAAGAAACTAACATTTATTTCTTATGATAATAGAAATATATATAAGCTAAAGTGAAGTTCTAAGGCTGGGCCGAAATTGGCGGTTGCAAGTGAAGAGAACGAAGATAGCGAGAAAAAGTGAGATTCTATATAAGTATGAGGTGTTGGTATTCATTTGTAGACATGTAGTAACATTGAGACATCAAATTCCATCTGATTTATATATTCGACTATTTCTGAGCGTTTTAATAGTTACTTCAAAAAGCTCTCGATGGATATGATGAAGAATCGTTGATGGTTAAGCTTTTAGTATTGTCCTGAAGTGAATGTTGAAAAGATTAACTTGCCCAGAGACGTTTGCTGCGGTACACAGATTGTTCATTTAATCATTGATGAGCCTATGCGCCTACTAAAGCATTACCAAAAAATAAATGGTTTTTTTTTCTAAAATATATTCCAAATTTTCAATTTTTACTTTATTTACGATATTTTGCTTCATCAATGGTTATAAACGAAGAAAACGGATTTCTATTGACAGGATTACTCGTTGCGAACACTTTCAAAGCCGCAAGTCGATTCGGTCGCATTCAAGAGCATCGATGGTGCTACACTGGCGGCATTAATGGATTCTATGGAATTGTCTGAATTTGAGAGGAAATTCGTTATTGTTGATTGTAGATATCCTTATGAATACAACGGTGGTCATATAAAGGTGAGATTTACAATTCACTTCGAATTTATAGCCGCTCTCTTTTTATTTCTCCTAAGTGTTTCGAAAATTATCCAGAATATGTGCTGTTGTTCGCTACGCCTGTCACGTTTGTATTTTCAGCATATTATATCCGTTGGGTTTCTCACCAAATGGACAACGTTCATCACCGCTATATTTATATGTAGTTGACGAAGATGTTTTATTGCAAAAAAGTTTCAATATTTCGATTTGTTAGAAGAACGATAAAATATTGAACTATTGCAAGAATCATAGAACGTTCGGCCGTCTACAATTTCTTGAACATAAAATTCTTCATAATTTTATCGCCTACAATGAAAAGGCGATTATTCCTCCCCTGAACTCACACATTTTCATATTTCTTAATCTGTTGAATTTAGGCTTTTCCATTATGCGTCAAGGTGATTCATCTAGCAGGAAGATAGTGATATTGTTTTGTTACAGAGCGCTATAAATCTACACGATCCATCAAATCTTCGCCAGGTGTTTTATCCAAGTTCACCAACACAGTCTACCCAAATGCTGGGCAAGATTCCAATTTTCTATTGCGAATATTCACAGAAGCGTGGACCAGCAATGTTAGCGTTTTTCCTGAGTAGGCATCTGCCCAACGATACGAATCTCGACACACAAGTTCTAGATTCGTTGCCTGAGTTAGATGTCGAAAAGAATTGCACTCAATGATCAGTCTTCGTTTCAACTGTTTCGGAGTATCTCATTCACCATCGGAGTATCTCATTCACCATCATCTCTCGCCGATCGTCTCTAAAACCAACATAAGAACATCTCAATTGAAGATTGCATCTTGAATGCTAATCTGACGACTTTATGTATATGAAATTTATTTGATCTTTTGTATATTGCTGCAACTCTTCAAAACATTTAGTTGATAGCAATTGGGAAATTCTTAAGTCAAAAGTTCTTTAACTTGTAGAAATAACTCCATACTAAAGAAAATTTAATCGGCACATTTGTTATAACAAAACACCTAACTTGAAGCTGGCTTGCCTATGCTAAGTCTAAGCGAAAGAAGCTTACGTTTATAGAAGCTTTTGAGGTCATTCTTGAAGCTGAATGTATAGATTGAAGTAAGGAAGCATGTCTCAAACTTTGGTGCCATTTTTTCCGTGCTTTCATTAGAAAAATCGCTTGGTTCCATGACTACAAAGTAAAATCGAGTAGGTCGTTTTATGGGATCGATATGAGCGCTAAAGCTTTTATATATCGCTTCAGGGCTGCAGCTTTACGGCAATACGATCGCTGTAGAAATGAGGCACGATATCCAGACGTTGATTATAAGGAAATTTATATTCTCGATCGTGGCTATAGGAAATTCTTTAAACAAGATGGACTAACGGTTAGAATTTTTTTTTCATTTTTGGTGTTGTTTTTTCTTTCGAATTGGCAGTTGACATTGTGACCGGGATATCACGATCCCCTTTTCTCTTTTTCTGAATACATCTGCTAGTGCCTCTCTTTTATCGCTGCGATTTTCGTTAATAGATATTGGACCTCATTAATCCCTAGTTCATCTTCATAATAGCAATCACCAGAGCAATTCATCCTCCCTCTCCTTCCGCTTTTCCGCTGTTAAATGCCTATGCGTAAATATCATTGATCTAAACGAATAGCACAGTGTGTAAAACACTACAATTTTTAGCGTCTATGTGAGCCGCCAGCTTATGTGCCGATGATCGAGCCGTCATACAGAGATGAGTTGAAACAGTTCCAATTGCATAGGACGAAATCGTTCTGCGGCTTGAGTTCATGCTTTCGACTAGGTGGAAGTGTTGAGAGTGGTCCTCGTCGGATACGTCTAGCATTTCGAAGCATCTCCGAAAAAACTACTTCATCTACTCGTTGTACACATCAGCAAATTGCCAAGTCGTTTCCTTTACCGAGATCAATAGGCTGTGATGCTGAATTATTCGGTTCACCTTTCCCTCATCCATCTACTTCAGTAACACCACCGCAGAATATAAATGCTCCTATTCGGCTGCCTAAGTTTTCATAAATTACGTGATATCGTGCAGCTGTCGGTAAATAATGAGAGCTACTTTAGATATCTTTTAGATCCTTTAAAGATCTCTAAAAATTAGCGCTTAAAAGATGAACTTTCAGAAGGAAGAATTATGAGGGCTTTTGTCAAATGGAGGTTGATGAGTAAGGGCTATTAAAGCTTCTTCAGGTTACCAAAAACCTTCTGAGAGCTTAAAAGCGATGTTTCTTGTTTTTTTATGTAAATCGGACGAATACTTGTTTCCATCGTATATTACAACGAATTGTTATTTTTTTCTATTCCATCAATCGGTCATTAAGCATGCTGTAGTCATATCTTATACAAAGCAAAAACATACCTATCAGCACCTCAGGGAATAGGTATTTTCCTCGTGCTCAAAAAGAGTTGAGAAAAAAAAAAAATTAAAATTCTAACTCACTCGTCATTTAATTTCTTTCCTTGCAATTTTTAGCGCTTTAAAAGCGCGTCCATTTATTATTTTACACTGTAATCCAATTACTTCGCTCCAAATGGCAACGGTTGGTATCTCATCGTTAACGATGGTTTGAATGAAGAAACGCCTTCACCTTAATACAAATGATGGATGTTTACTCTTCGCTAGAGTCAATATCTGAGCCTCATTAATAGCGTTTACGATATACACTTTGATTTTTCAATGCACTGAGGTCGATTTTTTAGGATGTGCATATATAGTAATGCATATAGAACGAAGTGTAAACATTACTCATTAGCTTTAACTGGTCATTGTTTAACAGAAGATCGCTCGTATTTGCACTTTTCCATGTATAGGTTATCAGAATACGACGGGTTGTACCTTGGGTGGATTCTAATAATCGTAAAGGTAAGAGTATAGCGTTTTCTTCAAAGCAAACTTCAGTCTTCAACACTTTCAAAAATTGGCTTAAAACATTGGGGTATCTATTTCTATTATGGAATTCTAATATGGAAGCTTTCATTCTTTCATTTATTCTCGAAAGCATTTAAGCGTTTTTGTTCTATCGCTGTTGTATTATTCATTATCTTCGTCGCAGTGAATGGAACAATGTTTTATTAGAGAAGTTACTATGCAAAAACATTTCAGCATACTGTACGATAGGATTATCTTTCTCTTCACATTGAGATAAGTGCCCTCCCATAGTGAATATTATCTAGTCGGATTCGTATAATCCCTTTTATTCTATCCGACAGACTCGGAGACGATTCCTTCTTTGGGAAATTTGCATTTAATATGCGTATTTCGTTCTTTCATTCGATAGATTTCAAGCAATTCGTTTATAATTGTGTAATTTAATCGTTATTTGGGTAACTGGATTTCCTCACATTGCCTAATTCATACTGTTTCATTGCTTTGAAAGGTTGGCCCTAAAGGGTGGGAAGAGATTATCTATTAAAAGATGCGACCAGGACTATATCAATCTACTGTAATTCTCGGAATAAGGGGAAAAGATAAGTGATGGCTTACCAATCGGGGGGAATAACCCTGTTTCGTTTAATCCTCTTGTTGTTCGAACGCGTTCAAGCATTTTGCTGAATTGATGTATCTGTAAATATTGTTCGTGCTTTGCAGTTTCTCTCGAAGTCTGTGTTCGATGATGAGAAAAATAGGTCTGTTTACAATGAATTCGAAAATTCCACTTCAAAATCATGATCCCTCTCCTGAAAAGGGTGTATTTTATGCGGGAAGGGGGAGGGGGTGGAACGGTTGTTTTGGGAGCAGGTGAAAGACTTAGAGGTAAATGATTGGGCGAAAGAGTGCAAACAAAACCTTAATAATATGCCTCCATATTATGCACGTAGACATAGAAAAAAAAACTGTGGAATCATGAAGAGAAAAAACTGCTAATATCTACTCTAAGATTCTAATTAGAGAATTAACCTATCAAAGATTCTTGCATTACAAATGTTTGGTCTTTCGTAGTGCTAACTTTGTCGATCTACGAGTTTCCTTTCAACTTTCACTCTATCATATCCGTATATTTATGCTCTAGCAGTTCGCAGTGATATATGCAAATTGCCTGAATTCCACTTATATTGATTCCACTATGCGATTTGCAGTCATATATGCAAATATGTTTATTATTCATCATTTACGGTTGTATAGATGAAGAATGGTGAAATTTAAAAATTAATCTGAATGCGCTGATACTGAATCAGATCCACAAAGTTTTTTTTTTTTTCGGTGGAATACAACCAAATTTTTATATAGTTGCGTTACTTTGGAGTATATGTAATTAATATGTTTTGCTTCCACATTGATTTATTAATATTAACTTTTTATAGTGTCTTTCAGACAATTTTGTTTCATTTGCCTCATTGCTATTTCATTATCCAATAGTATAATACCATCAAGATTAGGCAATATTTGTAAATAATGATTAGCAGTGAAAAAATTAGGAAGTTGGCAGTAAAAGTGCTCGCAGAAATTCTTGAAAATTTTGTCAAGTTGAAAAATTGCCATAAAATTGGGCAAATTTTCCCATTGAAACTAAATATTTTTTTTAATTTATCCGATGAAGATGCTGAAGCGGCTGTTTAGAGTTGCATTAAGGTTAAGCATATTGATAGTAACTTTCGATAAAAGATTGTTTGAGTTCTTGGAAGATAGTTGAAGCGTGAAATGCGAGAATAATGAATAAATTTCTCAAAGGGTATTAAAAAATGGTTATATAACTCATTTCTGTGGTAATCGCATTAAAAAATTACACATATATAAACATTTAAAAAAGAAGCATTATAGAGGTGGAATGAGTTTCTCGAAGGAACGGTGATGTTCTCATTCTACATTTCAGTCTATCTCCTTTAATTATCCCATTTATTTCATAGCACTGTTTCTTGTTGAATGCGCTTTGTATAGTATAAAAATGGAATTTGTAGATTAATGGCGCTTTGCATTTATAAACAGTGCATAAAATTTATACTCATGTTTTGTGTCGTTTTCCCACTCACCTTCACTCGGCAGTTTCATACACAGACCATAAGTACCACCTAAAAGGTAGCCACCAAGTAATAGGTGAATTTCACCAGGGTCTTTTTGGGGGAAAAAAACAGGCGAGGTAGCGCACCAGAATGATTGACGCGGTGTGCGGCTTTGCAGTTGCACTGATTAGCCAATTAAATTGCAAATTAAAAAAAATAAAACATGCAATAAGGAGATCGTGAAAAAGTGCAACGACTTTGCACTTACTTTGCAGGTTGGATGAGTTTTTGAGCCCTATGTTAGTTCAATTCTGGTGCATGGCGTAATGAGCCCACTGGAGTGTCGTATAATGTACGCACATGAACTGACGGGAGGTCATAACACAAGGTTGATGACCGGTGAGAATGCCCGGTAGCTCAGCGGTAGAGCACTCACCCGGCAAGCGAGGGGTCGCCGGTTTGTGCCCGTCCGTGGACAAGTTTCCATAGGTCATCAAAAACACCCCAATATTTTGCAAGTGATATGAAAGCATGCTTTTTGTGGAATGCTACTTGCTGGAAATGCTGTATACAACAACATTTAACTTCGAGCGGAAATACTGTATACAACATTTAAGTTCACACGAGAAATGAGGGCGTTAGACACCTGAAATTTGCAATAGGAAGGGAGGAGCGGTGAATCTGGGGGGGGGGGGAGGAGCACTGGGGTAACAATCCGGAATAGTCCTGAAATTTACTTGCAAGACCACCAAGTTTGGCGCTTAAGATCGTGTCATCGAGCGAACTTACTTGACTTCAGCATTTTCTAAACTTCTCTTCTCTATTGAACCTTTAAATACGGTGACTGAGATAAATCGGTGCTCTGAAAGCAGTGCTTTGTTGATGAACAAATATTTCAAATTCTATGCCCCGGATGGAAATAAACGTGGGCACACCTATGGTTTTGTCTCTTGTATATGACAAAGCACGAAGTGAAAGCTTAATCTTATTGGTGGTATGATCTCGGTATTGGTCATTTAACATATGTGCCAAGCTTCTTTCTACATTTTAGACACTCATATTTAGTTATCGTTTGCGTTTAAATGGTGCATATCTCCTATGACGGACAATACATGAATGCTGATTTTAGCTAGCGCAAGTTTTAAGTTTCGAAGATGGTCAATGAGATTGCTGAGATTTTTTCTAAAATATCTACTTTTTTTTATGAATTTTTTTTTCGATGATCTCATCAACGTTCAAAATCTGCTCATTATATGTGATAAATTTAATTAAATTTGCCAATACTTATAACTCATTCATATTCTACTAGAAATCGTTAACGAGTAATAAATAGTAATCGAAAAATTTTCTCGGCAATAAATCTAAACAAGAAAAGAAGCACTAGTGGAGAGTTAAAAAATTTTATCGTAACAAGTAAGCACAGTAGGACTGATTTTTTTTTCCATTTTTCATTGCAAGAGATGATCTAACCAGTTTAAACTCAAACAGTCAACAATTTAAACTCAAACAATCAACCACCCATCAAAAATAAGAACGAAATTAAATCGCTATCGGGCGTTTTTGATGACCAATGAAAACTTGTTCGTAGAAAGGGACGAACCCGCGACCACTGGTAGCATGTTACTCGCTCTTTTACCCCAATTGTGCATTGCTCCGCCTTCATCTCCCCTCTCTTCCTGGTACCGTAAGGTGGGAGAATGCAACCGGAGGTTTTAGCCGAAATGCTCAACCTACCCGGTGGTGCCATATTTTGTTGTAAACCAGCTGTTCCGTACTTATTTCTTACGGCTCACCGCATGCACGACAAATGCAATTCTGATGTCAATGAGGAATGGTCCAAGCTGAGGAATCAAGAGTCACCCAAAAAGTGGACATATTCAAAAGACCAGTCGACCCACCTCCTCCACCTAGCAGGGATAAGTCCAGTCTTTCATCGTAGATGCCAAGTGTACCGGTAAGCCAAATATGTGGAATTTCTAGCAAAATGGAATCATTTCCTTAGCTATCAAACACACTATACATCTCTCCCCTCTTCTCTCTCCCACCCAAACTATTGCATTTTTAATTGCAACTATTTTGTCTAAACCAAGCGATAATCTATAAAAGGATAAATAGTCAAAGATTTATTTTCTGTGCAACAAAGTGAGCAAATAATACAAGAATGTCGAGTAGTGAAATGCGAATAGTACAAAATTCTGGCAGAATAAAAATCGAAAAAAAAAAACACAACCACCCGGAGAAATACACTTGAGCAAACATCAAAACAATAGCATCGTACTTCAAGAATTATTGGCATTCTCTGCTATGAAGTTGTTTTTTCTTACATTAATATGATATGAATCTATGCACTTCTGCACCATTTCCAACACCTTCAAGCAGACTGGCAGAAAAATTCTGCTAATATTGCAAAAAAAAACTTGAGAGAAATTCTGAAAACACAGAACAATATGAAGAAAACAACGAAAAAAAAAATTAATACATCCTAAAAACATTCAAAAATGCGATCAAGAACACCCAAATAGAAATGAAAAAAGCAACTCTGAAACAATAGAAAGATCAAAACCTTGTTTGCGTGCGGGGTAGATCGATAGAAGATGGAAAAAATTCTGCGGATGAAATTATTAAGGCTGCATCCACCGATAGATATAAAAATTATATGCACAGAGGGAAAGATGAACACTAATCAACGTAATGTGGTAGGTGGTATAACAGCCCAATCAAGCATTAGATGATTGATCAACGCGGAAACCGATGAGGCCTCTGTATTGGCGCCAACTTCCGTACATATGCGTCGCCAGTCGATTAGGCAAAAGCGAAGACGTGCTCGAGACTTTCGCTCATAAAAAGCACTGAAAATAAATCCACCACTTTTAATTAAAATATATCATTCATTCGATGTCATATAATCCGCTCAGATTCATCCTAACGTAGTCGGGCCAAATTTTAGTCATGCCTGCAGCCTTAACTCCAACTATTAACATGACATGCTAAAGCGTAGCATAAAAATTTCAAATTAATGAAAACAATCTTTTTGCTGTTTGATCCTTTTTGATATCGACTGCTTATATTTGCAGCATTGAGCAAAATCGACCGAATATTTAGAAATTTAGAAACAGAATTGTGAATTTGCATATATCGACCGCGTTTTGAATACCCGGACGAGATACTATCGGCGCACCGAATATGCATGCCTAAATTAGTCATTTAACTGCATATCTACTTTAAATACGCGAAGTGGATACTCGCAACTCTGTGCCATAAAACGCCAACAATTATCTTCGTGAACTCAAGGAATTATAAGAAAACAGCTCAGTTGAAGACTACTTGAGTTTTCAACGACGAGAAAATGGGCGCCATTTTCCTTGACAAATTTAGGACCCGGTTTAGCTCCTCTTTCCTCTCCCAGATTTTATGCTGCATCCTCCAATGTGCCCCGCTATCAGAAACATATGCAGCAAACATCAAAAATAACGAAGTTCGAATGGTATTTTAAAAAAATCTCCTAATCAAAACGATTGGAAACTAACCTCAAGCGATCATCCATTTCTGCTTCGTGTCGTACGAACGCCTCCAATTCTGCGTTGAACGTGCGTAGACATCTCTCTCTTTTCTTGTCAGAATCCTACAATGCTTAGTCACAAATGAACCGTTAAAAGTGAACAAGTAGCACGATTAAACAATAAAACACAAATAATTCATTCATATAAAATGATGACTCGGAGGTGGACGCATGTTTGAGTACAAGCAAGGATCTACACGTTTATAATATCTCCCCATGTCCTTGCATTCTTCCTTTTCCCCTTCCCCCTCTCCAAAAAAAAAGTTTTTGCCTATCCCCATATTACATGACGTCTCTGATATGACAAACGTCACAAATCCAAAAGTTATGCAAATTTTTTATTATGAAATTGTGAATGCTTGGAAAATTCTAGTCATGTCGACTGTAGATACGTGACCCCCAATGTAGACAAGAATTTTGCAACGTGATCTACAAAGTGGAGAAAGCCGTTGACGTTCAGATGTTGAGGCGTCTATAGCTCTATCTTTCTACCTTCCAATTTTTTCAACTAATCGAAATGAACCTGTTCTCTAGAGCAATATCGTTCTCTGGTTACGAAATTTCCGCCCTATTTTCGCTGCCCTTCTCGTCATCTGAGTTCAGCGAACGCCGTAATAGTACAACCTTAGGTGCGGTGACGACGAGCACTCTGGGAGCCTCCAAAAATGGTGGATCGTTGTAGACTGCATCGCATACGTGATCGTTGGGCCTCCTATGCTGTCCGACACGCCGTGTTTTATACAGATGCATAAGATGAGCCTGAATATGATAGAAGCCTTGTACGCTCATACACCTTACGAACAAAATCACTTCACCAATAACATGATCAGTCACTACTTATGCTTCCATGTGCACCTCTCAGACAGCCATTTTGTGCCTCTAGACCGGTGGTCCCTCTTCCTTCTGAAGGCATACGAAGGCCAATTCTGACAATGTGCTGATGTGCACAACATCGCCCAAACAAAGCAAATCATATGAAAACCTCAAATGACCATAGCCGAGGAAAGGTAAATTTCGCATAAAGGTTTCAGAAAGAATAAGAATCGAAGAGAAGCGCACAGGAAAATCGAGCAATGCACATTTCAATGTTTCAAAAAAATTTCATGTGAAAGCGGTGTCGGATGCGAAAAAAAATCTTATCACGCTTTCCACTACGATCGATTTGGAATATTTCAAATTTTCAATGATAAAAGCTTGTTATTTATGCATTGCTAGCTTCAAGTTGCAGGTAAATTTCCACTCGTAAATTTCTATTCCTAGCAACCGTCGAACTAAATCTTAAGCTATTGCAATTTTTTTATTATTACGTAATTGGTTCTTTAGCGGCCCAAAACATGAGCAAATGGCAGCGTGAAAAGCATTAATAATATCAGGAAAATTCTGTGACTTAGGCTACTTTCACGGAATTTTTCAAAACTTTCAACGTTTCCACTAATAAAAGATTTAATTCCACTCCCTTCCAGTGTTTATCTCTAACCCTCTTGTAGCGGATCAATTTTCCAATGTTCTCAAAGTTGCGAATAAACACTGCCTAACGGATGCCTTAGAGATGCGCATACAGATTAAAAGCTGACGATGCACATTTCATTTACAGTTACCATTTTTCTGGCCACAATATAGGAAACTGCATATGCCACCATTATATGTGACAACCACTTCCCGCATTACAATCAAAAATTCCTAAAATAAGCAAATTCTACAAAAACAAAAAATCACCGCAAACTCGAGAAGGAAGTCGATGAAAAACTGCGCAGATCCTTGTCCATTCAACGCGACATCGCGGCTGACCGCCAGAAACACATTCATCGAACCCACTTTTCCACACACTGCAGTCATAGCCGCGCGGAATTGTCTAAATATATAATAATGCAGTACCAACAGGAAGTAAACAAATGAGTATGTCTCGCCATTTTCACTTTCAAAGTGCTGAAAAGAGAAATGGCAGTCAATAAGACCAAAGATCGGGTAAATAAATAAAGAAACCAGATGAGGATTACACCACAACAATTACTTTACTTAGTCGCCATCAGCCTAGAACAACGGGTAACGACCGCTGTTCTGCGATAAGCGCTATGTGCTCAAGTCAGCTTTCTGGTAACCCGACGAAGGGACCATTCCCTCAGCTCAGACCGCATTCCTCTCTCGTGCCATTCTCTGCTTAGAAACGGTGCGTTATAATGAACGTATCGACATTCTGTTTGTGGACCACACAGGAATTTTCGAAATACCACTCTAGGAACGTATTGAACCACAACAGTATAGGGTCGCTTCCTGACTGTAGTATGATACAGCGTACGGAAGCTAGGAATCTTACGAAAAATTTTAGTCGAATCTTCGATAAAACTTTATTGCCATGAAATGATCTCAGATGGTATCGACAATCACGTCCTTCCTCAGCTTTGATCCCTCTATTCAAAACCCGATCTCAGCAAGACAATACACCGTGGAACAAATTTCTAATCACCACCTCTCAATTAAAATTGAAAATATTAGCATTTCTCACGTATAAATTTATTTCAGTCCTCACAAATGACAATAAATGCACGAAAGTATTTAGTGGGAAATCTGCGAAAAAAAAGAAAAGTTTTTTTTTGGTAAAAAAGAAAGACTCCCAAATATCCACTTGAACAAATTGAACCCAGGCAAAAAAAAAACCTGTGTGTTCACAAAAAGTGGCCGAAGTTTGCAGGAGAAACGATAAGCGATAAAGAAATATCACAAACATTTTCATCTTCAACTACTCATTTAGAATTACCACTCAGGAATCCAACAAATATATGCAAGCTGGGATAAAGAGAAGCGATCGCAACTCTCCTCCACTCCCCTCCCCCTTCCTCCTTTGCATGTTCCATGACAGCCCATGAACGGGTGTCTAACAATACGCCCACTCCCCCCCCCTTCCCCTCAATCCATCTTCAGTAGTTGCAGGATAAAAATTTTCTAAGAAAATGATCGCAATTCAAAAAAAAAAGAGAATAAAACGTATAACATTCTAAGAAAAGCATTAGCATATGTGTGTGAATCAAAATATTCAGTAATAATGGCTGTGGAAGTGCAGAAGGGTTTCCACTGGAAACAAATTTGGTTGTCGATACTTTGTCTGCTCAGTTGCAGATATACTATAATTCTGCAAAAATCGAACGGTCTTTACCAGTTAAAGAATGAAAAAAAATTTCATCTGTTTCGCAAAATTATTGAAAAAGAATTGAAAGAACCAACTCGAAAAGAAGTGGTGGAAATCGAGCACGTGTAATGATAGTGGATGGGAATTGGCCATGTTTGGATGGTGTCGTGAATGGCATCTCGTTGAGCAAATCAAGCGACGAATCAATCACGAGCCTTCAATCATCAGCATCAATCAGCCACTATCCAACGATAAATGGGAAACTTTCTTCAGCTCGTCCTTAATCAGAAGCAACAACATCATACACAAGTGATATCCACCTACCTCGGCGCCTGTTCTTGAGGAGATGAAATTTTCAATGGTCTCATCACTTCACACATACGCTCTTTTATACCAAAAGTTGCTTCAAAATCGAAAAAAAAGTTTCCTGGCAGCCTTCAGTCACCAAAAGGCAACTGGTAACAAGGGTACTCGCTCGGTGGCCTTCAACTACCGAAAGACCACCCACCGAGATCACAACCAGTACCAACGAGAATGCACCGAACCAAAGGATCGATCCAATGTGAAAACTACCATACTTGGTGCGCCAATAAAATTAACAATCGGTAAAGGAGTGCAGCAAGGAGGACATTTATTCTCTCTAAAGCCTTCACATGCCTATTCGAAGGGATACTGTTAAATATGAGGAAGACAGAAGGATTTCACATGGGTGAAATACTTTGAATGCTACAGAGGAGGTGGTTATTGCAGAGAACCTACAAATATTGCAGAATTTAATTAAATAAACTCAACAATAATATGAAAGAAACCAAGTTGAAAATCCACAGCGGCAAGACAACGGATGAAGGATGTAGACAGAATGACAGATTGCCCCCGAATCTGACAACTATATAGACAGAATGAGGCATGAAATGCAAAACATCAAGTTTGTAGGTATCTCGACACTTGCAAATACTTGTAGACATCCACCCGACTATCCTCGCAAACCATACAAATGAACAATGATCTGCAAAACTGCGGAGAAGCTGAGCACAATCGCTGCGAATAAGGAACCGAACTGAGCTCATACCCGCCAGCACATGAGTACGCAGTGCCACCGTAAACCCGCACAAGAGTATGCAATGCTACCGTAACCTGTAGTCCGCACAATGCACTTCGCAGCATGCAATAGTGGGTCATAGAAACGCTTAACGTTCTACTAGAAACATGCAATTTTTTCTATAGGTCACCTTAGAATGCAAAATCATACCAGCGTACGAAACTTCAGCTCAATTAGAGCACCGGAAGTACTTTATCTAGATGTGCCCAACTTCTTCGCAATTGTGTCCAATGATCTAGGTGCGGAATCGAGTAGAAGGAGGAAAGAGTCTTTATGAGCTCGTCGATATCTTCGCGGATAGGAAAACACTGCTGCTTATGAAATGAGAGTTGTTGAACAACGTTCTCTTTCCTGTACTACTGTAGAGGATGCGAAATACAGTATGCAATGCTTGCAAAAGATTCTAAAGCTTTGAAAGATGTATGAACTCAACGAATGCAAATATATCTCTTTCTTTGCAAATGACCACCTATTCGTAAGTTCGAGACATACCAGTAAATGAAAACTCATCATTTAGCTGAAGGAGAAGGATGTTATTTTATACCTTAACGCGACAAAATTACAAGCGAGGCAATCGCCTCTCTAGTTGATCGAGTAGGTAAAATAAGTGATCAAATTTCATCATCACAACCTCATTACTAGTTGAGCAGTCCTCATTACTTGCGGAATAACGGTCTCACTAAACAAACTGAAAGAGGGACATAATTAAATAAACTGGTGCCAATAAGTGAGCAACGCATCGCTTTTTGCCGCTAAAATTTATTGCACTGTAATTTTTTCTATTTTCATATGTCTATGTGTATCTCATACGCGCCGAATTTGGCCACGAAAAAGTCCGAGATAGACAATAGCTCTCAACGGACTCTTAAATAAAGGTAGAAGGGTGAGGATTTGCACTGAATAGAGGGGGGGGGGAAGGTGAGGACGAAAATGAAGTGAACTCCTTCTAAGGAAATGAAAACAAGGTGAAAAAGGTCTTCATCAAACTTCTAGCCCTCAAGCTTGTTGCTGCAACAGAAAAGGATGGGGTAATTTTTAATAATGCCCATTGGCTTCATATTGACGTTCTTGCAAACATCTTTCTTAACTCAATACTTTTTATCCGTTTTCTTTTCCTTCTGCTATCTTTTGCAATTTTTTAAACTTTTTCTTCGATAAATATGCTGCTATAATCAATGAAGAAAGACAACTCTCCACGATTGTCATGTTTGTAACGCTTTCCGAATGCAAATATGGCCTTATCGATTTCAAATGGTTCACTCTTCTAATATGCCTGGAAATCCACATCTATTCTCCCACATTCATTCAAAAACTTCGGTCATCCAGAGGTGATTGGCGGAATGGATTTTCTTTCGATTTTTAAGCGATACTTTTTTAAATTATGACACAAAATTGAGAGCATATAAGAATGCCTATGATAGAAATTCAACAGTAAAATTCAAGAGCCCGATGAGATCTGCAGATATATGGTTCAATATCTTCACAAATTACCACAAATTTCGAAGGTAATATAACCGTTAATTTGCACTGCTGAAGAACTAATAATCTACTTTCGATAAACGAGTATACCAATCAGCATCGAGTTTATACTTCAACAACCATTCGAACTTATATGATCATATCACTTTCTAGTCAGGTTTTAACCTATGCCTTACGGTGTAACTCATTGCATATTATTCTTTCGCCCTATCGAATCATCCGTTCTTATATTTCATAAAAAAAAAACTTTATTAGAGCATTGAAAAAAAAAATTCTATCATACGTACCAATTTTTAATGACGCTCTCTTCTTGACATCCGATATTGCAGCTTGCATAGAACTTGTCAATTTCTTCCGATATCGGTTCTCTCCTCTTTACGCAATTAGAAAGTGATTAGAAATAAAACGTTTACAAAGATAATAATTCTTTCATATAAAACACCTAATCGAATTCCCATAATTATCATTCTATTGACCAAAAATGATCCATCAAAAAAATGAATAAAAAAATAAAAAAATAAAAAAATAAAAAAACAAATAAATAAATAAATAAATAATAAATGTTCTTCCTCTATTCGACCAGTATAAATTTCACCACTATCGAATTTATCTCTTATAAATGTGTTTAACGTTGTTTATCCTTTGGAATATTTACGAGGAAAACTCTAGAGTAATTAAAACAAATAAATAAATAAATAAATAAATAAACATATAGCAGTAAAATATGACTGATTTATTGAATCTCGCATTGTAAATTTCATGAAGCTATTTTAGCGGCAATGATATTACATAGAATATATCATACTTCAGTTCAGAATTAGGGGAGGAGGGGGGTGGAGTATATACTCAACGATTCTATTTTGTTTGACATATATAAAATGAAACTGTTTTTATAGAGACGGAGGGGGGAGGGGAGGGGAGGGGAGAGGGGAGACGGGTATAAAAATGCATTAAGCAATAAATATCACTCTATATATTCATAGAACTTGAATAGCAAGCATAAAATAAAACGGTGAAAATAAAAAGTGATAAGCGCTTACAATGAAGATAGACGAATTCCATTGCATAGGTTGACTGGAATTTGTGCGGATCTGAAATAATGAAAACATTTTTTTTCTTTTTTTGCCAATAAATAGAAGATTCATCTTCGAAAAATATGCATGAAAAAAAAAGAGGTAAAGTACGCGTAAAAGATACCTATACTAGAATTACTTCCTAGAAATAATAAATTAGTGAGTGTAATGCATATTGTAAGGTGATCTACGCCATCGAATATCTCGTATTAAATCAATCAGATTGAATGAACACTAATAGATATTCCACGATGCCAAAAAACTTTGTGTGCATTTTACGTTGATCTTATCAAAACGAATCCTCTTTGCAACGAGTTCAAGTATGGAGGGACCTCATTATTGGCTAGTATAATATGAAAATATGTCGCGCTAACTGCCATCGTACAATTTTATGGTCCATTGACAGAAAGGTAGACAGATATACAGATGGACAGATACATACTTACGGACAATCACAACATTCCCATAGTCATCTCACAATGCACATTTCCGAAGCATATTTGTAAACATGCATAAGACATAAACGAATATCTCAATAATGATGAGAAGGAGACCACCTACGCATACAACAAATACTTCCATGTCATCACTATATGATAAAAATTTTATTGCTCAAGTTTGACGATATTATATTCGTCTATAAAATTTAACGAAATGAAAGACAAAAAGGAAACAGAGATTATAAGCGTTCGATGCAACAAATACACCGAAAACTATAGAAAATACGAATATTTTAATGAATAGTTTCATTAAAAAGGTTATTGCTGATCAAATTTCAGGCCTATCCTTGGGTTTGGGTGGGCAGGATGGGGGAAAGGGGGGAGGAGAGGGGTGGAAGACGTAGACGAGATAGAAAGAAATCAGGTACTGAACGCATTCGAATACTACGAACAATTCAAAAGAACAAATGTGCATAGGAAATAAAACAAAAAAACTTAGAAAGATGAAAAATTCAGAAATGCAATTAAAAAACGCAAATTTGATCCCTTTAAAGTGAAAGAAACGTAAAGATTGTCCATCGATTAAAATCACCTAAAAACATCCTTGTGCATATTTAAGGAAAAATTTTGAGAACATAATTTTCGGCCCAAATTTGTGGATCACAAATTTTTTTTCATCAAGTCTCTACCAGAAAATATTAAAGGAAAATTAAACCAGATTTCCTTCCTTCAGTCATTCCGTTTCTTCTTTCGATTTGCGGCTTGGCGTTCAGCACAAATGATCTACACTTGAACCGATGTTGTCATATGCAGCAACACATTTGCAAAGAATGGGCGATGGAGGGGGTGAGGAGACGGTAGGAAAGGAAGGGAGAGGGTATATTTACCTGTATGTGACTCAAAACTTGTTCAGAAAACACTAAAAATAGCATAGAATTTCCATATCATCGAATTCCGAAATGCTTGATATCCGGAATAAGTAACGAATACCACAATAACTGTCAAAATGAAACACATAGTTGCAACTTCGATTCTACGACATCCCTCACGACTTTACTGTTGCACCCGATCAAGAGAACATTGAGTTAGAACATGAAATCATAAGTGGAAACTATTTGCAAATTAGTTAAATCTACGATTAAGATATAATTCCAGACATAATATTCATATCCAACAGCTATACAGTGCATAAAATTTAATGACGTGTGGATTTTTTTCCGGCAATATTTACAGCTGTTTCGCTCAGCTTGATATCTCAATCTTTCTAATAAGAAATAGAAAGAGAAGATTTGTAAGCTGCTGAAAAAGATAGTCGCAAAGATATTTTTATGTGTACCTGCGAAGGACAGTGAGACTTAAGCGACAGAGGCGAGGGAGAGAGAAGGGAAGATACAAGGGAAAAAGGCATTAGAGAGGCAATTTAACGTCGAATAAAAAAGAAATAGCCATAAACAACTTATACACTTAAAGCATAAATAGCAAAACAATTGAAACAAGAAAAAAGCGACTCACATAGTTCAAAAGCACCACCACAGCTTTAACTAGTACTAAATCATTTCGACAGATTGTGTTATTCATTCGATGCTTTTCAGGAAGATACGGTTAGAACATTCCGCAAGTACCCACAACTATGGTTGGAATTTTCTGTAAGTTGCTCTACTGCAATCACAGTTCGTCACTTTTCGTGAGGGATATTTCAAGAAGAGTTACCAGGAAGGTCCGTTTCAAGAAGGGTCACTGTGGTCATTTTCAAAGGTCATCGTGAAGGTCATTTCTAAGAAAGGTCACTTGCGTGTCATTTTCAAGAACGATCATCTTGAGGGTCATTTTTGATGAAAGACCTTTCGATATATGTGAGCGACTGGCTTTATCATTCATTTGTCTAATTAAGTATAGTTAAATGAAAGCATGTGATACGCATTCGATAAGATGCAGATAGCCATCATATCAGAACAATGATAGGATGTTAATCAACGAATAAATTAAGCTGATGCAGCACAATAATCATCAACCGCTTACCATCGAACCAGATTTGTAATAACTTCGGAAGGTATCGCCATCGATATCAACTACCTGCAAACAAAATCAGTTAATGAGCACCAAAAACGAGTTTAGGTAATGCGCAGGTTTTAAAGTAGTTGCGATACTATTCGACTCCTCCATCCATTTAGGTAATGCGCAGGTTTTAGAGTACCTCCGATACTGTTCGACCCCTCCATCCATTTATGTAATGCGCAGGTTTTAAAGTAGTAGCGATACTGTTCAACCCCACCATCCATTTAGGTGACGCGCAGGTTGCATGTACCAATCAATGCTAAAAAGCAAAATATTACAACGAATCGATCGCAACTATCCAGCATACTAGTAAACCGTCTACTAGCATATGCCCTATGCACTCATAATCAAACGCTGTAAAAAATATTTTGGTCCTGGAAGAAACCTCCCGAATTTATGTTTGGGCAAATATGGCACTTTGCCCTGGTCAAACAACCAATCTGCTAGAATGTGTTAAGTCACATGTTACACAAATTCCAGAGAAAAACACCCATCAACAACGGACTTTGAATCGAGAGTATCCATCATAGATGCGGGCAGAAACGTAAGGGAGCGATGGAGCAGGAGAAGGGAGATGGAAGGGACGTCGAAATTGCTTTTCCTATTGAGTCGCGAATATTCTCGTCTTTCCGAATATTTGCAACAATTTAGCACGGAATTTTGAACTCTGACGAGTAATGAATCTTTCTTAGTGTCTTTCAATTCAAAACTTATTTGCCTTCCCCGCAATCTCGTGAATGATGTTTCATCATTCTCAACAGGAACCACCTTTCAAATGAACTTCCTCATCTTAGATGTGAGATAAACCAACCGAGATAAAATTTTTACTCTCAAAGTACAACTATCAAAGGCGCAGAAATGAGTAATTCGACCTTAACTTCCATTAAAAAAAGAAAGAATCAAAAAGTAGTCAAGATAAGCTCACATAATAAGAAACCTTCGTTCATAAAACGAAACACTTTCAAGAAACTAACAACAAACAATACAATGCACACAATAATCCAAAATAACGATTTATTTCGACACGCGCGTTTTGTATAACTGTCTCTTCAGCCGTTTCAACTCACGACCCGCCTAAGCCAAGCTAAAGTTATGCAACGTGGTAGGGACAGTATGTGGCACTCAGCGAGCTACACCTGCCTTCGAATTGATCCATCATGTCAACGCTAACTACAGAATGACAGGTAAAACTACCTTAAAATTTCCGCGTATATAATTTGCAACTGGGTGGTAATAAGCATCGATGGCGACACACATACAAAAAAAAAAAAAGATTTCTGCATGAAAGATTCCACAGCACCGGTTATAGGAAATTCGAGTGTGTTATTACACATACTTTATTATCTGTTAATTGCTTATTCAACTTGTTAAGGTGGCCGCAAAAGCGTATCTATGAACAGATCAGTGCAAAGCGATAAATTAAAACGTTGGAAAGTTCAAGTGAATTTTTGAGGCATTTAAGTGATTGCAACTTGTTTCAAAACATGATCGACCAACTTAAACCTTAGTGAAGGGGAGGAAAATATAATTAATTCTCTCCAAAAAAAAAATTCGCAATTCTTATTTCATCAGCATCAGAATTCAAACAATCGGACAGACATGTTTCACATTACGAAGGATAACTCATTTGTTAATTCAGAAATGATTTCTAATACTTCCAATAAATGGATAATATAAATTTTTCAAGAAACATTCAAAAATTTCTCACCTCATAAGACGAATCGTCTTGCGGTGAAATGTCGCGATTATATAGGCGAACCGATGTGACAACTTTATCATGAAATTTCACGCATCTTAAACAATCCTATTGTGAGTTTAATTATAGCGATGAATATTTCAATAACACTCCTTTGCTCAACAAAACCAGCTATCAATTCATCTAGTCAACGATTTCTTAGATATAATATATTGGCCATATATCATAAATTAAAAAAAAAAACATTACTAACAGATGGATGAATTCAAAAACAAAGCATCTATAACTTTTAGATTCGACGCTTGGCCTCATAACTGGTCGACCGGATATCTTCCAGTCGAATATATCAATACAGTGATAATCATTCATAATAAACCCAAAGGTACTTTGTCCCAGTATATTTTAAAAACCACAATGCCCCAGTAAATTTTAAAAATTACAACTACATTACTTTCACGCTGTTGAAACAACCTCGATCAAGTTTCAGAGTTTAGAGAACTAAGGAACGAAGGAAAAACAAGCGCCCTTCAAAAGTATGCTTTTTCGATTACAAGGATAACACTAGGCTATTTCCCCATCCCAGCAAAGAAGATATGAAAAAAAAATACAAATCGGCTAACTTCTTGGCCCGTTTTGCAGTCTTAAGTACGGCACAGACGTCTGCAGTAATTTCATTTCTACATAGGGTCCTTTTTTGCTTTGTTGCTGTTTTCGCCTTGCGTATCTTTACACACGCTATATCCGCATATCTTTCTGAAGCGGGAGCCCGTCGCTCTTCATTCCTATAATGCTTCACTGAATAAGTTAATAAACCAATGAGGCAATGCTGGCGCATAACAATAATAGCTTACGCTAAATCATTTTATGCACAGTTATCATCCGCCGGAATACCTTCCTTTTGTGGAAAGCTGCCTTTTTTGGTCCATTATCACCAAATGGTAAGCGCCTTACTCGCATTCATCTCTGAAAGTGTGGTGCACTGTTCTTCCTTTCAAAAAACGAATCGATACTGTGGTACTTACGCCCATACATTATCAATGTCTACCTGTTAATAAAAAGGGTGCGGCTAACGAAACTTCAGCAACCAACTGAACGAATTCTGAGTGAATAAACTGATGAACTTGTGCAGCTGCCGCAGGTGTTCGCATCCATCTTCCTATCAATACAAGCATGCATAATAATTTCTTTTTTAGGCAGTAGAACGAATTGATTAATCCAAACGGTATATATTAATCAAACAGTGATGCTCTTCAATTTATAATGGAGTTGCACAAGTTGGATAAACCCTCAAAAAGCAATCAATATATCTAAACCAATCAACACCATAGCTTCGACTCATCTAATTTAAATGTGCTCATGACACTAATGTTCGCTTGCAGTAAACCAAAACCATCTAACACAAACCCTGAGGTAGTTCACTAAGTCCTATGTCGTATCGTATATCGCTAGCCCTATAACAAAAAACTCAAAACCTGAAATACGGTTTCGAGTGAATCGAAAGTTTCGATCATTTATACACTATAAAAGATTTGTTAATAAAGACTCAAACAAAGTAGGAATATTGTGGGTATACTAAGCAAAATTACTCGCATATCAAAAAACAAAATGAAACCCTCAAAAAGTATTGTAAAATAAACGATCTATAAAATGTGAGCTATCAACTCCTTTCCCATTCATCAACGGTCCATTTTTTCAGCATATTTACCGTTCAAAGAAAGACCTCCCTCCCCAATCGCCTAATACTCAAAAAGTAACAAAACACAGCTTACAACTGCGATGGTTGTGGCACAGGATGATATTCTTCGGGACTCGCTTTAGGCAACACAGTCGACACCGATGTTACCTGAAAATTCTTGACTGAACACTAAAACAACTCAAGATTCATTCAACAGCGCAGTACACGACAGTATCAATAACAGAATCATATGAGGTACTCCATGCTAACGGGTAGAAGGTAGTGCCAATGGACAGCGACTTGAGACTCGACGTTGGATCAGACGGCATTGAGTAATGCAACCCTGCATTACTACTGCATAATACTGTCATCAACTACCTAGTCTTTCGTACCAATTAGACTCGTATCACAATACTATGGATTCTGTCAATCATTCAACAGAATCAACTAAACACTGTGCTTTACGACCTGTTTTATAGGGTTAAAATAAAAACTTTACTATGCAGTTAATATTTACAACAGCGGTACTTTTAAACTAACACATGTTTTTAATGACAATCGTGCGTGTTGATGAAAGATGTCACCATACGATGATCTTAAATCTGGTGCTATTCGCTTTCTAAGCAGGTACTCTAAACCATACAACCGTTATGGCGTTCTCACATGTTCTTCTTTGGTTGCTAAGCTAAAGTGAGCTCTATCGTAAGTACCAATCACATATGCATATTGTCTCGTTGCTCTAATTATTGTAGAGCTATGTGCTCATCACATTTACTGCTCTTCGAGAAATTAAGATACGAAAATTGGTCGACACCCGAATTGTTTGCATTTGCGACTTGATTCGCTCTAGGCGAAGTAATCAATTTGTGCAAGCGGATAAAGACTGGCCGCTCCTACATTTTGAATGGTACAAGATCAATCCACAGTTTTAAGTTGGTAATTCCCGAAGACTGCGAATCGTTAGGCCTCAGAAATTAGAAGTTTATACCGACTACCGGCAGCTGCTAATCCTACTAAAGAGAAAACTTCATTTTGAGCCTGATAACGCATGCTGATCTTTTTTTCACTTAAACTCTATATCAAGTCAGCTTTGAAGATAAGGATTCGAATGAGCTTACAAGACTGCCACTTCCCAATAAAAGCAGTGCTGCTTAAATCAACTGAAAGCCAAGAGGGGATGGTCGGGAAAACTACATCCCCGCACTTTTTCAACAAAATTTCATCACCTGAATTGCGGACTACTTAAAAAGCAATAATTTGCCATGAGCTGCAATATGTCTGCTTAAGATTTAAAAAAAAAAGGGAGGTTAAAGAATAATCTACAGCAACTCACTGAAGTGAAGAGGAAAGCAGAGGGGGGAGGAGATGGAAGGGGGGAGGGGAGGAGGGCGAAAAGATCCAAAAAAGAATTATCCCAATTAGCTGCCACCAGCGAATTCGATAGTCTAATTCTTCAATAATTTCAGTGACGTATACCTGATTCGAACACAGCCCTTTTCCGAAAATGCCACCCCCCGAATTCGTGAGTTACTCGAGAAGTCAAAAGTGAAGAAAAACAACCAAAAGTTCATACTGGGGTTGCTCATGATGTCTGGAGTCTTCACTCTGACAGTTAAGTGCAGGACCTGATTTATGACAGATTTGCACCAACGTTGGCATCTTGCTGAAACATAACGCCTTTGTCCCGATTAGATTTTATCGGAAATCAGGGCAACAACAATCCACCAGAAACCGAGAAGCTTTAGGTTGCTCCTGGCAAAAGCCACGATGCAATCTTAGGAGAACGTTTAGCCCGCTCCGGTGGGTTTCGCTGTGCTTGTGCTGATACTACAAGACGGATCAACGTTCAAACGGGAAACTCAAGACGCCAAAGCAAGTTGTGCATTAAATTAAACGTGTACCTCACGGGTCCGCTCCGTATCCAGCTCCATACAATTACCCTGTTGAGATCGGCTGGACGTCGCTCGTGCGAATTGAAGATCCGCTTCATCGTTCTTCTTCACCACTTGCTGTAATGCACAACTCGGTTTTTCCTATAGCATTGGATGCGAAAATTTCATTCAATTCATTCAGCGAGATTTTGTACTTACCAAGGCAGTGTCAGCTAAATTTGCCGTCTCAGGTCCTTCCCTCGAGTAAAGGTGCGCGATATGTACGTGAAGAAATTTTTATGCTATTTACTGGAAGACGAACTCCCACCGTAAAAAAAAAGACATTGGAAAGAACAGTTATTCATTGAAGAAAGAGAATAATTATTAGCAATTAATAGGCATGTAAGCAGTAATTATTAGACAGACGTAGAGATGCGGGAAAAAAGGAAAAGAAATAGCGAAAATGGTGACTTTTGCGCCGCTGAAGACATCTTTATGGCAGTTATCTTTCATTTATTGGTTATTTGTTCACTGGTTACTGGCTACTTATGAACATAAACTGCATAGAACAAAACAGCGGAACAGCGCATACAATAAATATTCGTTGCTGCTCTATATGCAATAATAGCCCGGAGAACTTGAAAGCCGAACCGGTTAACGACACCTCTATCAGTTTTGAACTTTCCCACCCTAACATCAAGGATAACCGCTTTCATACTGTAATAATATGTTACATACCATTACCGGCTTATAGAATGTGACGAATTTTGCCGCATTACACCTTAACTTGTTGTACAACACTCATAATGCTTCACGATTGATAAAAAGAATGCTACTGGACCTGTTGTAAGTTGCACAATAATGAATACAAATAAAAACCTTATAAATTAGCTCTTAAGTGAAAATCTCGGGCATTTATCCCAACGCAAACGCCTCACATTTATGATCGCTTCGCTTTCTCCACAACAACCCACACACCCTCTAACCCACGAATTAAGCAAAGAACAATGACTCTTCTTTCAAAAAATTGGGACTTCGACGATAGAACAGCCTCTGGACAACGCTAGCGGACTCTAAACGAAACTCATGAGCAGTGTTGAACTCCGAAAGAACTCTCTTCAGTAATCCGGAGATCTTCTTGCAAAAGTTCAGGTTCCCGAGTACTGGCACCACTCGCAAGATATCGGGAACTCTGAAGAGTAGCATGTGCCGGTGGAGATTCCAAAATATAATCAACATGCTAACGAGTAGCGATCGGCGCTCAAATATCTATGATGTGATGTTTTCATCGTAATAATGCAAAACATACTTTCAACATCTACTAATCAAAAAAACTTACAGCAGATGAGGTAGTTAATAATTCGAAGGTATTTGCCCCTTGCTGTGAGAGGGACAGATCCAATTCTACTTCAACCAACTGCACTGAACTAGAAAGAGCTTCCTGCGGGTGCGAAGAAGACACCGAAGGTAACGAAATATCTCCGGACAACACGGTCTGAAATCATATTTTATAAACAAAAAAAAAAAGAAGAAAACAACGAAAAACTTGCATATTTTCAAGAACGGCGAACATCACATCAAATAGTAAAAGCTATTGTTCACGCTTAAACTGTGCGAAGATTAGGCAATAGAATTTAGTAATTTGAATATTGAACACTTTCTGACGCTGATGAAATTGTATACAATGATATCTAGAAAACGGGAAATGCAAAGAGTTGTAAATATACCAGTATATGTCACTGGAAACGCTGTTACAATGGACTCTTGGTGTCACCATAACTTGAAGTCTAATTGTTTAAATTGTATTGCAAACCTGAGATCACACTATTCTCTGTGGGACTGCGAAACGCAACGAAATCCTAAGTGTTAATCTCGAAAATCCATTTCATGCCTTTAACCCTTTGATGCCCACTACTTTTACTCATCTTCACTTAATTCAGTGCTTCAAAGTGGGGAAATATTCACATTGCAAGTAACGCAAACGAACGAAACTTGTCTGAAGACTCGACAGCTATGTGACTTCGAGCAGAAATTCTGGAGCATTTCATAAAGATGTTAGTAGTAAGCTGGAAAATGCGTTCTCTTATATAAATCCTAGAAAAGGTTGGCGTTCACTATTCGGTCATGAATGAACAGTTAAAATTCAATTCATTTGGTGGATGCTTTTCAAATGTTTTCAGAGAAGAGGGCGGCGTTCGCCTAGTTTTCCTATTCGCTGCAAGAATTACTCAGATTCTGTTGATGTTAGCATTGGTGTTAGCACCTATGGCTTCCCATTTTGCGTTCTCTACCACATATTTCATTTTAACCTTTCCCTTCAAACTTCACTTTGCAAAAAAGGTGTCGTTGTTTTCATCTTTTTATACCAAACGTCGATGCTCATTCCGACTGGAAAGTGAAATTTCGGCAAATTTGGTGACTCCAAGGAAATTTTTTACATTTCAGTTTCTTCTCCTGCTTTATTTACTTGTTTCTCTCGATTATTTTCCTTCTACCTCCCTTCTTACACTTTCCCTTTCTCATACAATTCTTTCACAGAAAACTTTCAGATAAAAAGCTTTCATTCTTTCTCCCTTCAAAAAGCCTTCTTTCTCTTTCTCTTCTTCATTTTCATGCGAACTTCGATCTTGTCGGTTCAAACGATTACCTTCCGTTCATTACCAACCAATATTTTAAAAGGCGTTTCGTTTCAACTTAAATTCGGATGCAATCAAAAGCCTTCCCTTCGCTACTAACCGAATGCAATTTTGCTTCACAATCATCACTGTCAATCTTTGAAAAAACTAGCAATTCTACTGCATCTCAAATTTGTTCAACTTTATTTTTGTTCTACAATTAGCGCTGCTATCTATCCACCACTACACCAGATTGCCGTTTTTTCCACCAACTAACGGATCTCGCAAACAAAAATAAGTTTACCGATAATTAATCAAACCTTTGAACTAGAGGAACAATCGAATCGCAAATCCATATTCGTTTCGTGAAGCGGCGATCGCTCAGTCATGCTCGCACCATTACTGGTAGGCTGCCCACACGTATCGGACCCATGATCCATCAGTTCTTCGGCGGGAATGGCAACGAAATCCGATACTTCTCTTCTGTACACCTTTTTGTCATTCGCCGACCGCAAAGCAACAGCCCGATCGAGCTCAGCTTGGATCACACTTTCTGATGGCACTTAAAATAAATAGAATACAAAAACAATACCAATGTGATCAGATGTTGCCACGCTTTCTGCTAGGCTGAGATAAATTTTGGGGAATCGACGCATAAAACTTTGTGTTTTAAACGACATTCTTTGATGATCTCGAGAAATTCTCGATTGTGTATCACATAATAAAAAAAACTTCATTCCTTTCAAAACTTGTCGATCTAAAATCGTCGCAGTTTATCGAAACTATTCGGAGTGAATATTCTGGAAAGCCCTTTGTTCAGCAAGCACTCGACAGGGTACCCCCATCTGACTGAAAATATCCGCCTATCCCCTTCCTCACTCTCTGAAGTAAAACGACAGCTTCAAGAACATGAATAAAGTGGAATGTAAAGCGAATACAAGAACAATATTTTCACATTATGCCTGCCATTTGCATATCTAAATATATCTCGAAACTTTGTTCTATTTATGATGCATTAATTTTGAAGTGTTATATCGGTCCTCCTCAAATGTTGGTAATATAAGGATATACCACTACACTCGACGTAACTTACTTCATGCAATTAAGCGAGTGCTATGATTTGTTTCGCACATTCCCCGAGGGAAAAACAACACGAAGAAATATGTTACTCCAACTACATCACTTTTCTGCCTTACTAACTAATTTACTTGACAGAAGCCAATCGTGGTAGAGAAACTGCTTTCGGAAACAATCACTTGCGAAAAGGCGACAGCAAACTAAATTCGAAAGATTATGATCAACATCTTCAACGTTGCAGCCTTCTATGGAAGACCTGGACTTTCAACTTGAAAAAACCAGTGCGCCTAATCCAAGGATTCGTAGCAATTTTCCGGAAGAAAGATTGGCCATCGCTCACGGCATTATATGACAGCGCCTCTGAACCAAAATAGCGAAACATGCAAACAACGCGCTATTTGGCGTACCATTATGGTTATTGGAGCATAAAAAAAGCCATGCTGAGAACATCTTTCAGCAATAAGATGAATCGCTACACCTACTATCAAATTAATTGCAATTTACCTTAGGTTAGATATGAAAGTTTAACTACTAACGATATCACTTGATCACTTGATAGGCCGGATTATCAGCAGGCATGGTCTGGTGATTCGGGGTATGAATCGATATATTCGATACAAATCTCTCGGCGCTAAGCTCAAATACGACCTCCAAAACCGAGTGGGTGGGAGAACCTGCGAACACCATCAACGACTTATACAGGCATATTTCCACCAGCAAACAATTCTCACAACAATTTTGTAGAAAAGATTAATTCCTCAGACCGTTCTTCGTTGCGTGCTCCGCATTCAGTAGGAAATATTGTTGAGAATACATCTTGCAATTGTCTATAACAAGCATTGAAATTGTCAGGAAACTCACGTGGACTAAACGACGCTCTACAATGACGTTCAGAATAGTCGGGGGAAGGAGGCATGTAGTTCTGCTGAGCTAGCACTTTCGATTGTAACTGAATCATCGACGACCGCTTGCCGGGTCTCCACACCTGAAATGCAATTGCGATACAAATAATCGCCTTCATTATTCACTGCTGATGCATTCTGGAAGACTGTACTATTGTAGGACCTCCTTAACTGTCTCTAATGTTCTATTGCTACAGGATTTCCAAAACTTCCCACTCGTTACGCTCCTCGTAAAGTTTACCGCGGCCTATACCATTCGTAGCCCATCGTCGTTTCTGATATTCAAGCCAAGTTGAAAATCTTCCACACAATTTATCGTTTTCTCATTTTGAGGTATTGAAATTAATAAATGGAATAAATAAACAAACGCTGAAGTGTATGAAAATGAGAGAGGAAATGCTAACAACAATGCTCTCAGATTCCCCCCCACCCCCCTCCCCCCACCTGTATAAGGCATTGAAAAAAATATTTCGAGTCTCGAGGCAACTTTGGAGAATATAAACTAATGAGTGTTGCCGGAATTTCAAATTCTATTTGAGAAATAAAGCTTTCAAATGGAAATCAGAATCGGTAACATATGATTACCCTATTCGGTACCAACGAATATTCGCACATAGAGTTACGCAGTTAATAAGCAACGTTGTTAGCAGCCTACTGGAAAGCGAGTCCACTGATTGGCATCCTTCAGGGATCCCGTTCACGATTTCCCTTCTATTTTTCCAACGACACCTTTTTTTTCCCAAGCACCGAAATCATTTTCTTTTAGAAACGTTTGCTGCATACTACCCTCTGTTTTCTATCCTATAACCTATTAATTGCTCGGCGTTGAATTCTAAATAAAACCGTTGCATTTCAGTATTTCGTGTATCGTGAGAATGAAACTAGAAAAATGACCTTCTTTGCTGCTTCTTTGTTCCTCAGCTGTTCGGCCGATCGAGTTAGAAATCCATCATTCACCTCAGCTGTACAGTCCCGTCGTTTTCTTTCGTTCTCGCGTAGTTTCAAGTTCAGTTGCAGTTCTATACGCCGCCTTCTCAGCCGTTCTGCCTCCTTTAACTCACCATCATTACAGTAAGACACATGCAATAGAAGCAGACAGGATTCTGTGGCAACAAGCGCATACATATCCCACGAGTGTATTCGTTCAGCAAATGGGGTACCACACTTTCAAGTCAAGATGCCCTATTCTCTCGGCATCGGATGGATGACGACATATCTTAGAAGGTTGGAAGGCTCGGACTATGTTTTGCGGAATAGTTGGAAGCAAGTCAAAAGCAACATTATGCATAAGATAGAACCGCCGGTCAGTTCTATTCCACACGATCGCTACAGTAAAATGAAACCTAAGATTCAATACAGGCAACCCACATGGATCTCTGAAAGCTCAAATTCTGCATAGGATTACAAAATCTAAAACAATACATAACTTTGATTTCCAAATTCGACTAAAAATTGTTACACCTTCAAATTATGAAACATTTTGAATCCAGTTTTGTAATTTTGGAATCATTTGGCCCGTTTAGATGTCTTCTCATAGTTTCAAACTATTTCACCTAGATTTCCAATGACTATCAGAGCTTCTGCTTGAGTCAGCCTAGGTTACAATGTCTGCCATTGAAGTCGATGGAAATAAATCCGCCTATATGATACGTATTATCACAATATTCTAAAAAGGTTGATGCTTTTCACGTCCAAGAAGGATGCATTGCCCACAATCTAACACCAAATTTCGCAATTCTCGTCAAATTAGAACGAAATAGATGGCATGTTTCAATCTTCCAACAATCGGATTGATTTTAGTTCTCAAATGTGAAGTGAACGATATCTGCGTTGATTCGTTTTGCATCACACCTAGAAAAAGTTTCATAACTACAAAACCTATTTGATTGATCGCAGCAAACCTGTCTGCATTTAAAAAAAAGGTTTTCCCAAATACGATTCGTGGTGAAGGTTAGGCTTCTATAAGAGGGGAAGTCATAGAACAACGAATTTCGCGAGAAGACTAGGAGGGAAGAACGTTTTTTCTTTTGCTTCAATACTTGATCTTGAAATCGATACGACTGCCTCGAGAATTTTGCTTATGTAGGTTGTTTTTCAAAAAGAAAAAAAGGTACAAGATAACAAGAAGGGAATAATTAGATAGGCGAGTAGGCGAAAATTTTGCAGCATCTGCAAACAAGAAACTTCACATAATAAAAAGAATTTTTTGCAAGTAAAAGTAATTACATAAAATTTTAAATAAGAGCATTTCAGAATGAAAGTGCTATGAATTTGCAAAATAGAAACGATAATGCAAAACGACCTACTTATATTAAAGCGACGGCCATCCATCTCTTCAGACGCGTCAAAAATGGGTAACCGTAAAACTTTTTCCAGGGCCTTCCACCTGTATTATCACCAATAACGGCTGAGAACAAGAAATGTCAACATTTTATCGGATTTGAAAATTTTGCTGCTTCACCAATTGCCGATTAAAAAATGAAAACAATATAAAAAAAACCTTGTGCATTTCTTCCCTCGTTGGAACTCCATGCGTCTTTTTGAAATCGTATGGAGAACGCAAACAAAGCACGCAATCGTTTAAAAGTTGGGTTACAACATCAGCGCATCGCAAAAAGCACTCATAGTCGCCGCTGTTATCTGCATCGTTCCCGAGCTTTGTTGCCGCCTCGAAGATCAATCTACCTACGTCAACATCCTCTGAAATTTCAAATACCTTATTATTCGGGTGGTGAAGAGGGAATCGGCCATACTCTTGAAAGAATAGCTGCTATTTTCTCCTTAAATCCGCATGAAAAAGCTTTAATCATCAGAAATACCCAACATTCTACTGGCCACCGCCTTTCAAGACAGGAAGAAAAACGAACGAAGTAAATGCAGTATTTAATAAAAGGCGTCCAACATATTAACATCCGCAATATTCAAGTGAGGAAACGGAAAACACAGTGAAAAGTATCGAAACTGTTCGAACGACAATTCTTTCACTCAGTGATAAAAAAAACGAACGAAGATTTAGTAAAAAAGCAATAAAACGAAGATTTTTTTCCTTTGAGGCTCATGGACAAAAATTAAGTTAAATCAATAAAACAATCACCTAATACTTACGTTTTTTTGATGCGGCTTGCACAACCGCTTTCAGAAGGCCTAGTATTATGGGTGCAGCTGTATCGAGTGCTTTCGCCTTCTCGTTCTTGCCATTACGCTTTAGATCATCCATTGCTGCTGATATGAATCGAAACAACGACGCTAAAATACACTCTGCTTAATCAGCTGGCATATGAAGAAAGAAAGAAAAAAAAAAGAAGATATTTAATACGAGGAGACTATCACGAACAAGAGAAATAACTGTAATTGGCATGATAAAGATATGCCTCTGAATTCAAATAAACTAACAAATAAAAACAGAACAATGCGAAACAGATGATTAGACTTGTGATGTTTGAAATTTACTCATAAATTTACTCATATTTTTTGTCACTACTCAACTTTTTATCGAATAATTTGTCTCAGTGAATGAAACTGAACCCTTCCATAATAACTCCATCATTTTAACACTGCAAATATAAAACCGTGCTTCAAAGTGCCAACGGAGCAGAGAAATAAATGATTATTCAGGTCCCCCCCTCCCCTCCCACCCCGTTTGTGCCCTTCCACTCAGCCGCCTTATCCCACCCCGTTTGTGCCCTTCCACTCAGCCGCCTTCGGTCGCGCGGTATACAGTCTGTTAGGCGACATGTCCAGCGATTGTTAGATTTTCGTGTAACATGGGCTGCCCCCCTCCATTTAACTACATGAATTTTGGATACCGCATCCTCTACCCAGTTTTGTGTCGCATTTCCTCGTTGCTTAACCGGCCTATCCTAACGACGCCACATATCCTTAGAGAGAGCAATGAAAATAAGACAGAAATATGCCGCTGGAATATCTCTACAGTGAGATGTTCCAACGGCATATGGATTCTCATTTTCATCGACTTTACATAGACAGCCGCTTATCTGCACTACCTGTGCGGTTTGCAAATATGCGATCTAGAAAATTGTGAAAGAAATCGAAGATGAGAAAAAAAAAAACGAAATCAAAAATGGAAAAGAATATTTAAGTGAAGAAACTAACCGATCACAAAAGATCACTTAAGCAATAAAATTTTCGAAAGATAAAAACACTGACTCGTACTAACTTCAGGTGGTTCGTTCGATGCATCTGCTTCCTTTACATGTTCCACTTTCGCCATCTCCTTTTCAGCATCACTGTAAACATTATCGTATTTTAATCTATAGCATCAAATGCAAGTTTTGCTGTAAAATTAGATGAAAATAATTGCAATTAATTTGTTAAAGTGAACATTTCAGCTATAAAAGAGCATTGAAAGAATTTTTACCATCCATGAAAACTAACTGCTATATAATTAGTGAAAGGTATAAGAAATCCCTCTGTCAAGTTATATAAAGACGTTAACGTTTTCGGATTTTGCTTCGACTGTTGTAGGTCTTCGCCTAGTTCGTAATCATTTTATCTTACTGCCATTAATTGATAAGAGCAACAACCAGGAACCTAATTAAATTAGTTTATTCTCGGAGCAGACGACAGAAATTTTCAACCCTTCCAATGCCTCCCCACCCTCCCGGCTCTCTATCTACAAATAAAGTAATGCCTCATTCTCGAGAAAAACCTATAGCTGCAAATATTTCAATGCACGCCAACTCTGATACAATGCTGCCATAGTATTCAAATTTACCTTTAATCTCCGTTGACTTTAAACTGTGACTAGAGAAGAAGGATGGAGAAAGCGGCAGACCGCTTATGTTCTCGACCATAAATGACCAATACATATCCCTACTCGGTAGTAAAATGTAAACTGTAAAGCACAATCCCTTAAACCTCAGCATGGATATAGACATCCTTAGTTTTGTATGGATGCTTCGAGCGTGTCTCCAATGACTCATCACACCCTTATTACTTGACTAGAAGGACGGATGGAAAGGACACCGAATCATATGGACAACAGAAGCAAACTGAATCAGTACACATATAACAACGATTACGCACCTTTCGACTTTCCTTTCTTTCGAACCGCTCAAAGGAGATTCCAGTAGACCGTTCTTGACTTCATGGTCGACGTTCTGTTTCGAGTTGACCATAGTCTCTTCCTCCTCACTCTCCAGATCGCTGTTACCTCCCAATACGTCCAAAATGGACGACATCTTTAGCCTAGACTTTCCGATTGTAAACAAAAAATTGACTATAACATCGAAGCGAAATAAGCGAAGCACAAAGAATGCGAACAACGTACAAACCGTGCACAACTGCGAATGCACATAAATAATAGCAACAAATTGTCGTCAATCGAAATAACTGAATAAAATCTCCCTAAATTCAAAGTTAGAAACCTTGAAACATTCCCACTTAATATTCTCTTCTACTATTTTTTTTTTGAATAACCGCTACTGTTCTTTTGTTATGCTAGTAAATGTACACATTGCATATATAGTACCTCTGCCTAACTCAATCGAAAATCCAACGCCACAAATCAAGGGAATTTATAGAAATAAGCAGCCCAAGGTATTCTAGGTTTAACCTTCGAGGTTTACTCCAATGCCCCTAATCCATCCCATCGTTCTTTGATGCCTAAATCCTTTCCTCATTAACTCAAACTTCAACGCATAAGTCTCGAACGAATAACATCAAACAACGTTGCCAATTGAAATTTTAAAACGCAATTTCCACTCAAATTTCTGGCTATATTTTACAAAAATTTACAAATATATTTATGAATAAGCGGAAAATTTTTATAAATATGTACAATAAAATTTTATAAATAAAAGCAAAAAAAAAACAACTCACAACCTTCATGTATCTATCTTAGCGCAAATGTTAATACAATGGAAGCATAAATGCCCACATATATCACTACCGACCGCCAAAACAAAATTTCTATTGCAATATTCGAAAAAAAAAATTTTTTTTTTGAGAATATATATATATATATATATATATATATATTGAATAGTTTACGTTGAAGAAGAGCACATCTATGAACAACGGTAGTAAATTGTAAAATAGTTCATCCATTTGAATGGAAACAAGCATTGCAGCTGAAAGTGAATTAGTCTCTTCAATTACCATCTGAATACCTAAAACGTTCTGCACGTTCAAATAATCGAACCTTATATGCGTATAGCTCAATTGGACTACCACGCCGCTACGATGTAGAGAGGGACTCCGACATGAACTGCTAAGGATTCAGAATATCGCGGCTGCTTATAATTTTTCAAAATTAAAATATAAAAAATAATAAAAAAGTGTTCTAAGCAAGGAAGGCATTTTGAAAACTTGCCGCCAGATTGGCTCCGGTTGCCTGGATTTCTGTCCACTAGCATACGGATGGGTGAATACCGGGACTTTAAGCTCTGATCATTGAGAAGAATGAAGTCGAATACTTCGCTTGATGAAGCGTTCGTTTTCATTTTCCTTAGCCGCTCTCTGCTACGCGAGAGACAGAAACCTTTAATGGAAGTTAGCGTTTCAGAAGGAGGATTCTCTCTGATTCCAAATGTAGAAAGAAATTGAATTCCTATCATCAATACAATATCCAAAAATAATAAGCACATAAATAGCAGCTGCTTAATCATTACAGCTACAATAAATCCCTATGAAACAGTATCACGATGGCCTAAACCAGCGAATCGATTAGAAATCAATCGAAACTAAAAATTTCAACTCATGTGACACTCATTTACGCAACGTTTAAATCTATCTACCCTACGCGTAAAGTTTCTTTCATTCGATATTCAGTCTGATTCAACTAATTCGGCGTAGCGCGCACACTATTAGTCGATCAGTAACAAAAATATAATAGTATAAGTGATAATGAACCGTGAATTACCAAAAGTTGAGAGCTGAGATTAAGTACAATTTAAAGAAAATTGAAAACTCTATCAGAGGCAGTCATACTCTGAACTGAAAACAAAAAAGGAAATAAAGTATTTCTATAATATAAAATTCTCTTAGAACGGGCAACTGATATAAACTGCACAGATCGCTGTTATGTTTCCATCGATGAACTTGATGGAATGAGGTTTAAGAATCGAACGTTTTGGAAAACCTTTACTTTAACATCTCGTAGAGTCAGTTTGAATTGTGATATGCAAATTAAGCTTTCAGCTATTCNGTCTTGAATTTTTGTGCAATTCGTACGTAGCCACTGCTTGTGCATTTGCATTTTTCCGCTTTAGGTTATATGCTTACCTGTGAGCATTTCGTACTTCTCACATAGAAGTTATTGATGTTTCTGCCTGTATGAGACGTTGAATAGATGAGACGTTGAATTAATTAATTGATCGATCAGTTAGTTAATTGATCGACTAATTAATTAATTAATTAATTAATTAATTAATTATACGGATGGGTGAATACCGGGACTTTAAGCTCTGATCATTGAGAAGAATGAAGTCGAATACTTCGCTTGATGAAGCGTTCGTTTTCATTTTCCTTAGCCGCTCTCTGCTACGCGAGAGACAGAAACCTTTAATGGAAGTTAGCGTTTCAGAAGGAGGATTCTCTCTGATTCCAAATGTAGAAAGAAATTGAATTCCTATCATCAATACAATATCCAAAAATAATAAGCACATAAATAGCAGCTGCTTAATCATTACAGCTACAATAAATCCCTATGAAACAGTATCACGATGGCCTAAACCAGCGAATCGATTAGAAATCAATCGAAACTAAAAATTTCAACTCATGTGACACTCATTTACGCAACGTTTAAATCTATCTACCCTAAGCGTAAAGTTTCTTTCAATCGATATTCAGTCTGATTCAACTAATTCGGCGTAGCGCGCACACTATTAGTCGATCAGTAACAAAAATATAATAGTATAAGTGATAATGAACCGTGAATTACCAAAAGTTGAGAGCTGAGATTAAGTACAATTTAAAGAAAATTGAAAACTCTATCAGAGGCAGTCATACTCTGAACTGAAAACAAAAAAGGAAATAAAGTATTTCTATAATATAAAATTCTCTTAGAACGGGCAACTGATATAAACTGCACAGATCGCTGTTATGTTTCCATCGATGAACTTGATGGAATGAGGTTTAAGAATCGAACGTTTTGGAAAACCTTTACTTTAACATCTCGTAGAGTCAGTTTGAATTGTGATATGCAAATTAAGCTTTCAGCTATTCAGTAAATCTAAAGTTTCGTTGATGACGTGAAATAAGACCGAAACCGTTCATCGAACAACTTATACCACCTGGATTAGTTGTTATCATGGTTGCTTCGCAAACTAAGTAATTAGAGTAATAAGTAAGCAATTGTTAACTTAGTTAATCACAGCGATATAAATAAATAAATAAATAAATAAATAAGTAAATAAATATATATATATATATATATATATATATATATATATATATATATATAAAATTACGTCTTGAATTTTTGTGCAATTCGTACGTAGCCACTGCTTGTGCATTTGCATTTTTCCGCTTTAGGTTATATGCTTACCTGTGAGCATTTCGTACTTCTCACATAGAAGTTATTGATGTTTCTGCCTGTATGAGACGTTGAATAGATGAGACGTTGAATTAATTAATTGATCGATCAGTTAGTTAATTGATCGACTAATTAATTAATTAATTAATTAATTAATTAATTAGCTAATAAGAACCTAATTATATATATATATATATCGCTATGATTAACTAAGTTAACAATTGCTTACTTATTACTTTAATTATTTAGTTTGTGAAGGAACCATGGTAACAAGTAATCAAGGTGGTATAAGTTGTTCGATGAACGGTTTCTGTCTTATTTCACGTTAACAACGAAACTTTAGATTTAATAGATAGCTGAAAGCTTAATTTGCATATCACAATTCAAATTAACTCTACGAGATGTTGAAGTAAGGTTTTCCAAAATATTTTTGGTGGATACTTGAAATGTTCATAATTATGCGGAACATCGTTTTGAACACAACCTTGTATGTTTCCCTCTTTGTATGTTTTACATTTTCTCTCATTTTCTTTTCTCTTCATTCTTTTCTCGTGATGTGCAATTTTAAAGTTGACTACATTTTGGCAGATCGGATTGCTCATAGCAAAGGCATTCATTAATGCATGTTTACGTTGCTTCGATGGTTCGCTAAGTGAGCAAATAATTAGAATTTTGCATTTGTCGAATATATTGTTGCTAGATGCCATTTTCAGTTCCTTTATTATTAGCTTCTTGGTTGTATTTATTAATTATCTTAAGAAAACGTCGAATGTAATAATTAAATATTGCAAATTTTATGTAACGTAATCAGAAAAGTGGCTATTTTATTTTCAAAGAAGATTACGTTGGAATCACTCATTAATGAGGTGGTTTGTTTTTTTTTTTGCTATTTCGTCGATTTGAATACAACGCAACCGGCATTCACCTAAGATCATCTCTTCACTTGTTACAATTTTTCTTTCAAAATTCAAAATTTCGTTCAATTAAACCAAAGCTTTATTGTGCTAGATATTGATGGTGTATACATATAAAAATCCAAAGACCAAAGATCACATAGTTTCTGCTTCGAGTAGTTAAGTTTCAGAGTTCACAGTGTTCTGCGAAAAATCTTAATGCCTAAAAGCTAAAGCAGCTTAAATCTTTATGTCAAAACGCGAAAAGTGAAAACTCGAATTGTCATTTTCGCAAATAGTCTCTACGCGAAAAAGATTTTTAACAAACGAAGAATGCATAGGCTTTTAAGTATTTTCATAAATTTTATCAAAATTTTCGCTATTTTAAAAGAGATTTGTGAAATGAGAGAAATCATATTTTACTGCGAATTAAGTGCGAAAAACTTCATAGACAATAATAAATATATTGTTAACAATTATTTAAAGTGATTTTACTACGTTTTTATCGTAAGATTTACTGAATAGTTCTTCTTGTTATTTTTTTTTCTACCATTCACTCTTGAACTTTCGCCTCACTTAGCTGAATTGAACTTATTGGTTTCTTACTGTTTTATGCTCTTTGCAAATTATTTGTTTTGCAAAAAGATATGGCAACATCTAAACGTACATATGTATTTGCTTGTATATATTTGTATCGGTCTATCAATCATTCCGATTATTGTCTATATTCTCCCATCCATACATAAAAAGGCCATCGATATTGCAGCTATGTAGTCGAATAAAGAACGAATAAAAATTACACAGAAATTTTTCATAGATATAAAATATATTATAGGTTCACCCTTTATACCATATTTCACATTCATTGCATTAACTTAGAAATGAATTAAAAACATTTAAATATGAATTAAATTTTCAAGTATTTTTCGCTGACCGATTTTTCACTATACATTAGAAAAGTTGTAAAAAAGAAACATTTTTTCCTCAGAAGATTGTTACAAAGGATTCAATAATATGAAGTTAAATACGCATATAAACTGTGGCACTTTTGGAAGATTTGCATAAGCAATGGGATCTATTAAAATATGAGTGCACTACTGCATATGTTTTATTGCTTGCTGATATTTTATGAAAGTGCTTCGTTTACTAAGCAAATCGTTAAAGTACATATTTTGCTATTAAATTGATGCGTTTTCCTACTCATTAATGTATTTGAATGTTGTTTTCACATCTCGAAACTATCCAAAGTCGATATATAAATCAATGATAGGCGTTCAAAGAACACTTTAATAAACTCTCATTCCACTCCCACAGATTTCCGCTATAAAAAGTCAGTGAAAATTAAACATTTTCTTTTCACAAGTTGAATTTGAATTTTCTGTTTGAGCTAAATCCAACAAAGTAATTTACCGAAGAAATTTTTTAATTAATTTAACGCTAAGCTTTTATTGAATTTTCTTTTTCAATTTTTCACAATCGTATTTCTAAGCCATTAAAATTCTACACTTTATTCAAGTTCGGATAATAGGCTACTTGAAAAATCGCCAATTTAATATTCGTTGATGGCAACGGCCAAAAGAATTAGCACACATAAAGTGGAAAATGATAATGTTTTTGCTGCATTATGAGATAACATTGCCTGATCTATTTGATCGAAAACAATAGATGCGATGAAATGAATAAAGAATAGACGAAAAACTGCATAGAAAAGTAATTGCATTGAATTGAAAATTGAAATAAAAGAAATAAAACATTGAATGCATATTGTAAACTACTATTAAAGAATTTTATATATTCATTAAGCATCAATGATGAACATTCATATTATCCTGCTATCATTCTACTATTTCCTGAAAGAAGCTCTAAAATATTTTGGTAGAAATTTAAGTCGTTAGTACTAGTTCATTGTCTAGTAAAGAATATTAAAAAACAAAAACGTGACAACTTTCTCAACATACCTAGTGTATAGCTTTCTATAGTGGGTAGAGATTTTATTTTATGCATTTGCATTCGAATGAATCAAATATAAAAGCGTACAAATCTTTGTTCGTATAGCGAATCTATTCTATTCGTCCAAGGTTTCTTTTTATAAAGTTTTGCTAAATTCATTTGACCTTTTTTTTCAACAAAAAAAAAAATTTGATAACAAATTAACATAACATTCCACTCTTTCTCAGTTATCCGAAGGCAGCGAAAATTAAAAGAGAGCTCTAGCTCAACAATAGTTTCTAACTAGTAGTGTGGTTGATTTCAGTGAAAAGGCTTGCTAGAAAAAAATTCAAAATTAGAGAAAAAAGTTAAATATAAAAATTTTTTAATATTTAGAAAAGAGTAAACCAGTGGATTTCTTAAGATAGTCAAATGTCGAATTTTTCGATATCTATAATCATGTCACAGTCATTCACTTACTCTTTCATATTATTTATCTATAGAACACCATTAAAGGTAAAAACTTATCCACTCTAGAAGATTTTTCATAAGTAGAGAGGGAAAATGAAAAGAAAGAGTCGAAATCATTTATGTACGAGGAGAACGAGAGATAATCCTTCGAGAAAATTTTTTTGAATATCTTCAAGAAGGATAGAGACTTTAAAGTGGCGAAAAATGGATATGCATCGTCAACCAAGAAAAGCAGAACGGCATTCACCATTTTTAGAAAGTGTGCTATGCTCGTTCGTACATTCCGGTTCTTATGTTCAAGAAAAGTCCCACTTTATGATATTTTCGAAAATATTCACTAAGATAGTGTCATATAACGAAATATACGTTGTATTAATAGGTAATATTTACTACCGTTAAGCTAGCTCGTTTCTCAAATTCGCTCTTTATGACACTAGACTAAATGACTTTTCGCTATTTTTTGCTGCCATTCAAAAAGCTTCAGATTCTATGTATGTTGAAAATTTTAAAATGCTAATTTATAGTTTGAGAGTTTTATTCTCAAAAATACCTACTACTGGTGTTTATCAGCTAGAAAAGCAAATAATAGATCATGCTGAAATTAGGTCTCAGAAAGTATCCAAGCCTTTCACCTTTTCTGGAATGATTCAATTAAAGCGAATATTCACGATTGCTTTAAGAGCTTCTGCTGAACGAGAGAATGCTTAATTAGCTTGTGTTGATTCTGCTGATTCGATGATGCTTGATGACGATGACGAAAGCATTCGCTTATATCAGCGTCCATGCAGATATCATTAAGATTAAACATCAGCAAATATTTAAAAAAAATTATTTCAATTTTTGATTTTGTTCATCAAAAACATACAATTGTAATTAGAGATATATTATTTCGTGTATGAATGAACGTATTATTTAGAGACAATTTAATCATTGATCTTTGAAATCAACCCAACAATGACGTCATCAATTAGTTGATAAAAAAAAATTCGCTATTTTATTATTGTTTACAACAGAAATTCATTTTTTTCATCGCCAATTTGAAGTCATTTTTATGATCAAAGCGATTAGTCGATGATCGACTATGTGTTAAATGAAGTTGACGGATGAAATCGATGCTTTCCTGAATTACAATGCTGCTTAAAGATTATATATGAGGCAAACAAGAATCAAGAATGATCATGCCACGCCTAATACGTTCAAATCTAAGTTGCTAAATAAAACAAAACATATATTTTCAACTATAACATATCACTGCATTACGTTCGATGGCCTCTTATTGTATTTTTACAATACTATAAGCTATAGCAGTGTTAGCATTTACTTTGTGTGAATAGCATTTTGTAAAATGTAATTGAAACAATATTGTGAGAGGTTGATGCATAATGAAAAGTTTTTGCAAACTCGGTTTATTGTGCATCAAACATTCCTAAGTCAATGCTGTTTTAGAAATGATGGTGAAGCTGACTGTAGATAATTCGATTTAAACTTGCCCATTGAAGCATTTGTCGTATTTTTGATGGCTGTTTAAAATTTGTCACTCAGTTTTGGTTGATTATCAATGATAAAAGATGGAAATCCACTCGAGATCCTCATAGTGAATCGAAAACGCTGGCAATACATAGTTCACTTCATTTTGAATTTTTTGAAAGAAGAACCCAACAATATTGCTAAACAGTCGATTTGGTAAACGTTCTTAATTGAGCATTTTTATGAATATGCTAGAAGGTAAACGAATAGAAGGACATGAACTGAAGCAGAAATCTTAACGCCAAATAACGCCAGAGGCTAAAAAAAATTCCCATCGTCCTTGCACATCCCTCTAATTATGCAAATCCGCGCTTATCCTTTGCCATTATGCAAATCCTTTACATATATATGCTGCTAGAAGGAATGTTGAATACTTATTGCAGTGTTCATTGGATGGTATCCTGTGTGTGCCGTAATACTTTGTACTATATATACTAACTACATAGTATATAGAGTGCAATACATCACAGCTCAGACTACACCTAAAATTATGATTAAGTCGAAGAGTTCATCCCATTCGTTCCAAAAAGAAAACTCAATTCGTTCTGTAACTTCCTAGTTTGTAGGATGATTATATCACTTGATCACTTGATAGGCCGGATTATCGAACGTTGTGCACGCTGTCGGCCACAATGCATTTCCATTTTGGTCTCATCCTCGCCATTTTCGGCCANTATATATATAATTTCGGTTCTAAATAATGTATCATTGAAAACAGTCATTTATGAAGTCATGCGGTTTCCATGTAGAGAGCTGAGCAGTTGTTTCTAATATATAAAAAACTGTTTCATTGTCGTTTTCGTTTCGTATCTCGTGCTCTTCTCAACGGGCAATTGCGAGCTATTAAAGACAGTCAGTTTTTTTTTCGAATGAGGACCACTTCCTTAATCGTTGATGGGCTTACCCATTGATTGCATCAAAGGACATTGCATTATACCACTGAATTCTTCAACTCTAAAAGAATTCAAAGATTTTTTAAAATAATAGTAAATTGCTCGAAATACATAGTAAAAGATTTTCTTCGCCCAATTCTATTAAAAGATTTTCTTCGCCCAATTCTATTTTTTTTTATTACGAATATTTACTTTCATATCGGAATGAAAAGTGTTTCATCATTATGAAGTTTTTCATGATTTATTAAAAATATAAAAAAAATTGCATCACATACAGATTTTTTCTAAAAAATTTTCTTTTTCGTTCTAAAATTTTCCCATATTCTTCAATTATTTGATGCGCTTGAACACTGATGTCTAGATCATTTCGTAGTTGCCTGAATGAAAAAAAAAGAAAATTTCTAATGAATGCATATATTCGTGATTCTTTCTCATTATAGATGCCAATTTCAAGCATTAGTCGGTTGATAACGATTCTACACTGCTTTGTCTTTATAAATGTAAGATCCAGTGTTCATTTGTCGCATCGTTTGTTTCGTCGACGCGGGATGAGCACTTACAACGTCGCATTTTTGCATATGTCTATATGGTGTGGTCGATTTATCTCTTCGGTTACTTCAACCTTGAATTGATTGAGTTCAAAATTGAGAAATTCAGTAGACATCAACTCTGATATATGACGATCGTTCTACATCAAAATTTTCGCTTTATCTTTTAGCTTCGGAGGTTTTTATAGATATTTGAAAGTGTGGAAAATTTTTGATGCTTTTTCTGTTCTGTTGATATGCACTAAGCGTTATTTCGATCATTAAGGAAATGCGCAAACGTGCCATATCCACTTGCATGATATACACTTCCGCATTACGCTCAAAGACCACTTTCGATGCATATTACTACCAATAAGTAATGAGTATGCTAAATAAACACTTTATGCATGCAATTCGTTAGTGGAAAATATCACTCCAACTAATGTGAAATATTTGCAAATTTTTCAGCTACAAATATTCAGGATTGCAATTGATGGAAAAAGATTACAAGTGGTGGAGGGTATCACTATGTGGTGTTCGTCAAATGGTATACAGATATGCGCACAAAACTGCGGTAGATTAGATAAATGTAGATTTACAAGAACATCTTAAAAGAATTAGTGCTTGCATGAGTGATCCGATAGCAGTTAAAAATCATATCGTACCAGCCGGCTTAAAAAAGCCGCATATAATGCCAGCCGATTTGCAAAAAAAAAAAGAAGCGTGTTTACTATCAACTCTCCTAAACAATGTTTTCTTTGCCCGTTCTAAGAAGGCTCATAACAATTTCTTAAGTTATTTCACGTTGACCTATAGTTGCTCTAACGTTACGATAAAAACACAAGCTTCTCCCAAGTGAATATATCACTAATTGAACAAATGAATCGTTTTGAAATACTTTTAGCCAAGAGGAAAAAACATTCAATTATGTGCATCAAGAGACAAATATTAATTCCGTATTTTTTTAGTTCTTAATGATGTTCAGCTGGAATTCAGTCAAAATTATTTCAGAACTTAAATAAAGGAAATAATAATTGACTGTTGGAAGTTAAACAAAATTCGATTCAATTCTATTCCGCTTTAATTTAATCAACTATTTATGCAAATGAAATGTGATTTTAGACTCTATTTTTCTACGTCGAATAAGGATGATTTTGAAGAAATGTGAAGCGTTTTTTTTTTTTTTTTTGGACGATTGCTTAAATGAGCGCTCTTCTATTTCGTTAATTTGACGCATCGAATGTCATTCACCCGAATGGATGTATTCGTGATTTATTCATTGCAATTCTTCTAGCATCTTCTTCGGTTAGCGACCCAATCAGTGGCCCGAATTAAATTTGATTCCTATATTGGGCTCGCTCAAAATTGGAGGCGGAACCACAAACAAGACCACATTTGACAACGCTTGAGAATTAAGAGAATATACGAGTTTTTTTTTTCGTACGGGTGGTCAATAGGCTCGAATGTTTGAATTACCGTCAAATATTCCTCTGTTGATTGTTTCGGTTCTTATGTTTCTTCGTTTGGTGGAAACAACCCCATTCGTATTGCTTGAGCTTTAAACAAGCCACTGTTCTTAGTCATTAGTTGCTCAATGATTGAAGGCATATATATAACGCTAAATGTTCTCTGCCTTGAGCATTATATGTACTTAAGCGTCGACTGATAAGAAAATGAACTTTGTCATCAAGAGACCTTCAGGCATTGAGATGCTACTGCTTAGTGAGAGAGTTAGCTTCTTGACAGCTGTCTTGTATTTCCCACCGCTGCAATTTTTCCTCATTTTTTTCGCTTTTCGTTCGCATGCAATCAGGTCTAGAATAGCGATGTTTTCAAGCATACAAACATTGATATTTGGTCGATGAGATTTTACGAGCGTTGTTGACAACCGTGCAGATCTCTGAAGTATCCGAATTCATATAATGGGAGAGAGAGAAGTAGATAGTGCGATAGGACAAGAGAGAGGACATGGAAGAAGAGAAGTGGGAGAGAGGGAGTGAAGTAGGTTGAAGAGAAGGGGGGAGAGTGAGAGAGAGGATGAATAGAGAAGAAGACGAGGGAGAGGATGAATGAGAAAACATATGTGAAAGATCGGCTCAACTCGTTCATAATGATTTCATAATTTATTAATATAGTGCTGATGTTTTTCAGCATTCCACCTGTCATATTAAAATCTCCGTGAGTGAATTTTAAAGACCGCGGTTTTTTTTTTATTTTTCAAAAATATATATGAATTTAAGAGAGAAAGTAAGAAGATCTCTGTCAACAGTCCAATAATGATACCGCTTTCATCTCTAGCATAATCATAATGAATAAGAATTGGATTTACTGCTAAAATTTGAACGCCAAGCAACAACTACTTCGACGATAATGCTTAAAAAATCTCAGAAATCCGGGAAGAGGAATGAAGATCACGAAATAAGCGTTTTTGGCGTATTTTTTCGCTGTCAACGGAATTACGCATACAGAATTAGACTCATAATTGGAACGGTATGAGTGCTATAGAGAAGGCAAAATAAGATCACTTTACAGGGGAATGAGAAAAAAAAATTAAATTAAACATATTTCAGAATTAATAACAGGTGAAACCTATAATTAATGGATTGCAAAAAAAAAAGAAAACCGAAAATGTGCATTGCATCATTTATCAATGTGTTTATAATTTTCAAAATTTTTATTAATCTTATCCCCATAATTTTGCAATCATTTTATATAAAAACAAAGAGTGCATTGCCTCTCATAAATTCATAAATACGTTCATCGCCGCATAAAGAATTTTTTTTTTTTTTTTGTGAAGGCCAATATATGAATGCTATGTGCTCATTAAAAAGAGATATGAGCGATTGCTAATGTTATCGTATAGTACAAACGACTATTCTTTTTCTTCTGAAAATGCCTTTTTTTTGAAAATTGTTCAATCGAAACAAATATCTTTCAAGCTTCACTAGCCAGTTTCAAAAGATGGAATCAACCGAATCTTTCCATGCGTGAATCGGTTCAAAGTGATCACATATGAAAGCATTCCCGATAGCGGCGGATTTTGCGCTAAGCCATAAACCACTTTGAGGAGATTTTGTGCAGTTAGCGATTTTTTAAATGTTTATTTTTTTTCACTCACCGGAGAATAAAAATTTCTGTTTTTATTCCCCTTGTAGAACAGCAATATTTTCTATGAGTAATCGAAAATCATTGATTTTTATTTTATATTTTTCGAAGAATATAT